>JANITW010000001.1:25607214-25617304 GCA_027564335.1 Erythroxylum williamsii | reverse complement strand
GATTCTGTGATACATGGAAGGAATCAGGTTATATAACTTGTGACCGCCATGATCCCATCAGCTTAATTCAATTAAGGGTGACTTGATCGATTCCATGTATTGTGTGCACTTAACGTTGTTGGATCATCAAGTCGTAACATGGGCCAAGTGGGAGAATGTTAGATTATTTAATGTCCCATGTACTTAATCGTATTGAGTCCTATGAAACGCACCCAAGATAATGGTTAGTGGGTATTAACGATTGGGTCTCAAATGGGTCACAGACTCTTTTCCTCTCTCTTCCTCATTCCAAAGGACGTGTCCTTTGGACATGATATATAAGTTGCAAATAACTTATGAAATGTATCATTCTTAACCATTTGAGAAAATCCGAAAGAAAGAAGACGAGAGGAAATAAAAGCGTTTAACGGATTCGACATCTAACGAACACGAGATCATGGATACGGGTATGCAAAATCGAATCGATCATATTATTGTTTTTACAATATTATTATCGATGTTGCAAATAAACACCAAATTTCATGTATATCTTTTGCTGATACTTCTTTATTTAGCAAGCCAACCCCACTAAAGTCTTCGGATGACTTATTTTACACTTCTTTCACTTTTATAATCGAGTGTAGGAAATCAAGTCCTATCATCTATTTGAAACTTCACATATTTAGAGTTAACTTCTGTTTTTTTTTCTTAAAATTAAAAATCGTGACTTAAATGTATAAATTTTATTTTCCCGTAAACACTGCTGTCACATTAATTGAAGGAAATTAATGAGCTAAGTCTATGTATATACATCTGTCAACAATTAATGTGTGTTTATATATATATTTCTTGAGAGAGCTATAAACCAACATTTAGTTCAATTATTGTGTCATGTTATCTTTTATCCCAACGGTATTAAACGTTGGAATAATTGGGTCCACAAATGTAGAATGCAAGTACCTAATCGTTTTAGATGAAACGGTTAGTTGAAAATGTGCCAAAAGGAACTGATCGAACAACATCGTGAAAGAGAAAGAGACAAGCGTGTACACATGATTTTATTACGTATTTTCACATAATATCAAAATTAAACTATTTCCATCAACAATTCATGTGATGGTGAACAAACAAATATGAGGAAAAAAAAAGTTGACATAGCTGCTAATTTTACATTAAAATTGAAAATTCTAAGTAATTGAATTATTTATTCCTGTTAAATTTTTGTACAATTACCACAAAAACTTATATCATTATTTTCAAAAATCTAGTTTTGACGGGAATCCAATTGATTTCCCCTCTGTATCAATGTTTCTATTTATAGAGACTTCACATCAATTGTATAAGAGTTCATTTATAATAAGGACTTTGAGAATAACAAATATTTTGTTACACAACAAATTTAAAGATTAAGGATTAAAAATAAAAGCTTACTGAGTGAAGATTTACTAATTGTCATAACATATAAGATAAGATATGACTAAGTTAATTAGTCTCAATATCCTCTTGCAAAACTTGAGGTAGAGGATGAATAAATGTCAAGTTTAGAACAAAGAGCATTGAACCTCTTTCAGGTGATGGCTTTGGTGATAATTGTGATAAAACGGAAAAAAATTGATGAGAAATGTTTGTAAGTGATAGGGAGCATACTTACAGGTGGAGAGATTGTTGCCCTAAAGTCAGATGATGAAAGTATTGCATTGTGACATTTGTGTCTATATCATCTTAGTAAGCAAGGAATGATGAAACTTTATAAGAAGAGCCTATTGAAGGGTGCCAAATATTATAAGTTAGACTTTTACAAGTTTTGTGTAGTTGAAAAATAGTCTAAGGTAACATTCATAGCCCTTTTGAACTTTTTTTGCTTTCTTTTTCTTCATTTCTTATGTCTTACAATTACTGTGGATACCTTTGTTAGTAGTATTTACCCTTTAGCTTATTTTTTTTGTCTATTTATTTACTTACTTTAATATTTATTTTAATTTTGAATTTTTATATTTAATTTGAAATCTTTATTTTTTACTTTTAGTTTATTTATTTATACAATTATTTGTTTATGTAGTTGGTTATTACTTTTCTTTTTCTTTTCCTCTTCAATTCGTTTTCAATATCTTTTTCTTTCTTTTCTATGGGTTTATTGAAAACATTCTCTCAAATAATTAGAAATAATACTAAACATCTCCACCATCTTGGCTAAATTTGTACTGGAACGTTATTGTTGTTGTTGTAGGTTCAACAAATGAAACAATGAAAAAGGTTTAAGAAATGGCTAGGAGGCAATTAATTAAGTTTGGAGCTATTATTAGGATACAATAATCCAAATCTAGATCTTAATTTATTAATTGGTACGATGTGAACCTAAAGATACTTATATTTCCCTCTTTTTTCGACATTAATAAATATTTATGGCACAAATTTTAATTATCCTTTTCTTTTGGATATTTAACTTAATCTTTGTATGTATTATGAATTTTGTTATGGACATATTGAATTATTGAAGTCTTAAAAATTGTATAGGGACAAAGCAATTTATTGGTTAATTAATCTCTCTATGTGTTATTTTGTTTATTAGTGCAAGAGTATGGATGTTTGGTGCATAAATACTGATATGTTGGTCTTAAAAACAACTTTGTTCACTTGAAATAATAAAAATAGTACATTGATAAACTACAATCTAAACATTTGTTCTACAAAAGAAATCAAAACTACCAATGTCTACTTACACATCTTATATTACAAATCTTGTATTCTAGCATAAATTACACAGGATATGATTAGGAAAATCTAAAAGTAGGACTTAATAAATATAAGATTAGTACGTGACAACCTTTTACAACTTCTTCATCCGATTTCTTCCCACTTTTTTTTAATCTTAACAATGCATATATTTATTTTTTGTTTTGTTAAGAGGAGGATGAAAAACACTTAATTCAATAACGAACCAAATGCCAACTATCTTATGATTTTCGTCGATTTGGATATTTCTTTCTTCCAATCTTATGTAATTCTTTGAGAATTTCACATGAACAACATGAAAACTTCAGCCACCTAGAGAAAATTTTCAAGTTCTTTCGACTACCGATTAGTTGACAAGTTGCAAATCTTTGCTTTTGATTAAGATTCGTCCTTGAAACTTTCCCAATGACATTAACACTACACTTGCATAATAATTTACCTTCATGTCTTTACCAAAATAACTTAAAAAAAAACCCTTGAAAATAAAATAACAAATATTATATTATAGAAAGAGAAATATAGAAAATAATAGAAGATTGATCTTTATTATTTTAAAAATAAAAAAGTAAAAAATATAACTTTTTTGAGACTCACGTTAATGGAAATTTGCATGACAAATCCATTAAAGCTACGTCAACGATGCGAGTCGTTTATGTGTGCATCTAAGTGGTTGCATATTAACTATATTATGATATTGAATACTACATATGCTCTTCTGTTAAATGAAAATAATTAAAGTAAATCGTTATCCTATTACATATTAATTTCTCGACGAAGTATCCGATCATACGAGGATTTCAATTTCTATCGAAACTTGATATTCACAATTTGGGATTTTATGGGCTTTCAAAGCTCAAATATGTGAGCCCAAAGCCTTACTCTCAAGTTCTACTCCGAACAGTTACATTTATGATTTAACTCGCCACTACCCAAAAACTGAAAATAGGCCACAAAAGAAAATCGTTAATTTAGAGTGTAATTACTAATTAATGGAAACAAATAAAAATGGAGAAACAAAGGAATAGGAAAAAGGAAACTGCATTTAGTGACAAATAATCGTTTGACAAAATCACCCAGAATCTGGATTACCTTAAGATTTGAGTATCATTATATACAGATTTTTCAATTTTATTTGCAAAATTCGCACTCTGGAGACTCCTGTAGTGGTTGATATGAACATGAACGAAGCGAATGGCTCCGTCGAACATCCTCCCAAAAAGATCAACCAAAGGCCCAAATGTCATTTTCCTTTTCTTAATTTCCTCTCATTTTCGTGGGTTTTGATTATTTTTTTTATATAAATTTTCTCACGTTAATGGTTTTGTTGCATTTGGCGTTTCGCTTGTCACGCGTGGAGGTGTTGTCTAATCATCAGTCTTTTTCTTTTTGAGAAAAGATTATTATTTTTGTTTCTCAATTTTGCGCAGAAAATGGTGTTATGTGATTATTACTATGATTATGATGTAAATTGTTTATCATGTTTTGGTTATTTTAATTTCAGATTCTAGATTTTCACAGCAGGAGCTCCCAGCTTGCAAACCCATTCTGACACCAGCTGTGGTACTATTTATGATTGAACAGTTTGTGATTGTTTTTGTTTTTACCTAGGTTGTTCTTGGTGCTATCGGTCAATTATTCTTTAAAATGTTCTTCTCTTTCTTTTTCTGATTCAGGTGGTCTCTTCTTTCATTCTTGTAGCAGTTGCGTTCATTCCAATTGGCCTTGCTTGCTTGTTTGCATCAGACAATGTATGAATTCTTCACTCAAATAGTCTCCTGTTTGTTTCTTTCCCTTTTTTTGTGTGTGTGTTAATCTTAATCTTTTTTGTGCGTGATTTTGAATCAAACGTGTAGGTGGTGGAAATTCAACACAGGTATGACCTGCATTGCCTTCCTCAGATGTACAGCAATCAAGGTCTTCAGTACATTCAAAGCACTATCACTAACAAGACCTGCACAAGCAGCCTCATTGTTGGTCCAATCCTTCTTCTTCTTCTTCAATTCCGTCTACTTCAAGAATTTATAGTAAGTTACTAATGCCAAGTGTCTTTGCAGGTTCCGAGGGAGATGAAGAGTCCAATTTTCGTGTATTATCAACTTGATAACTTCTATCAAAACCATCGCCGGTAATTACCCACAAAAAAGAAGTGAACTCCTTTTATTCCCCGGTTACTGTTCGTTCTGCAATGAAAATGGATACTCTTTCTCTCCTCTGGGTTTACTGGAAAATCAGATGTCTGTTTGAGAGTAGTAATTAGAAATGAGATGCTGACAATAATATTTTCTTGCTTTTGGTGTTCTTTTATGCTAGTAGGCAAGATGGGCCTTCAAATATGAAGAAATTTGCATCTTTGGGCATTGGCTCTATGCTAGGTTATTTCAGATAGCTTCTATATAATCCAGTATAGTATGCAAACCTTCCATATAAATGCTTTAGAATCCTCCATACACTATAGTTGAATCTGCACTTTCATATCTTCAATCACAGAATAGAAGCAGTTTCAATAACTTAGAACCTTTTTGTTCATTAAATTGAAGTTTACTCTTGAGATATAACCTTTCAGTTAATTGCATTCGTCAAACTTTTATGATCCTTGTTTGTTTGGTTCTTGAATGCAATCAATTCTACATTGTTCAACACGTTCACATGGATCACAATTAGAAACATAATTGACATTGATATTTGTTCTTAAATTAATGAAACCTTTTCTTTTCTGTCTACTTTTCCCTTCCCACATTTTCTTAGATATGTGAAAAGCAGAAATGATGAGCAGTTGAGGAGCAGGGCTAGTGAGGCTGAAACCAAAAACTGTGACCCTGAAGTGACATCGTCTAATGGGCCAATTGTTCCTTGTGGCCTCATAGCATGGAGTTTGTTCAATGACACGTACAAATTTTCAGTTAGAAATAAGCTTTTAGATGTCAGCAAGAAGAACATAGCATGGAAAAGTGACAGAGAGCACAAATACGGTTCTGATGTCTATCCTAAGAATTTCCAGAGTGGTGTTTTGATTGGAGGTGCAAAGCTTAATTCAAGCATACCGGTATGTATCTTTATGGCTGTGTAACATAAGCGTTTTCTTTTGGTTTCAGTTTTTCCTTCCATTTGAAAAATCTGTCTGATGGATTTGCATGTAACAGTTGAGTGAGCAAGAGGATCTCATTGTCTGGATGCGTACTGCAGCACTGCCAACTTTTAGAAAACTCTATGGAAGAATTGAAGAAAGTCTTCAAGCAAATGATGTAATTGAAGTTGTCATACAAAACAATTACAACACATACAGCTATAATGGAAAGAAGACGGTGATTCTTTCAACAACAACTTGGATAGGTGGAAGAAATCAGTTCCTGGGCATAGCATATCTTTCTGTCGGCTCCTTGTGCTTGTTTATAGCAATACTCTTCATACTTGTGTTTGTCTTGAGGCCAAGGTGAGTTAATGACTTTGACGTTGGAAGAATCTTGTATTCCAATTCTTGAATGATATCATTTTCTGTTTGCCCATATGATTAGTCTGGTTTTTTCTGGCTGATGTTTATAACAAAAATATTATATTCTCTGAGCTAGTTGTTGATGCATGGCTTATTTTTGTGGTCCCCGTTTTTAAAAACTGTCATAAAGGGAAACCTTAAACTAGAAAGTAAGTAGCTTTTGTTCCTACAGGCTGCGGTTATGTTTCAGCTATGGATATGGTTTCCAATAGTATTTACTTCATTCTAATGTTTTACTTTATGTTGCATATAATTCAGGAAGATCCTGTAACTAGTGTTCTATACTTACATTAAGGCAGAAAATGTGTATCAAACAGATTTTCTAACAATCAATAGACCCGACTTTAGGGCAACCTAATGGCTGTGCGATTGCTGCTCCAGCAAAGACTGGCCGTTCCTTTTCCTATGTTAATGTGAGCACACTTCCGCACACACACACGTACACATATACGAGCATAGAGGTAGATTTAGATAGACATTATATGATATCAGTTGGTTGCTTTTCTGAGGAATACTCAAGGTTGGTGATGTCGAGTGGAAAATTGATATTTCTGATTGTGCAGGCCGCTTGCTGATCCTTCTTACTTGTCTTGGAACAAACATCCTAATGGGAATATGTGAAGTTATATCAGGTGCTCACCAGAATCTATTTTGCTTATCTCTTAGGAATAAACCCACATATAAGAGGTCAGAACGTTACTCTTGCATTATGGTTCTCCCCTTTTCTTCAAAACTCTTTTTTTTTTTTGAAACAAGGAAAAATTGTTGCAGAGAACTTTTGGAATTTTCATTTTTAATTTTTGCATTGGCTTCCAGTGATGAGTTTAGGAACATTATCCAACATTTACCAATCCTTACTGGATCCATCCTGGAGGACTAGCTAATAAGTTTTACTTATTTATTTTCGGATATGAAAACCTTGAATCTTTGAGACTATAATAGGCATGCGTAAATACCATGTTGAATGAATGCCTAAATACCATGGTGAATTAATGCAAGAAGTAGAAACAGCAAATTTTGTAGAATCATATGTAGCTTATTGAAGTGATGAACTATGCAACTGCTCATCTTGTAAAGTAGCTTGTCCAAGATAACAGGCATGTGCAGTAAAAGCCTCAAGCTTTAGTTTTATGAACTTCTCTTAATTTGCAATCACGTCTATTATGAGCAAAAATATTTATTTGACGTCAAAAGTCAGTGCAAGTAGCATAAGTTGTGATTTGACATGCTATTACTCTGTTTCTTTGTGTCTCTGTTTTACTCTCTCCAAACTTGCGTTTTTATTTTTCATGTATTGTCCCGTAAGCAGCCTCTGGTTTGTGGAAAGAGTAGACCATAGGCATGGAGGAAGACCTTTGCAGGTGGCTGGGTACCTGGGGAGGTTTTAATGACCTAGCATGAAGATGAGAAGTCCTCAGAAGTTATGTTTATTTATATGTTTATAAAATCGTATGGACTTTAGCAAGGATGTTGTTTCCGAGTAAGGAAGTTGCGAGTCCAATCCAAGATAGGCTTGGTGACAGTATTTAGTCTGTCTGTCCGTTTTTTTGTTTTGTTTCATATAGCCACTCCTATTTCATTTAGTAAAAAGCAATGTAAAAATTTTGTATTAATATAATTATCTTTATGTAATTCTTTATTTGATATTGATATGAAATTATCAAAATAACAATTTCTAAACTTTTTTCTTATTTGTAAATATTATGTCTCACCAACATTTTATAAAATGACATTCAAATATTCAAATTTGCCCAATCTCTTTACTTGATGGGGATAAGATTGTGTATTATTATATTTTTATTTTTGTATTTCTGCGAGACTATTACCAAGTGTTGTTATTATTGTTTGCATGAATATTTGGTCCAAGTGTAGTGTATATAAGAAGCTTTCCCACCCGATCATTCTGCTGTGGCCTACACAGACTAGTGGCTAAATGTTAGCCATCTATTTTAAATAATTAATAATAAAAATAGTCCTCAACCGACCATTAAGCAACTAAAGAGTTTTATCAACATTTTATTTTTAATGTATGATATTAAAAATATAATTCACTTGAAACTACTATCATAAATGTTCCTTAAATAATTGTGTAAATCTAATTTCCTTAAACAAGTAGAATTCGTTTTCATGTTGCAGTTGGTACAAGGGATGTCCTTGTAATTAAAAGAACAAAACGAGTGTAGACAAAAACATGAGAAAGGAAACTTTGCTCGTGCCTTTCCACTCAACCAACCAAATGAAAAAGAAATAAAAACTGGCTTCTTCTTCCTTCTTTTCTCCCTTCTTTTCATTTTTGAAAATTGAATGGAATATTTATATTAATAAACCATCTCAAAAACCAAGTTAACAAATGATATGAGAGCTTGACCAACACTATATCAACAATGTTGACAACATAGATAAATTATTAGCTAACAACAACAGAAATTTGTACAACTATGTCTTGTTTACTATTACTTAATGAGTGCATGCTTTGATTCTAGTTAATGCGCCATCTGGATGTCATTACTTGAGAGCCTAGGTTGGTGTTGACATTTAATAACATAATACCTCTAATCCAATTTAGTGCTTTGTAGTAGAAGGCTTCCTTACATAAAACTTTGCCCTTGAAAATATACCCATTTCTTACTTTTCATATGGACTAGGTTGTAACAAAAAAAACGATATAGTTGTAACGAGAAAATCCATTTCGTTTAATAATGGTTTCCAAGACGCCCATGCAAACAGTTCTTCCTAATCAACCTCATTGCAAATATGCATATTCAATTGTTAGATGTAATTCCATAACCATTATTAGGCTTCACATTTAAACAATAAGGGATCCCTTGTTTCATCATTATTATCACCAAGTTGACAAATAGGTGAGATAGGAAGGGAACTTGTACTTCTATCAAAGAGTTGAGAGCTTATTTTTAATGACAAACTATGATATAAAAGACAACTTAGGAAAGATGCATTTAGGCTATGATAATTTTCTTTAATGAATTCTTGAAGATTTTTCTCTATTTTTTATTTGGTTTTCATAGATTAATTTATAGAATGCATAAGGGTAGGCCTTATTTACATTTTATTTTAATCATACTTTGTTTGGTACTTTGATATGCTGTTTCTACTAATATTTGTAATTATGATCTTTTTTTTAATGATAGAATTGCCTGCGATGTTTTTTTTTGGAAAGCCAAGTGCTTGAGATGTTGTTAATGACATTATCGTTACTTTAAATTTAAATATTGTTGTCATGTGATCTATTACATTTATAAAAGAAATGCAAGAGCATGTTATCTCTGTTGGACAAATAGGCAGTCTTAATGATAATAATTGTGTCTTGGAAAAATGTCAAAATAACTTCAACGATTACCATTTACTTGTTAAAAGCCCCAAAAAAAGAAAAGAAAACCAAATTTCCATAATCACTAATTGTTTATTAACAGTGCCAGCCCTGGGCCCACTAGAAGAAGGGATCCCCCAATTTTGACTCCAACAGCCTCCTCAGCTCCTCTCCTAAGTCCTACACTCTAACAGCCTCCTCTCCTAGGTCCTACGCTGGTGATGTTTTAACGTTCGCTTAGTTTTAAATAATTTAAACGTTAGCTTTAAATGATTTTAACGTTGGCTTTAAATGATTTTAATATTATAAGTTAACGCTATAACTTATAAGTTAATGTTGTGGTCCTCATACTTATAAATAGTCTTGAAATATTTAAGTGTATTTTTATCTTCTAATTTCTTCATTTTCATCAATATATGTATTTAAAGTACTTCAACTCAAAAATTAGCAGCAAAAAATTTTACGATTCTGTCTTCTGAGTTTTGAATATAATTTAAAGGTAAAGTTTTTAATTTTTAAATGTATTTTTGCTCTTTGTTTTTTATTTTTAATATATAAGA
>JANITW010000001.1:25592540-25603905 GCA_027564335.1 Erythroxylum williamsii | reverse complement strand
GATATGTTGGACAATATTGATCTTGATAATATTATTAATGATTTTGCATCTAGAAATGCACGAAAAAATTGTTTTTTATAAATCATGATCCTTTGTGTATTTGTTAGTATTATGATCATTTAATATTTAGTTGATTATGTAAGCTTATAAATTGAGTCATTTATGTTTCATATAAACATGTAAACTTAAGTATATTGTCGATTTATTAGGCCCCTTTTTTTTAATTTCACCCAGGGCCTATAAAACGATATGAAGGACCCTGCTTATTAATTTGCTCAGGTACTCTAGGGATAAAAGTGTGCTTTTGCACTTTGTTTTGTTTTGGGTTTGAAAATAAAAGTGGACTAAAGATATATATCTGTATGTCTACAATATACAATGATATTATCAAATAAATATTTACTAATTTGACATTTGTTTTGCAAATCTCTTTTTATAGAAATAATCTTAGATGTTGGATTGCACAAACATAAAGCTAATTTATTCTAGAATTTTTTTTCTTTTTTAAGTACAAAATTTAAAATTATGAAAATAAACTATATATTTAAATGAAATATATTAAATATTTTTCATCGTACTTTTGTTGGGGTACTCAAAATTAGTTTTCCAGAATATGGTTATCCAGACCTAAATTCCACACGACTTCTTAAAATAATTAGTTAGATTATATGAAATAGTAATTTCGTATTAGTAAGTAAATAAAAATATATACAGACTTTTTTTTTCCAAATTTTCATAGTACAATTTTATTTTTTATTCTGTTTTAGTTTTGAGTGGTAGCCTAAAAAGATCTACATAAAATTTCAAACATTGAGTACATACTTTAGCATATTAATCGCCTTGATAACTAAAAGTCCAAAATCTCAATATTGAAAGAAACCAATGACAACTCTTGTGGAGTAAACTTTGCAAGTTCTGATTGTGCTTTGGGATTGTTGTTGCAAATTCTTTTGTACGTAAAAATATAGAATTAAAAGCAAATCATACTAATTTACTTGAAATTAGTTACGATCAATGTTTTTAAAAATAAGACAAAAAATTAAATCACTAAGATAAAATGTCTGAAATTTAAAAGGTTCAATTGGGATTAAATTGTGAAGAAATTAACTAAAGATTAAATAAAATTAAAGAATTTGAAATATATTTGAAAGAAATTGTCCATAATTATTGAATAATTTAAAGTTTAATTAACAAATTTGTTAGGTAAAAATTAATTCACTTATTTTAGCTTGTAGGAACTTATTAATTTATAAAAATTAATAGATTAATTAATAAATTGATTAGTTTTTAATAACAAAAGTTATTAAAGTAAATTGAATTGAAAAGTTGAAAACCAAATAAAAAATTAGATGGTTCAAAGTTTTTAAAATTAAATTGATAGAATCGATTGCTAATTTTCTACCAACCATATAAAGGAATTTTTATAAAGGTTTTTAAGATATATTTTATCTGGGACATGTAATAAGGTCTATGCTATGTGTTACACATGACATCAAAGCTATTACATGATCGGATTGCTGGAAATGAAGGTTTTTTGCATTTTATCTATTATGATTTTCATCAGTTTTGATTCGTTTTTCCGTTTTTTTTTTGCATATATGATTACATAAAAGTGGTATACATAAGCCAAGCTATGAAAAAGGGCCAAAAACTGGCAAAAAATGTGCACCACACACGCTTGATGGTACTACAGTAAGCGATTTGGTTGGTTATGTCCTCCCATGTGGGTCCACGGGGTGATAGATGTATGTTGCACTTACCTCACACGCTCCCGCCATCTATCCTGACAGGCTAACGACAACGATTCGGACACGTGGTGACGTGTGCATATAGTGAAACCGTATGTGCTCGTTATGAGCGCATGCAATGTAGGCATGCCTCTTGTCATTCGCACGCATGACGTCTATTGACGCTAGTGCTACAGTGCTGCTGACATCGGCACCAAAAATTTAAAAAAAAGGAAAAAAGTTTAGAATTCTCATCAAGTTACCTCGGGTACTTTTGGGTTAGTTTCTGGGTCGGGGGAATTTTTAAAGTGATTTTTCAATTTTGTTGGATTTATTATGTTAGTAATTAGATTCTGAAAAAAGTTTTAAAGCTTTTTTAAGCTGATTTTGAGTGCATTTTCATGCTCCAAACTGCAAAAGGAAGACACTTAAAGTTTTATGTCTCGTGTGGTAGGTTTGGTATTTGGGAAAGTACGATAGTCACTCTTATTGAGAATTTTTAAATAAAAGTCTCAAATAAAGTTTAAAGATGATGTTTTCAGTACTAGTATGTAATTATTTAACTGTGCACTTAGTTTTTACATTTATAGCTGATTTTCACATATGTTAAGCCCATATAGAATGTGAGGATAACATAAAGATGTAAGCCTTGTATTTGTGAACTTTCTAGGGTATTGATGAGGATGTAGTCACCAAAGTGGCCTTTCAAGTCAATGTTTTGGATTATTTTACTCATATGTATGGAGATGTCTCTAGCCTTATATTTAGTTATTCTGCTCAAATGTGTCGGCCTTACATAGGTTTTGAGATGTTCATAAAGGCATTAGATGGAAGAAAGTCATTACTTAAATGATTTATTCACCTAAAGGTGGTAGTCTCATGAGAGTTAATGATTTATACTCTAATCACTTTTATGTGGGGGTCATATATTATGTATTCAGCTTAAATGTATTTCATAATATGTGTGATCGAATCCTCGGTATAGATACTGCTTTAATGCTTTAAGTATCCCTGTTATCCTACATTTATACTGATTTTTACATTGTCTTTTCTATTTTGCAGACACCTTTTATGTAAACAATAATGCTGTCTTGATTGAGACCTCAAATGGTTTCAATTTCAAGAAGTGGAAGAAGGATGTTCAGTTTGCCCTAGAGATGGCTGACGTCAACATGAGGATGCATATCAAGAGGCCTTCTCCACTTACTGATATCAGTTCAGGAGTTGATAAAGTAGCAATGGCAATCTAGGAGCAGTCAAATAAGATGTACTATTTGATCACTAAGAGATCAATCCTAGATTGTCTGCTCAGTGGATTACTAAATATGATCATAGCGAAGGAGTTTATGGATAGCATTTCCTAGAGGTACAAGGTGTCTTCTCATGTAGAGCAGAACACCTTGATTAAATAGCTGTTCTCTATGAGGTATACAGGAGAAGGAGCTGTTAGAGAGTACATTATTAGGATGGTTCACGTTCAGAGTAAGCTGAAGGAATTAGATGTACCTATTCTTGACACGCTCATAGTGCATCAGGCACTAAATACTCTCCCTCGAGAGTTTAAGATGTTGGCTACCTTCTACATCTCTCAGGATGAGGCCTAAGACATCAACGCCTTGATTTTTTTAGTGTGTTGAAGTAGAGGAGAAAATTAAGAATTCTCCTGATACAACCCATCTGCTAAGGATAAGGGGAAGGTTAAGCCCTAACAGCCTAAGGGTAAGGGTAAGGGTAAGAAACCCAAACCCTCTCCACAGATTTAGACTAGACAGTCCAGCATTGCTAAGGGCCCACATGATATAAAAGGTATGAGGTGCTTATTCTATAAGAAGAAGGGGCATAGAAAGGCTGATTGCTTGAAGTATCAGTTGTGAAAGGTTAAGCAGCAACAGGTAACTCCTCGGCCTATATGATTCATGAATCCAATGTAGTTATAATCACATCAAGTTCTTGGTGGTTAGATAGTGGAGCTACAAATCATGTTGCTTCCACAATGCAAGGGTTCACATCCAAGAGAAGGCCAACTAAAGGAGAGGAGAAGTTAATGGTTGGCAACAATGAAGAGGTAGATGTTTTGTTTATAGGAGATGTAGGCTTGAACCTCGATATGAGGTTTGTATTAGTTTTACAAGAGACATTTTATATACCATCTTTTAGACAGAACTTGATCTCTATATCAGTTTTGGATAAAGAGGGCTATTGTTTTGTATTTGATACTTCGGTTGTAAATATTTCTATTAATACAAGACATCAAAATTGCCTTCTTATCCTACGAATTATATAGAATATGTCTTACTCCTAGCAAAATGTATGCCTCTTCTTATTACTGAACCTATTACTCGAAAGAGAGCCTTCATAAAGGAAACATCATACATGTTGTGGCATAAACATCTTGGCCACATTTCTAGGGAGAGGGTTGAGAGATTGATAAATGATAACATTCTCCCAACTCTGGTCTTCAGTGATCTGAAAACATGTATTGATTATTGTAGGGGTAAGTTGACCAAGGCAAAAAAAGGGGTCAACTTGTGCTTCTGGTTTATTTGACCTCATACATATAGACGTTAGTGGTCCCTATACAGTCACGTTATACAATGCTAGATATTTTATAACATTTATAGATTATTATTCCTGCTATGGCTATATGTTCTTGCTTAAGGAAAAGTCTAAAGTTCTTAATAAGTTCAAGATCTTCAAGACTGAGGTTGAGAACCAATTAGGAAAATCAATAAAGAT
Source organism: Erythroxylum williamsii (assembly GCA_027564335.1). Taxonomy (NCBI): domain Eukaryota; kingdom Viridiplantae; phylum Streptophyta; class Magnoliopsida; order Malpighiales; family Erythroxylaceae; genus Erythroxylum; species Erythroxylum williamsii. Next base: position 25,599,442 of record JANITW010000001.1, on the reverse strand, counting down.
AGTCAGATATGACAGGGGAGGAGAATAATATGGCAGACATGTGGTTGCAGGACAAGAAAAGGACCGCTTGCCAGGTATTTGGAATCAGTTGGAATAGTAACTCAGTTCACTATGTCAGGTAGTCTTGAGCAAAATAGTGTGGCCGAAAGGGTCAATCTCACCCTAAAGAACATGATGAGATCAATGTAGAGTAGGACTAAACTATCTAAATACATTGGGGCGATGCCATCAGTATGACATTGTATATCTTGAATAGAGCCCCAAGTAAGTCAGTGCCAAAGATTCCATTTGAACTCTGGATTATAAGGAAATCAAGTTTTGCACACATTCGTGTGTGGGGCTGCCCTACTGAGGTAAGGTTATATAATCCTTATGAGAGAAAATTGCAACCTCGTTCCACTCATTATTATTTAGTAGGTTGTCCTGACTACCTAAGGGCTACAGATTTTACTGTAGAGAAGGAGGGGCCAAAATAGTGAAAACGTACACTGGTAAGTTTATGGAATATGATGTCCATGATGAAGGAGGATCCTCACATCTTCTAGGAGATAACAGGATGAATATTACAATTATTTCGTATCCACCTATCATATAATCAGGTCCAGTAGATGAAGGTCCAAATACCACGCCTATGAAGACACAGGGAACCATACCTGTTTAAGAAGAGTTTTATGAGGTATAAGAGCCTATGCAATTGAGTAGATCCACTAGAGAAAGGTGACCTGCTATCTCATCAGATTACATAGTCTATTTGGGTGAGCAAGAATATGACATAGGACATGTTGTGGATCCAGTTACTTTTACATAAGTCGTTTCTAGACCCTATGCATACTTGTGGTGGGAAGCAACGAAGGATGAGATGCAATCTATGAGACATAATAAGGTATGGAAGTTTTTTAATTTACCTCAACATTACAGGTTGTCGGTTGCAAGTGACTATTTAAGATCAAAAAGGACATACAAGGTCAAGTTGAGCCATTTAAAGCGCGTTTGTTTACCAAGGGATTTACTCAGATAGAAGGAGTTGACTTCAATGTTACATTCTCTCCTGTATCCTCGAAGAATGCATTTAGAATGATTATGACAATAGTAGTTATTTATGACATAGAGCTACATCAGATGGGTGTTAAAACCGCTTTCCTGATTGGTGACCTTGTGAGGAGGTCTATATGGAGCAACCTGAAGAATTTTAGGATCATGATGTAATTGACAAAGTTTGTAAGTTGACTAAATCAATATACAGTTTGAAACAAGCTTCCAGACAATGGTACCTAAAGTTTGATGAGGTTTTGATCTCACTCGACTTTGTAGAAAACAAAGTTCAAAGATGCTTATATTATAAGGTCAGGGGGAGCAAAGTTATCTTCCTATTATTGTATCTGGATGATATCTTCCTTACGTCAAATGATTTGACCATGTTGCATGAGGTAAAGCACCTTTTGGCCAAACACTTTGACCTAAAGGATTTAGGTGAAGCATCTTTTGTCCTTGGTATACAAATTCACCAAGATAGATCTCAACACTTATTGAGCCTCTCATAAAGAGCATACATTGAGTGAGTGCTACAAAGGTTTGATTTGACTAAATGTAAACTTGTTGTAGCACCTATCTCTCATGGCGAGAGATTATCTTTAGCACAGTGTCCAAAGAATGAAGTTGATAGAGAGGCTAAGAGGAATGTCCGGTAATCTAGTGCAGTTGGTAGCCTGATGTATGCCTAGGTGTGCACTAAACCAGACATTGCATTTGCTTTTGGACTGCTGGGTTGATATCTAACTAACTCAGGTGTGGACCATTGGAATGCAGTTAAACGAGTGTTGAGATACCTAAAGAGTACCAAGGATTATACGTTGACATACAAGAAAGTCAACGATTTAAACCTTACAGGATATATTGACCCCGATTTTGTTATGTATTTGAATGATTGCAAATCCACTTAGGGTACATTTTTATGTTGGCAGATGGTCCAGTATCGTGGAAGAGTGTCAAACAAACATTGGTAACTTCCTTGACCATGCATGTAGAGTTTGTTGCATGTTACGGAGTTACTACACAACTGGTTTGACTCAGAAACTTGAATTCTGAGTTGTCTAAGGTAGATTCTATAGCTAGACCCATTCAGTTATATTGTGATAATCTTACTGCAGTGTTGTTCAGTAACAACAACAAGAATATCACATGGTTTAAGCATTTAGAGGTTAAATACTTGACCATAAAGGAGTTGGTTCAGAAAGGTGATGTCGAAGTAGAGCATTTCAAGACTGAGGAGATGTTAGCTGATCCATTGACTAAAGGACTTCGATCATTAGTGTTTGTTAAACATATATCCAGTATGGGCATGTTAAGGTCCTTAGGTAGCCGTAGTTAGGGATCATTGTATTTGCTCCTTAAATGTTTGCACATTTTAATGTATTATGACATTATGGTTATTTATTAATAAAGATGATCATCTTTTTATCCTCAGTAATAACTGTTCTTATGTATAGTCATAATACATATGAAAGCCTTAAGATTTGTGTTGATCTTAAGCATTTTAAAGGTCATTACGCATATATAAAGATTGATTTTGAGCCTATGTCATTTAGATACATATAGTTAATACAGATATCCATAAATTGGATATGATATAGGGGGATATAAGGTATAATTCCGTAAAGGTTCTCTAATATAATTTAGCATTCAGTTGGAGAGCATAAAAGTTTTCTCTAATGCTGTTTAGTATCCGGTGAAAGAAAACAAAGTTTTCTCTAATGATGTTTAGCATTTAGTAAGAGAAAACACGATTTCTTTGCTACGGTTTAACACATGCAGTTTAACATAAGTTAGAAAAATCGAGACATATAAACGAAGATGATACGTATTAGATCATATAGATATCATCTTAGTTTGTCACACTCTATTTTTTCATTCATGTTAGTAAAATATTAGATATTCGTGATTATATTGGACTTCTGTCATACATGACACATGTGTTTGATATTTTTCGATATCGAAAGCCTTGCAGGACGGAATGTTAGACTTTCATTACCTTTGGATCAAATGTTTTTAATTTTTTAATTTGGTACCAATACAGCAGCGTGACTTAATCGAGTTTTCAAACTTGAGTAAAAATCGCAATTAATGATTGTCTAAGGGGGAGAATGTTGAACAAATTTTGTCCTTTCTCATTATGTTGGACAACTATTAATTGTATGTTTTGGCTTTTTAATAACTTATCGGTTAAGTTAGGTAATTTGATCCAGATGCTTTTTAATAACTTATCGGTTAAGTTAGGTAATTTGATCCGGATAAGGATAATAAAATAGCCCAATAAATGATTTAAATCAATGGGTCGAAGTCTAGGAATAAAATAGATTTTGATTAGTGTGGACCGGATCCATATCAGACTTGTAATAGGGAAGCTTGATATGGAAGCTATATATAAAGGTTAAGGTCTCCTGTAGTTGCTAATATCATTCGTAAGCATACGAATTATCTGATTCGTTAAAAGCACCTACGTATTGAGAAAACTGTAGAAAGACGTTAACTACTTGTTGGTGGATGTTTTTCGTGAAAGTCCCGAGAGATTAGAGCTTGTATTGGCCACGAAAATCGCTTTCAAAGTTAAAATGAAACCGAAATTAAGTATTCTATATTTCTTTGATTTTTAACCCTTTCATAAACGATTCAAGACATGTAATAATAGCTCTGAATTCACTATGTTTAGTGGGAGCTTTTGAGCTTGTCCGTCTATGCATATCTGCCGGTATCCGTTGGCAACTATCTTAATCTGTTGGCGTACCTGTGAATTAATAATTATAAACATATATAAATAATGGATAGTGCAAATAAAAAAGAGTAGATAGCATATGATAGGAGTATCTTTATCTAGGATGTGATTGACTTGACAGTTCTCAAGAAAATCATGGTAGGGACAGCGCCTGATGCTGTGGTTGTGCTCTAATTCGTGGATGTTAAGGGAATCCAAAAGGCTGAATAGAGAGAGACAAACTCGTGATATAAAAATCAAAAGAGAGAAGACAAACTTAAATGGAAGTTGGCAACTTTTGCTTTGTCTCAATTACTATAATTCTGCCACATAAAGTCTAATTAAGAGTTTAAAACTTTTGGCATGCTACTTGCCACCAAAAGCTTTCTCTTTTGCGGCTAAGAATATTATTAAGGTTTATTTAATTTTATCCCGATTATTTATACATAATGTCACAGTAGTTGGCGTATTAAAATCGACTATGAGAGCATAGCAATCTCATGTAAATTAATGGATTGATCAACTCTGAATTTTTAGAATATCAAGTCTGATGACTGTACCGAGGTCTGCTCGATCCCCATGCAAGCCAAAAATAACCTAATGCAAGTTACTTGTGAAGCGCAAATAGGTTCTAACGACTCTGTCCAGAAACAAGAAAAGGAAATGGTATGCTAAATACAGATTTAAAGATTTAAGTAATCAAAAGTTGAAGGAATATTTCAAAAAAGAAGATGGGCAATACTCTATGGTTCTATGCTATGATTTCATTGAACTTTACATTAGAAGCGAACCAATCACATGTGAATAAAAAGGTGCAAGATCACACTTTAATTCTAGTGAATCAAGTTGCTATTGTATATATAGTTTCTAAAGCCCGACATAAGTTCGGAAGTTCTCGGTGGACTATTCTTTTAGGCACACGGCTATATGCCTATATATACTCATAATTACCTACACGACAGTTTGTATATTATATGCTCCTCATTATTATTTCTCTAGGACAACGGAACTTGACCTACACACCAACTTTCTGTCCACGTTTTGAATTGGTAAATCATCAACTTGTTCTTTTTCTAAAAGAGCACAGTGGGAAACATGGGAAACTTTCTTGAGTTAATCAAATCCCATCACATGTAATATATTAAGACATTGTTGACTGTTAAGCGAACCATACAGTGTATATATTTCCTGATAAACAATTAGGTCGTCTGACGAGTGCCCAATTCACAATATCCAGCCTATTTAGAAGCTAAGTCAGTTCGTATCAACTGTACGAGGACTCAAAAGTATAGAATACTTTTATAGATCTGAAAATAGTTTTCTGTATTGTGTAATATGACGATATACAAAAGGTATATAAATACAGGGTATTGGTTACATAAGATATAAACAAGTCTTAGAGATAATGTAAAGATATTAGCATATCAATTTAAATACATAGCATATTATAACTATACAACTAATATTATCTAATACACCCCCCACAAGCTGAGGAAGGGGAAGAGCACAAACAAAGCTTGGATGCAAAATGATTGAAATGCTGTTTAGGAAGTGGCTTCGTAAGGATGTCTGCCAATTGACCAGAGGAGGAGAGAACATTAATAGTAACCTCCTTGTGAGCAATAAGATCTTGGATGAATAGAAAGTCGATTTCAACATGATGAGTCCTAACATGGAAAACAGGATTGGAGTAAAGAAATAAAGCACCAATGTTGTCACACCAAATGTGTGGAGGGGTAGAAAGCTGCACACCTAGTTCAGTAAGCAGTTCCAAGAGCCACTTGATCTCAACACATTCATTAGCAACAGCTTTGAATTCCGATTTGGTAAAGGAATGAGCAACAGTCCACTGCTTACTAGATTTCCAAGCTAGCAGATTATCCCCCAGAAAGATGAGAAAGCCGCCAGTAGAGCTTTGATCATCCGGACACCCAGCCTAATCAGCGTCATTGAACATAGTTAAGCAATGAAGGGAGACTCGAGAGATCAACGAGGAAAGAGACAGAGTACCTTTCAAGTAACGAACCAAACGCTTGAGAGCTTGAAAATGAGTCGAAGTGGGATGATGAAGAAATTGACATAGTTTATTGACAGTAATGAAACATTCGGACAGTTAAGGGTGATGTATTGAAGGTTGCCACACACTTGCCGATACAGAGTAGCTTCAATTGATTTGGACAAAATATGACCTGCTGCCATTGGAGTAGAATTGGGTTTACAAGTGCTCATCCCCATCTTGTTCAAAACAGTGGATATTTATTGTCGTTGAGAGCGTATTAGACCACTAGAATGAGGATGAACCTCTATACTAAGAAAGTGATGGAGATTCCCCATATCACGTAGAGAAAACTCTTGAGCCAGACGAGAGATGAAAAAATTAACAATGTCAGCACTATTCCCTGTAATAACTAAATCATCAACATAAGTCAAGAGAAAACATAAGTGTCTACCACGTTTATAAATGAACAAGAGGAATCGACATAAGAACTGGCAAATCCAATACTAGAGAGAAAAATGCTGAGCCAGTGATACCAGGCGCGAGGTGTAAGACATTTATGGATCAACATATATGACTCTAATTGAATTGACAAGTGTCATAAGAATTCGAGCAAAACCAAGGTTTTGAGATCCGTATCGTACCGGCCGAATAATGTTACGGTGGAACCTAACTTCGATACTGGCTAAAAATATCAACCAATACCGGAATTTTTTGTTGAGTACCGGTGAGTACCTAACATACCGAAAAATACCGGCCAGATCCGGGAAATTTAAAAAATTCGAGGACCTTTTTGCAAATTTAAAATTTTTTTAACCTATAACCTAACTCACCCCCCACCCCGACTGCTACTACCTCTCTCTCAAGTCTCACCCTCTCTCTCTCACTCTCTGGGTCTCACCTCTCTCTCACCGCCGTTTTGGTCATCTCATCAGCGCTGTCGCTTGCTCTCTTCTCCGGTTGTCTCCTCTGACCCTCCCTAGTGCTTGTTTCACTCTCCTCCTCGCCACATCGTCGTCGAAGTCACGATCTAGGTTTGCATTTGGCGTCTCCTAAAGATCCACCGCACCAACGCAACACCTGTAACATCCCGTTACCGATGTGAGGGCATATCGGTAATTTGGATGGATTGAGCAGTGAGTGCATTCATAATTAGTT
>JANITW010000001.1:25570810-25584086 GCA_027564335.1 Erythroxylum williamsii | reverse complement strand
TAACCACCAGGTATTATTAGGCACTTCAATAAGATTTGATTCAAAACATACTGAGACATAGTATGTACCTTTCTTTTTGAACCAAACCTTTCTTTTAGGACAATCTTTCTTGAAGTGACTGGCTTTATTATAGAAGTGACACCTCTTATCTTTATTGATTTGGCCCTCATTAACTTTGCTGAGAGTTTTGTCCTTATCTTTGCATTTCTTTCATGGTTTGTGCTTGTTGCTACTAGCGGCTGGATGAAATGTGAGATGAACGAAGTTTTCCTTTATTTCTTTAATCTCCCTTCCTCTTGAACTAACATGGCCTTAATTCATTGAAGGTTCCACTTTTCTTTAATAGTGTTATAATTCACTTAAAACTAGACAAATTCAAGAGGAAGTGACTTGATAATAAACTGTACCAGAAAGGGCTCACTCACATCCATACCCATAGATTTCAACTTTGCAGCTAGGTTTGACATATGAGTTACATGATTATGAATGACTTGTGACCAATCAAACTTTTTGGTCATTAGCTCACTCATTAAAGTCCTTAACATATATCAGATTTGGAGTATTCTTTAAGTTTCAACGTGAACTCCTTTGCACTGTCCATTTTAGGCATTGACAACTTTACATTTTCTACGATCATCATTCATATCAAATTCAAGCTCAGCCTGTTAGACCATTCCCAAACCTCATAATAAGACTTGTCAGCTTCAGAACTAGTCTCAGTTATAGCTGTAGGCCTTACATCTGAAACTAGGGCCAAGTCCAAATCCATTATACCCAGTTGGAATTGAATTTGTTCGGACCACTCAGCATAGTTCAGACCATTGAACTTGATAAGCCCATTTCCTAAAGCAAACAAATTAGTAGCTACTGCAAACACAACATATATCTCACATATTAATACTTTGAGTAAACCTAAATGAATTTAAACTAACTAATACACTTTAATTATGCATTTAAATTCTCCTTTGGGTTAAATTTAAATACATAGATGTAACCTATTATGGTGCAAATATAGTTCACTATATTGGACAATCAATCATATTCTAGTCAACATGCATGTTATTTTTGGATATACAATCATATTAACCAAATATGTTGATAAAGTCCCTTTAATGTCATTAATTATAAGCAATGGCCCACCTTTGGGTGGCCTCCTAGCATTATAATTAATTATCTCAATTGTTCAATTAAACCTTTATGTCATTTTAGCATCATATCATAATGAACAATTGAAACACTCACAATTAATTGATTAATATTTTCAAGCTAGGTCACTTTGGTGACTAACAAGCTTTCCATGCAATAAACATTTAATTGAACAATGATTATAGTTTCGTCACTTTGGTGACTAACAGACTATTCTAAATTACCATTATGTCACGTAGCACATGCATCATATAATAGGAAAATTTAATTCCAAATATTTCATAATTTGAAATAGTCAATGTATCAAAGAAATATATAATATGGATCTGATTTTCAAAATTATATTAAGTATAGAAATAAAATTCAAATCCATATAACTGGGCCATAATAATTTGTTAACTCAATCTTAATCTTTAATGGCCCAACAGCCCAAAATAAATCAGTTCATAATTTGATTTTTTGGGCTTGGAAGCCCATCTGGTGCATGTAGAGCACGCTCTAACGTCTACAACATCTACCTTTCCACATCCTGTGACAACTACACGCGCTAGACGCTACATCGTCTTCTTCCTTAGACACCTGTGATTTTGGGTTTCTATTTTTTAATTATTCTGTAATGGGTTTTCTTTTATACCACAAACCAATGGGTTTTCTTTCATATCCTAAGCTATCCCTTCCTAACATTATAACCCTCAGAAACATGAAGCAAAGCTTTTTGGTTCTTTCTTAAAAAGTATAAATTTTTGGGTTCTTTCTTATAAGTAATAAGAGTCAACTATTTAAATGACTAGTTCTAATAATTTTAGTAATGATTGACCCAAGCCCAATTTTTTGTAATGGGCTCTATACTCTACTCATATTAAAAATTCTAATAGAGGACGAATTAGCCATGAGTGGCTCTGATACTAACTTAAAATATCAAATACTTAATATGAAAGGAGATTTGAAAATAGTTTTCTATATTGTGTAATCTGACAATATACAAGAGGTATATAAATACAAGGTATTGGTTACATAGAATATAAACAAATCTTAGAGATAGTGTAGATATATTAGCATATCAATTTAAATATATAACATATTATAACTATACAACTAACATTATCTAATATGAGGAAACTACTTCTTGTACATTCCATAGGTAAAATATTCAGCTTACGAATACGTATGAGATGTAGGAGAGCCATTGGAATTCATGTAAAGATTGATCTGTTGTTAATATTTAGAATAAACTATATAACTTCACTCACAATTTTTAACATAAATATATATTGTCGTTAATCTTTTAAAATAATCTTATTATGGAAATTTTTTTTGAATACAAGGGAAAAACATAATTAATCTAAGACTCGCAAAATACGGCAGTACTCGATGCCCTGCCTATCTCGTCTGATGAGATCTTAGACGGTCAATGGGGGCTCTCGAAGTATATGGATGCCTGGACAATTATTGACTGCCATTGCGACTAGTTGATTTGCACACTGGTTGCCCTCCCGATGTATGTGTTGGATGCCCAGCTCCCAATCATGTTGGAGCAATCTATGTATACCTGCCAATAACAAGTGATTTCAATCAGTCTCGAAAATGGGGGATGAAATCAATTTAATGACCTTAAGGGCGTCAGTTTCTAAGATGACATGTCGGTATCCACGATTCCAAGCGAGAGTGAGGCCCGAGTGGATGCCCTAGAGTTTGACCATAATAGGTGAGCCGTTACCAATGTTCTGAAGAAAGTTGCCGCACCACTACCCACTACTATCTCGAATAAGACCCCCAGTAGTAGCTAAGTCTGATCCCGGAGTGAATGAGCCATCCGTGTTGAATTTGACCCAGTTCGCTGGTGGTAAGACCTAGCCTACTCGGTTGTCCCATGGGAGGCCCAGATTCGGAATTACACGTCTTTCGACTTCTCTAGCTCGTACTATCCACTCAACATAAACCATAACATCTTTCAGACCATCAACCGGCCAATCAAAATCCTCATCAAAATGTTTTTTGTTCCACCACGACTAAAGCATCCAGCAAGCAACCCTAAATATCATTGCCCAGACCCCCTGTAGCTCTTGGGAATGCTTGAGTAGATTGGTTCTCACCCAACGTTCCTCCGCTTGCTAGAAAAAATCGAAATCAATCACCTAAGAGGGAAATTTTCTCCAAAATGCATGTACTCTCGGACAGTTCCTAAGGACATGTAAAGAGGACTCCTCCTGGCCGCAGGTATGGCAGTTGCTATCAGACGCAATGTATCGTGTCACCCTTTGTTGGTTCGTGAGGAGTTTTTTCTTGTCATGAGGCAAAGGAACGCCCGAATTCGTCAAGGGCCTGAGCATTCCAGATTAATTTCTAGGGACAGGTGCTCCCTTCAATAATCTCGTACGCTGACACAGTCGTGAATCGTCCATGTCTAGTGTGTCTCCATCGGGCGATATCTTTTGCAGCATGATCAGGATTGACGTTTATTGCCGCAATATTTAGGCAAACTGAGGCTAGAAGGTACAGTTGGAAGGAGGTCCACTGCCAACTGCCATCCCATCCCTGTTTCTCAAATCCGCTACTTTAGCGTGCAGGTCTCCCTCTAGTATGAGAGTGGTCACCACAGAGAATAAAGGTCCCCGATCTTTCACCTAATTATCTAGCCAGAAACATATTTGGCTTCCATTACCCAGAGTCCACGTGATTCCTTGGTGGACATACTGCCAAATGGCTGCAAGTTCTCTCCAGAAAACCGAAGCCTCGACTCAAGCAATCGTGGGAGGGACATGGTCGGTTTCTAACCAGTATTTAGTCCGTAGGACTCGAGCCCATAAGGTCATAGGATGCTTAATCAGTGCCCAACCCATTTTGGTTAACAAGACATCGTTGGTCGTTCGAATGCGCTTGATACCTAATCCCCCAGAAGCCTTAGGTTGACAAACAGTCTCCTAATTAACAAAGGGGTATTTTCCCCTGTTCGCTCGAAGAGCCCCAAAGAAATTTCCTCATAATTTTTTCCAATTCATCACAAACTCGTCGTGGAAGGCGCATAGTTTGCATAATGAAGACTAGGAGGACCGAGATCACAGATTAGGTTAAGGTAACTCGGCCGACAAGAGACAGCTATCAAACGCTCCATTCGGTAAGTTTCTTTTGTGCATTATCCAGAATGTGCTGGTAGGTGGTCGGTCTGGTGCGCTCATGAAGCAAGGGAACGCCTAGGTATTTGCCTAATAGAGTAGTTAATGAAGTTCAACGTGGCTAGATATAATAGATGCATATTGGATGATAGGTTTAAATTGACTAGTAATATGGTTTCAAGTATACTGGTGATAAATGAATAGTAGTGTGGTAACTATGGATGATGAGATAAATCGCAACTTCACTCATAATTTATGATTATAATTTGTTGTGTATGAAAAAAGGTATTATGATAATAAAACTACTAGTAGTTTCTCAAACTAAAAACTTCAAGGAACCTAGAGAACATTTCAAATCTAACATATATAGACAGTGTGGTTGGTTCTTTGGTATTTGTTTGATAGCTAACAAGCTAACCAAGTTCGATGGCAATAGTAATTAATAAGTTGATTAATGGTGACCAACTATAATCGATAAACATTTATCACGAAATTAAGGTCAACAGGAATTACCTGGTTTAGATTTTCCAATCACCTGCACAGACTAACTTTTGCAAAACAATGCCCCAGCAATTTGGTTCCTCTTTGAATTTTGGCATGTTAACTGCGCTTTATTTGTTCTTCAAAATATTAACCAACTCTCTTACATATGCTCTAGTATGTGCAGTCAGAACTATGAGAAGGTAAGAGTATGCGCATGGCAACTGGCAAGGATAGAAAAAAGAAAAGGGAAGTTCTCTAGGCTGCCTAAACTAAAAGAAGGTCTTAAATTCGACTCATTTCTTTTCCAATTTGAACTATAGGTACTCTTATTAACGGAAAAACAAAGAGGAAACAAGATACTAACATTTGTTCACTTGTGATTGGTAACCACGGTTTGATTCAGGCTTTGGGTTATATTGGTCTGAACTATTCTATTTCAGCCATTAAGAGTGACAAATGAAGGTAATATTCTGGTCAGAATCCAATTGGAAGAAAAAAAAAAGTTTGATCTTCACCAAGAAGAACCTAATGCTTTGTTGTAAAGTACAAGTTTGCGATAGATGATTGAGATATTTTGTGGGCTCAGGCACCACATATAGTGATTTAGAGATCCTAGTATCTAGTTTTACCTACCTTTAACTAAGCGGGAAGAGTATTATAAAATAGAAATGTTTATGTGTCTACTATATAGTGCTTTTGGATGGTTACTACTTTATAGTAACAATTAAATGAAGCACATAGAGTATGAAAAAAGAAGTCACAGAATAGGTCTCTACTCTCAAGTGTATACTTGACGCGACATTGATAATGTCGTACTTCTTTATGAGGTTTCTGCTGCAAACAACACATTATATTTGCCAACAATAGGGCTTCAACCCTACTGGTAATTAAGAAATTTAATAAAACAAACTCTCTTTCCGTAACATTTGGATGTAAAATCCACTACCTAAATTAAGAAGTTCAAAGATTTTGATTTCCTGACACAAAAAGGTTAATTAAAAAAAAAAACAAGGTTCCAGTTTTATAGAGCATTCAGTACACATGGAATCTGTCTTTCCCCTCCTCTTCCACATTAGCAATATTGTTCATAATCGTGCCAATGACATCTAGGGAAGTTATTGTCTATAAAGTGGTTCACTTGCTATTAAAGTATGATGAACCAAACTATTAAGAAATGTATTATCACAATTCAAATAAATATGAAATTTGCTAATTTAAATAAGTTATATTTAAAAATTAAACCACTTTTATTTTATAAATCTAATTCTTGATAGTAATTACTGTCAAGATTGAGTTTTTTTTAGTAGTATAGTAATGTCAAACTAACTCTCCTTTGTTAGGATTTATTTTTAATATTAATAAAAATAAAAGATATGGACGAAAAATTGAAGAAAATTATCTTTCTTTATCTTTTATAACTTGATTAAACACATTTTTTCTGAACATATAATGAGGGAGGTGGACATGTTCCCTATTGAAAAGATTACATTTGAAGTTTTCAAACAATTTCAGTTGACATCAATTTCAGTTGTGGTTCGAAACTGCATATTTTTCTTTTTCCAAGACGAACTAATCTCAAGGTAGATTAGTGGAATGAGCATTTTCTTTATTAAAACCTGCTTATCATAATGTCTCGTACCAGTTGAATCTAGCCTATTAATTAATGAAACAAAAAGTTTTACGCATAGTGTGTTGGAAGTTGTCGTATCAACATATATATGCCCTTTCCTTAAAAGTACCTCAAAATTTTGAACGAATGGCTCAGAGAAGGCCTTTCGAAAGGAAAATAATCAACAAACCTAAACTTTGCCATTTAGGGAAATTATTCGCATGCTTACATCCCCCCACTGTCACATGTCACTTTAATCTCCACGGCCATGTGCATCGAAAACCCTAGTTTATGGCCATGTTGATACTTAAAACCTCCCGCGGGGGCCATCAAATTTTCTTCTTAAATAGCCAGCATTCTCAGCGACCTCTAATCACTAACTCTACTTCTAGCACAGTTCAACATTTCAACAAACTTGCAGTACTGAAATTTCTCTCGGTTTTTCCGATTTCTGGTTTTGCCCTAAATTACTCAGTTCTCTAACTCATGGCATATAAAAACTTCAAGTTAGTTCTGCTTCTTGTTCTCTTCCTCCAGGTTGATTTTGCTACGGCGTCTAGACCGCTATATATCCACCCACCGGCAGTACGTTCAGTTCCTCTGATGAAGCCAAAACCTCCTGCAATTTATTGGCATCCTATACGTCGTTATAAACTGACAGATGAAGACGCTTTTAGACCAACTAGTCCGGGCCACAGTCCCGGTGTTGGTCATTATAACCCACCAACAATTCCATGAAAATCGTCCCACACACATGTTGGTAAGCTTCGATGACATTCCTAGACGTAAGATGGGTGGGACAAGAAGTTGATGAGAAATAGGCTGTAACCGAAATTGCTAGCTTCCATACTAGGTAGGGTCTATATGTAGGAGTTATGGGGTTTTGAATTGCAGCGTATTTCCTGATGAGAAGATGAATTGATGGTTGACGTGACATGTACGTTTATTTTTGATTCATGTAACTGGATTTGTATTCGCTATTCCCTGTTGTGGTTAAAAAGTATTTTGAATGTTTTTGGTTTCAAATATATTAAATTTCGGTACACCATATCCTTAATCGTCTTTAGACTTTTATTTATTTTGGAAGTCTCATAGACGATAATCATCAGAATCGTGATATTGATTATTCTCTATATATTTAATATGAACATGGTTGGATAAAATTCTTCTAATTGGAGAACAAAATAATAAAATTTGAAGAAAGAAAAACTCTAAGGTTGGCATCAACCGAGGTAAGGAGGGAGAAGTTCCTACATGACTGCTCCGATTTTGGCCCTACAAGATACTATAAGGTAAGGTAATTAAGTTGTTGACGAAGATGAAAATTATTCCTATATATTGAGTGTTAGAATGTCTCATATTGACTAAATATAAAAATGATAAAAGGTTTATAAGTAGTAAGGATCAACTATTCAAACAACTAATTCTAATTATTTGGACAATAATTGGTCCAAACCTAATTCTTGTAAGTGGACTCTATGATACACTCAGGGTATCTTGGTTAGAGGGCACACAAGGATAACATAATCAAGCTACTTAGCGTTGTAAAGATTATTTTTGTTGTGACTCTTAGTTTATAGAATATTTAACTGGCCAGTTTTAAAGGTGTTGCATTACAAATTTCAACTTATATTCCAGTTAAAACAGGTCTGAAACTTAATTTTGTTCCGATGAAGCAAGCAACTTAAATTAAGAGTAGTATTAAATCCCTTCCAAAATCAATTTGAATGCATGCTCATTAGGGGCTTGGAGTACTGAATCAGATATTTCTACTGCAGTAGCTTCTGACTTTAATAGGTCAGAAAAACATACGTACATATCGATCTATAATTAACCAGAGATGATATTTTGAAAAGTGTATTTTGATGTATCTCTTTATGTTTTCTCTAAAGTAAGTTTAGAGTTTAGGCCCTCAAAGGGTGTGGCTCGATGGTTGAGAGCGAAGCTTAACTTTGGTTAGGTCCCAGGTTCGATTCCATGCTAGTTCCTCTTGTAGAAGCCTGGGGCAGCCAGAGTTTTACCTGTAGATGGAAAACTAGTTGGGCTTTTAATGATGAGGTGCGCCCGTTTGGCCTGCCTGTGGAATGGTGCGCCAGTTGGGCCCTCAAAAAGGTGAGCTCGCTTGATCCGCCTACGGAGTTTCCTCGAATCCAAAAACAAAAAAAGTTTAGAGTTTAGGATAGTCTTAAATTAGTGTTATATTTGTATCTTATTGCCTCATTTTGCCGGACCTACGTCTTGATCTTGACACATAAGTTTGAATCAACCCATGTCGCATTTATATAGGCCTCAAGCTTGCATGTAGTGATGGAGCCAAAAATTTAAAAGAGGAGACCCAAATATGTATTTTTTTTTAAATTTTGAGGGACCCAGTGCACCATTAAATTCCAAATAACTCTATCCTTATATATATAATTTTTTAAGATTTTGGGGGCTAAGTGACTCCGTCTTTGCTTGCATGCTTCCATATCAAAAGCTAATGTGAAAAAATCCTCTTTTTTTGTTTCAAGATCATCATCATCGCACTCAATCTGAAGTCTCGCACTGAAGCGGAATCTGAAGAGGTCAATAATACACAACCTTACCCTTACATAGTAAAGGGGCTGTTTCTAGTTGACCCACATATAAATGAGACAATAAAAAAAATGATGCAGGTTACAAAAAAAGTAGGTAAAACAACATCAATATAAAACTTATGTTACATCTTTCATGTTATTTTACCTTTAATCTGTTTAATAAATTGAATCTCTTAATTTGGTAATTATCATACTCATTTAATTATTGTAAATATTCATTTTAAAATTATAAATCCAATAAGTCATTCTTTATTTAATATTTTTCCAAAAATTGTTTCCTTTTCATATCAGCATTTTATTTGTACGTTTCATTTTTTCATATTTTATTATTATTAAGAATCAACATATATATTTATCTTTTATAAAAAAAGAATCAACATATAGGTAATTAATATAAAGGCCAAAATGAGATATTCAGATTTTTTGTACCATTTAACCCGCTGTTTTAATTTTAATTTTATTTACCCTAAAATAACTTCATTTTATCTGTAAATAAATTTAAAACTACATCCTTTTAAGGCAGAAGTAAGATTGGAATAAGTTAAACGGTACAGAAAAGCTAAGCCCACAATCATAAGGTGCAGGGAGACATGGCTGAAATGAGTGATGACATGAGTGTAATGAAGATCGCTTATTTAATTACATAATGGTTTTGTTTGTTTGACTGCAAATGGTAATGATATTAACTGGGTCGTATATATATTTCAATTGATTATTTACTCTGACTTCTCTCTGTCAATATTTATCCTCACTCGACCAATCACTCTCGAATACATGTATCGTGGAACATGACATATGTGTAGGCACGAATTAAATCTCGCACTTACGCTTTGACTTCAAACATTTAATGATCGTATGCTTATACTTCAGCCAATCGTTTATTTTAAGAATTTGAGATTTTTACATGAGGCACAGTAATATAATAGCAAGCCATTTGTTTTAATCCTATGGTGCAGGTCTGTCACTTTCCTTGTCATAACAAGAATTAAAATTCACCAAACAAAAAAATAATGATGAATGCGGAGAAGCATTTTCGTTCCAGAATCTTATCTTGATAATTACTGGGCCCTTATTTAATGACCATTTATCTTGGCGTTGTTTAATATACTATTACTAAGGCATCGGCGATCTAAAGATTCCCACATTATTAATGCCAATTCTTACAATTATATGATTTGCCGCTGCTGTACCTGTCAATATACGTCATTATGCCAAAAATATAGATAAGTTATTTAATTACATACTGGAATTACTCGAAGATGTCGCCAAAGATCACTACAAGAAAAAGGACGTTTATCGACGGAAAACGTCTGTCAATAATGTAATTTTGCGACGGTATTCACCAACTGAAAAAATCATCGCGAAATTGGGAATTAGTAAAGTTACTGACAGAATCTTGTTTTTGTCGGGAAATATACCGACGAAGACATCAACTATCGGTAAATTTATCGATAGAAAGAATCGTCTCCATCGGTATGGATACAGATAGTTTGTGATAAACTGTCAGTGAATGCACAGTAAAAATGTGAATATCCAACGGCTTGTCAATAACTGTTGGTAAATATCGCTAAATTTATAGACGGAAACTAAACATCCATAAGTAAAAAACCTTAATATTTGCCGACGGTTTACTGCCAACTGTCGTTAAATGTGACTTAACTTATCGATGGAGACTTAAATTCCTTCAATAACGACAATACTCATTTTCAACAATCTACCACAGCTTCGTCCGTAAGTATTTTCTTTTTTTAAATCTCGACAATAAACTTGATTTGGATAATTTCAACAGCTATAAATTATCTGTGCATACTTTTTTGATTTGTTTATATATTTAATATGTTTAAACAAAAAATTAATTGATCATATATAGGCAAAATTTTATTCATTGATAATAAAAACATTAAATTGTACATAAATTCAAACAAAATGATTATAAAATCCTATTGTCCTGGTGAGCGTAGATGGTTTGAGTCTCTACCCCTCCCCTTCAACTGCTCCACGTCATTTTGAAGCTTAGTAATGTACTCTATTGTCTGTTGCAATTGATTTGTCAAGGTGTGCACTGTGTTCTCAAGCTGATGGATGCGTTCCACTGTCGGCCGTCTACTTGATGTTGCTGTACTGGACGTAGACGAGTGCGAATAACATGTGTTCCCAAATGAGCTTAGCTCGAAGATCCTTCTATAACTGTCCCTACCACCCACTATATCAAAATATGCCTAGCTCTCATCAACGGCTTATTCTCCCTGAGACTGTCACTGAATTATTTCTTCTATTTGGTCATATTAGGAGACAATGCTTATATTATAATTAGTAAGTCATAATTATTAATAATGAATATTAAAGCATGAATTTTATATACATTTAGTTCTCTATATTGACTATTGACGAATGTCACACCGTCATGTTTTTTAGTGTGAATATGCAAAAATAACTGACGGGGTGCAGGTCTTATACCCATAGACTTTTCCTTCATAATAATAAATTGTTCTAAGTTAAACTAGAATTTATAAAAATTTCGACAGAGTCTCCTCTATTTTTATGATATTACCCCCTGTTGTACAAAGAAATAACTCATCACAGCCATATGTGGCACCAGAAATTTATACCATGATCATTATTCATAATATACATATTTTCATTACAACATTCACATATCAATTTAAATTGAAATGCAATAAAGTAAAAAAATTATAATATAAGTATAATAGTTAGATACTTATAAGTCTTTCTACATGCTCGTAGTTCATATCAATTAAAAATATAGGAAGTTCAGATGGGAAGTTCATACCGCGAACATATACACAAATTAAACCAAGTTCATAAAAACGTAGTAAAAAACAAAATCACTTACCTCAACCGACATGCAGAAGGATCTTCCTGAAGTATGTGAAGGAAGATGATGATGACAGAACTAGAACGAAAAATATAGAAACTGATACAAATGTCATTAAAAAGTTTGAAAATTCATTGTTGACATTATCACAATATATAAGAAAATGAATGTCATTTGAATACTTGCGAAAGCTTTTCTTCAATCTCCTTCAAAATATAAATATTGGCAACAAATGAGTTCCTGCAACCAAGAACAAATTCCTTCACAGTTTAGAAAGCGGGATATATTAAAACAATTGCCATGAAATATTATAATCAATCAAGGTCATTAGCTATACTGAAATAATTCAACCATCAGTTATTATCCTCAATAATTTGCATAATTATAAGTCTCCTCCATATTAAGATCATAAGTTAATACTAAGAAGCTCTTGTTTTAATTTAAAAATAGTGATGTCACATTTTATGAGGCCCTTATTAAAAATTCGACATAATTTTACCTATAAAATGGACATCCTCTTTTGAAAGAAGGGTCCCTCTGCAATAAGAATACACTTCTATATCGACCAGTAACCACAACTCAAATTGGGTTTTCAAACTACATGTCTATTATCAATTCAATCCACATTTACATAGCAAAATCTATAATAATCCAATTCACAATTTTAACACGACAACCCTTTTCTTTTATGCTATTTACTTCTCATTCCTTACTCATTTTGCATGTTATTCTCTATACGGAAATCAAAGATTTGTAACTAACAATTTAAAAAAAGCCTTAAAATGTAATTAGGACAATATTGAAATTAAAATGCCTAAAGAAATATGTAGGGAACAAAGATAAAAAGTCTCCAAGAAAAATCGAGAATTGAACTATTGCAATGTATAGAGAGGCATATAGGATTTCAAAACAATAATAAAAGTCATAAATTTAAGAGGTATCTAAGACATAGAACAAAAATTATAAGACAAAAACCATCTAAGACATAAGACTAACACTAAAAAGGCCTAAAGAAGTATTCAGGATTAGGAAATAAAAATTTAATAAGAGAAAATGAAAATTTAAAACCTAAAGAAATATTTAGATTTTTATATAAATATTGAAGGCCTAAAGGGGTTTCTGAGAATTATTAAATACGAACCTAGAGAGGTATTTAGAGTTTTTGGGGAAAAAATTTAAAGATCCTAAATAAGCTTTTAAGAATTAACAATTATAAAACTAGTGAGATATCTATATTTTAGACAAAATTGATAGAATTTAGAGAAAATAAAAGTTACTCCTGCATTTCAATTATTTATTGAAAATTTTCCTTAAGAACTAATCTTAATATTATCAAGAAAAAAACAAATATTCATACACAATGTAATATCACACATAACTAAATAACACAACAATAATATAGAAAAAAAAGTTTATGGAACTTTGAACCAAACAATAATGGTTAGGGATTTTGGATCAACAATCATTGTTAGTTTAAGATTTAATTAAGCTACAGAGAACATTTTGCATATAA
>JANITW010000001.1:25527031-25539857 GCA_027564335.1 Erythroxylum williamsii | reverse complement strand
CCTTTAAAGATACATACTTCCATAACACAACACATAAACTAACATACTCATTTAAATTCAATTTATATTTCAAAATTTCATTTAAAAGTTGGGGTCCAATAGATTGGCTTAGTGAAATTGAGAGATTGTTAGTTTATACCCTATAACCAATCGATTGGTTGTAGTTTAGTGACAAAATAATTAATAAAGACATTCTTTATCTTTATGTATTAATTACATTTGATGTTTTAATACTAAAGATAAATCCCTGAAATCATTAATATGTAACTGAATTTATGATGAGATTATAATTGTGAGATTCAATTTCCATTTACGTATTATTCATAAATGTTCATAGTTTTAGTTTTATTGAGACGGGATATTGTTAAAACGGTAAAACTAGACATACTATGTTTCTTTCTTATAAAGAAAGTAATTGATCTCATAATTTAAAGTATAGAGATACTTAAACTAATATGCAAGTGATTACTAGAGAATAAGTCACTGAAATGACCCAACTATGAGAATCTCAAATAGAATATTACTTATGTGTCTGTGGATTTTCTCATAATGATGGTTGCATAATTAATCCTTAGACCTAAGATTACCAAGGTATCTCAGGTAAGGATTACTGTGTTTTGATACTACTTATATATTATCCTAGGATAATTCAGTCAGTAGTACTTGGATGCAGTATAAACTATATAGAGATAGTTGATTAAGTCAGTCATCACTCTAAAGTAATTAGAGATAATATTCTATTGTTCTTGATTAGTAGTAATTTATGGAATTCTCTAGCTAGAGTGAATTGACATTTGAAAAGGCATTTTCAAATTTCAATTATAAATCAATTACTAATTAGCAAGAACGAATATAGTTGGACCAAAAAGGTAGACACTATGTCCATACTCTGTCTAATTGGAATATTGGATGATAAAAGGATTAAATTATATATTACAACCATGTTTGGACAAGTTAAGTCAAACCACTTTGACATTCCTAATATTTGAGTGGTCATGACATGTTACTAGACATCAATCCTGACCTATGATTATAAATTGTTTAATTGGAGAATAAAAGGTAAATTAAAAGGAGTTTTAATTTATGCTCTTAAATGTGTGACCCATCAATATATTAGAAATTTAACGAGTCACACATTAAAGAGAAACTTGTGAAGAAATAATTATAATTTATAATCATTTCCAATATATTAGAAATTTAATGAGTCACACATTAAAGAGAAACTTGTGAAAAAATTAATTTAATTAAGTTGGACTTAATTATAAAGTTTGAGAAACTTTAGGGATCAAATATGAGATATTTGGTTTTATTAAAATTAAGTTAATTATAACTAGAGTATGACTTTAATTATAATTAAAGAATTTAATTTTAATAAAATTACAAAAAACCAGCCTAATGATTTTTCTATTAATAGGAAGAAAAGATAAAGGAGCTAGCATCTTACATTCTTCCTCTCAAAGTGTTGAGAAGTTGTTCTGTGGATACCATTAGGGGCTGGACAAATGAACAACTCGTGGTTGACAAATCCGAGAGGCTTTCAAAGGATTTCAATAGGAACGTGAATAAGCTATGATTTCTTACAATTTGTACTCGTGTTTTATTCAAGTTAATCAATTATTGAGATTCGATTGAAATCCATAAAAAACTTTTTTCTACTACGCGCGTGATTCTATCACAGTTGGATTCCAACACCTTCAACTTTTTCTCTTATTCATATCATAGAAAAATAAATGGAGGCTCATTGGACCTTATCATTTGTTTCAATTTGTGAGGTTGTGCTTATGTTGCTTCATCCCACATGTTTATTTTACAAATCAGGCTAAATTGATAATATTGTTGGTAGAGGCCATATGTTGTAAATTGCTTGTGCGATTATTTACCATACTGTTTAAGCTCTGTTTGAAATTATAAGTTGGTTTTCTTTGTTGTATGTTATACTTGGATAGCTGTTTGTCTAGTTGCATCTATAAAATGCCTTTGTTTCACCATAACTAAGTTTAAACTGCCACTGGAACATTCTTCTATTACTTCGTTTATAGTTCCAATTTCTAAAATTGTATGACTACATTAACAAATCGTGAAGTATGCTGGAAGATTGTAATTTTTCCTATTTATTTTCACTCTGCTTGTTACCATCCTCATCTTCAATATGTAATTATAGCAAAGTAGACAATAGGCTACCAAAAAACATAACCAATTGTTCAAAAAATGTCATCTACAGTTATTTTTGACTTTTTTGTTTTGTTGCATAAAGCTTTACCAATTTTTCGTAGTTGAAAATTGTAAGCAATGTTTTTAAAAATCACAAACAAAAAATATTAGTTAAAAACACTAAAAAATATAGCTAAAAATCAAATATCAGTCATGGTTGGCAGGAAAAAAATTGACTCCAAATTTGATTGACAACGAAATAAATTGTAGCCAATAGTTTTTAGCTATGTTTTTTTACCTTCATATCTATATAGTATTTGTTATGTTTTTTTTTAACATAACGATATGTTATTTGCTACATTTTATATATAGTAGTGAAATATTATTTGCTATATTTTTTATTACGTGGCGATATATTATTTTCTATGTTTTCAATAATGTAGCGACATGTTATTTGTTACATTTTTAATCCATGATATTAAACAATATGATTTTTATATAATGTATCAACATGTTTTTTTTAATTGTGATCAATTCTTATAGACAAGACAATAAATAAAGAGATCACTTTACAAATTTAATATGTCTGACATATTGACAAAGACGCTCAAGTTATAAAAATATTTGAGCATGAAATGAACGACTACCTAGTGTTGTCCAAGTCCATGAACTTATAATTGTACAAAAAGGTTAGTTAAAATCAACTAAAAATATTGTGAGAGTATTGATACACTGAGTATTTGATTGTGGTTAAAGCAAAAACTACATAACTTTACCATTTACAACATAATCACTCATCAATTACACGATTCTATTATCCAAAATAAATATTAAAATTAAATTATAGTACATATGGGATGTGATAAAATAAGTATCAGAGATAGAATTATATCCTTCTCTTTCCTCTTCATTGCCATTATAATTCGGGTGAAGTAACCTTTTCAATAACAAATCATACTTCGCTAATTTAGCTCGAGTTTCTTCTCCCTTGATTACTTCAGTCTATAATGTAACCTTAAGCTTTTTGTTTTTCTTTTGAAGTTGTTCGATGATTGTTTAATATGTTAAGGTTGAAATATTTTGATTAGGACCATAACTAAAGCCTTTAACATAATTAGAATGAGAACCAAATACTGTATCACAAATGTCTTCCGAATTAAGCTCATTCCCCTCAGGCTTAGACTTCTTTAATAACTCTTGCATCTTATTATAAAATTAAAGAAAATCGATATTCAATCCACATATTACTAGTTGCTACTACGTTAATAAATGAACAAAAATATTGATTGAACTTTTATGCTTACATAGTTGTTTTATGCTTTTTTTGACACTGATTCTTTACCTTCCTTATAGTGAGTGTCTTTATATAATGTGATCCTATCATTCTCTTTTCCGTATAGTTCCTTCTCACTTTATTTTATGAGACGAAAATACAATATACAATAAATAATATAGTGTTTATTGATTTAAGTATAACTTGCAAAGATAAATCTTACATATTCATTTTAGAAAACTACAAATGACTTTGACCTTTGATTATAAGGTGTTTTCATTTTTGATCTACTAACCTTTGCTTTGTCACAATTTTTCTAAATAAAAAAAAAAACACAGCTTAGTTGTTAATCTTCTAACAAGATTAATGCAAGCGAACGTGAAGGCAAAGAAAACAAATATGAACTTCTAGGTAAGACTAATAGTTACACAAAATATTCCAATTTCGTTTAGAAATTTGTTTAGTAACTTGGTTTCGTGCTTCAAATCATAAGGAAAAGATTTATATTACTCATGCAACTTGAAATGATGATCCTTAGCCTTTTTTTAAATAATGAAGTAATACCATTTAAAACATTTAAATTCTTAATATCCAAAATATTGAATTTTAATTGTGAATAATAAGTAAAAATGAAATTAATCTCAAAATCATTGAAACAATATTACATAAATTTAAAGATTTTGTATAATTATTGGAACTTTTTCGAAAGAATTTTCAAGCAGTTGTCTTCTTTCAAGTCTTTAATATGTTTTGGCAAGGTAGTTCTATTCTTGCAATAATTCTTAACTCATTTGACAATTTCTTATCTACAAGATGACCTTATTGAGTATCAATTTATATTGATAACTTGAAATTTATTGCAACATTCATTCATTGCAATTCACAACTTCTAGTTTTCCCTCTATCTCTTTTTCTAGTACTAGCATTAGAAGCTGATAACAAATAAATAATGATGAGAAAATATTAGAATATATAAATATATATTTGAGTATAAGTCTAGTTAAAGGTATTAAAAATTAACAAACCTACACTAGTAGCTTCATTATTTTTAAGGTAGAATGAAGTTGTTAGGCATGACTTAAAGGCAGAATATTATTACTGCTATGTTGTGGATATGAACTACAATAGGCTCTATTTCTTATGAAAAAAAAAGAAAATGATAAGAAATATATGTATATATATATATATATATATATCCTATAAAAAGAAAATGATAAGAAAAATATATATAAGAAATATACATATTTCTTATCATTATCTTGTTTTTTTCATAGGATAGAATGTTATTGTTGGCTAGGATTAATCTGGTTGAAGTTACATTCCTTCGTTTTATAATTTTTCATAACAGTTACCTTCTTCCCTTTGTTTCTACTAGGTCTTATTATGTTGGACATCTATAAGAAAAAAATACATAAATGTTACTAACATTACAATAAGACAATAGAAATAGGACTTTTATGATACATTCAATCATTATAATCAAGATACGTTCAATCATTAATAGTAATCACATTAGTAAGAGAAATGTTACTATCATTACAATAAAATAGTAAAAAAAAGAGCACTTTCGTGATACATTGAATCATCATAATCAAGATACATTCAATCATCCATACTAATTGCATTATTAAGATAAATATTACTAATATTATAATAAGAAAATAGAAAGAGCAATTTTATGATACATTTAATCATCATAATTGGTGAGATTTGGGTCTACGAGAAGAGAAGATGTTTACAGATTACAGATATGTTTGCGAAACATCGAAATCCTTTCAAGGAAGTCATTATAATTAATTAGGATTTGAGACAATATAAGATTTAAATAGCATGTATATAGGAGATAAAAGTAGAAAGGGGCTAAATTGAAAGAGATTAATGGGTTTAAAATTTGGTATAGAAGGTATTCGAGGCAACAAAATGGGGTAGATATCTTAGTTTGTAAGGAAATCATACATCATATTGTAGGGGTAAAGAGGAATAATAATAGGATTATGACCTTAAAGATTGTGGTGAAAGGTTTTATTTTCAATATGGTGTGTACTTATACAGTCCAATTAGGGTTGGACAAATAACTTAAGCACCAATTCTGGGAAAGCTAAATGAGGTGATTCAGTAGATCTCCCTGAAGAGTGAGTTATTTGAGGAGGAGACTTTAATAGTCATAGAAGAGCAACCTTCCATGGATATTCGTGGACTTATAGGGTATTCAGGTATAGTGATAAGAACGATAATAGGATTGTGTTTTTGGATTTCACAATATCGTTTGAATTGTTGATAGCTAACTCATTTTTTAAGAAAAACCAAGAGCACCTAATGACTTTTAAGAGCATAAACATGAAAATTCAAATTGACTACTTCCCTGTAAGGTGGAGCGATCGACCTAGTTGCAAGAATTGTAAGGTAATACCTAATTCTAGCTTGTCAACTTAACATAGATTGTTTGTTATGGATCTTATAACTAATAAAGAAAGACGAGAAGTCCTATAAGGTGTATCAGAGTTAGATGGTAGAACCAGACAGGAGATATGGTGGAATAACTTAGGGATAAAGTAATACATATAGAAGAATAAAAATTGGAAGGAGATACTAGCCATTTGTGGGAGAGAGTAGCAACTCTTTTAAAGAAAGTAACTAAAGAGATCTTTGGTGTTTCTAAAGGGCCTAGGGTTAGTAAGATGGAGTCGGAGTCTCAGTGATGGAATGAAGATGTGCAATAAAATGTTAGGATCAAGAAGATTACCTATAAAGCTCTATTAGATAACACCGCATACATAGATAGAGTAATTAATAGAGAAAGTTATAGAATGGAAAAGAATATAGTCTTAGTAGCTAAAAGTAGAGCTTATGATAAATTATACCAATGATTGGAAAATAAAGACAAAGAAAAGGATAAATTTAAGTTAGCGAGAGCCAAGGAATAGAAAGTGAGAGACTTAAATCAAGTTTGTTATCTAAAAGATCAAGGGGCGCTTGTGGCAGTAAATTACATCAAAAGAAGATGACAGGGATGCTTCTATAGATTATTTAATGAAGCCATAGAGAACAATTTTTTAAAGATGATTTTAGCACATCTGAGAGGTATCATAACTTTACTTTTTGTCGGTATATCATGAAGGAAGAAATTAAAAGAGCTTTGAGGGAGATAAAGAGTGGAAGGGCAGTAGGGCCTTATGAGATACTCATAGAGGTATATAAGAGCCTAGGCAAAGAGGGTCTTGCTTGGCTAGTCAAGTTTTTAATGTGATCCTTAAATTTGCCAAAATTTTGAATGAGTGGAGACTTAGTACGCTAAATTCTCTATACAAGAAGAAAAGGAAGCATCCAAATCTATAAAAACTATAGAGGCATTAAACTACTTAGTCACACCATGAAGTTATGAGATAAGGTGATTGAGAAGAGAGTTAGAAAGTATGCACCATCTCAAAGAAACAATTTGGTTTCATGCCAAGAAGGTCCATGGCAAAAGCTTTACATCTTCTTAGAAGATTAATGAAATATTACAAGGAAAGATATTATAACATACATATGATTTTTATTGACTTAGAGAAGGCTTATGATAGGGTATTTAGGGAAATCTTTTGGAGGAGCTTAGAAGTTAGTGAAATCTTTATGACATGCGTAAGGGTTATTAGGGATATAAATGGAGGTGTAAAAACTAGAGTAAGGATGATAGGAGAAGATACAAAGCAGTTTTCTATCAATGTTAGCTTATACCAAAGCTTCTTATTGAGCCCCTTTTTATTTATAGTAGTGATGAATGAGTTCAATAAGAATAACCAAGGAAAAATGCCTTTGTGCATGTTATTTTTTGATGAAATTGTTTTACTAAATGAGACAAAAGAAGGTGTTAATGTCAAGTTAGAACTTTGCAGGGATAGGTAAGAGTCGAAGTGTTTAAAATTAAGTAGGACTAAGATTGGGTACTTAGAGTGTAACTTTTCGAGCCATAGAGTAGCTTTCTATATAGAGGTAAAGATTCATTCAGAAGTTATACCATATAAAACATTTTTTAATTTTCTAAGATCTATCATCTAAAGCAACGAAGAGATCAATGAGGACATTGTTAACCATATCAGACCAGGGTGGCTTAAATGGAGAAGTGCATCAGTAGTTATGTGACAAGAAGATACCATTCACGCTCAAAGGTAAATTCTATCATTGCATAGTTATAAGTTAATGGTGGTAGAGATGATGATGCTTTGTTAAATGTGCAACATTATGAGAACATCTAAGGTCAGGAATAAAATGTTAAGAGACAAATTAAAGGTGCCTAATTTTAATGAAAAATTAAAAGAGACAAGGCATGGGTAGTTCGAGCATGTTAAGAGGAGACATCCTAATACTCTAGTGAGAAGATGCGAGAAGATTATACTTAAGAACTATAAGAAGAAGAAAGGAAGGCTTAAGAAGAACTAGAGGGAGGTGATCAAGAATGATATATCTTTGTTGGACCTTACCTCAAAGGTGGCCCATAATAGAAAACTTTGGTGCCTAGGATATATGTAAAGGATCTCACATAAAAACGTCTTTGTCTTTCTCATAGGTCTTTTAATCATTTTTCTTCGATTCTTATTTCTTGTATTTAGCCTTGAAATTTAATATGTAGTATTTCCCTCTTAGTTATCTAGCCTAAGTATTTCCTGACTTAGCCTAAACATTTTCTCGTAATGAATTTTTTATTTTGTTAACTTGTCTTTTTTCTTGTTTGTAAGTTTGTTTACTTATTTTATCTTTTATTTTTACTTTTTACCTTGTGTTATATTTATTGTATTATTTATTTTTATATTTTATTTGTACATATTTATTTATATTTATATTATCATTATTATTATTTATGTAACTTATTATTATTATCATTTATATATATATATATATATATATTTCAACGAGTCTATCAGAAATAACATCTCTACTAGTTAAGGGTCCCCACATATCAGCAAGACTTCTATTGGGATATTATTGTTGTAGTTGTTGTAAGATAAATGTTACGAACATTACAATAAGACAATAGAAAGAGCACTTTTGTGATACATTCAATTATCATAATAGAGATGCATTTAATCATTATAATTAAGATCTTCAAATTATTATTGTTAATAGCATTATGATTTGACTTTTTGTCACTATTATATTTGGCCAAAGTGTCATCATTATCGTATAATTCATCCTCAATATAGTTTTCATCCCTTTCTATAACAAGACTGCCCTGTACTTTGATTGCTTCTAGTATACTGGGATTAACATTTCTCTTATAAAATGATGATATATCCTTATCTTCATTTTCAAGTGTTATATTATTCAATTGCTATTCAATCTTTTGGTATACTTCACCACCATCTTTACCCATTTGACCATTTTCTCTTTCATAAAAATTAAAAATATTTTGGCGTTAAACTTTTGCACAGCTTTCCAATTGTTGCCCAATACAATGTCATTGAGATAGAATACCTGTTTTACTTGACTTGGAAGCACAAATGGTTAATTTTTATACCATGTTTTACTAATATTGATACTAGTGATATTGCCATTCACTTTCTGGTTAATCCATTTGTCACCAAGATTAAACCATTTTCGCATAAATAGAACAATATTTTTATCCTTGATGTAATGTATCTCACTTAGTTTAGAGATAACATCATAGAAGTCAATAAAATCATCCTTTTGTTATCCCTAGACTATAACTAAACAATTTTGGCTTCTAAGGTGACTTGTCATGCTCTTCTATGTGAAATCTAATTCCATTAATAATGCAACACATATACTTTTCGCACATATATAAGACTTGTATGCCGAAGCATATAATGTTATCATCATTTTTTTCTATTTACAGTTATGTAACCTTACCATTTGTACCAAAAAATTAAAAGTTAATGTTATAATCTCACTTAAAATATTCATTTTTCATAATATTACATGGTTAACTTACTCGTGTCTTAAAACAGGATGGGAACTTTATCTTATGCCTTTTTTCAACATTAACCTCATCTTTAGTACTAATCTCACCTTTGTGCTCTCTATTTAAAAACTAAATTGATGTAAGAACATAGAGATTGAATGCAAAATTTTTAATATGAAATAATGTATGAGAAGTAATATGCATAGTCCATATATAAATCAACTTCCTCACAATTGTTCAAAATGTACTAATGGACAATTTCAAGTTCATGTTTAGTTAACTCCACATATTTTCCTATTCCATGTGGCCTTAATTTTTAGGAAAAAAACTAATATGCCACCATCTTGATCAAAATCAAAGTTACGTTCTTTTCTATTAAATCGTGCCTCCACCTCATGTAAGTACATATAATAAATTGTCAATTTGACACATAAGCCTCTGCATAGAGCCTTCAGGTCGAGCTCTATTGTGCACATAGTGCTTAAGAGAGCCTAAAAACCTAAAAAAAGTATAAAAGATTAGCATTTGTTACCAAATAATATTGGAAAAAATGTAGAAGTGAATACAAATTACCTTTAATTAGGAACATCCATCGAAATTGAACTAGTCCATGAAGTTTTACATTTTATGGAACTGAATTACCAAATGCACTATTATATCAAAAAAGAAGGCAATAAAAGTAGTTTAAGCTTACAAAGAATCAAAGCTAATTCTTTTTCCATTTTTTCAATTACTCCTAGTTTTTGTTCTTACAGCATAATTGATAAAAAAAATCCCCCAATTGTTCCTAAGTTATGGACACGTCCTTTAATAAACACCCACATATTTCAACAGGAAGTAATCGCCAAAGAAATACATGCCAATCATAGCTTTTTAACCTGAAAACTTTTCCCTCATTCGTATTAACACAACAGGCTATATTAGAGGCATACCCATCAGAAACTTAACTGATTTAATAATTTGATAAAAAGTTTGTTTCTCCCTTTTTCATATAGTGTAACATGCCAGTGGAATCATGTATGATATATCATCTCTTATTTTCAAATGCATATATTTTCTTATATATATGTCTTTTAAGTCTAATATAGTTTTATTTGTGTCTTTTGATTTACCGTCAACTCCATCAAAGTACCTAAAATATTATCATAAATATTTTTAAAATATTCATGACATTAAGATTATACCTCAATACCAAATCCTTCCAATATACTAAATTAATAAATATATTTTTTATTCCAATTAAGATCAAGAGAAGTTCACTTTTGCTTTCCATTACTTGTGTGTTTAATAGGCATCAACACTTGAAAACATGATAATTGATCAAGCATATCATCACTGACAAGTGAAAAGGAGCTTCATTATATCTACTTTGCAATTAACCAATTTGCTTCTCTACTATCTATGCCCATAATCTAAGTAATGATGATGTACCATATAATATATTTTACTTTATAGCCTTATTAAAAGAGTTTGATGGTTGCATCTAGGATATTCCATATACCTTTTAGTACTCCATCCATAAAAATTGCTATAGGATGAAAAATCATTTATAGTCCATAAAATAGCCACATGCATTCTATTTCACCTTCAAAAACATCCTAAGTTTCTAATTGAATATCGTAGAGATATATTAAATCTTCAATTAATGGTTGTATGCATACATCGATATCTTACCTAGAACAGTAAACCTTAAAATAAGTGAAGACAATAAGAAAAAGGGCTCATTCATACACTTGTATGGGAATAAATTGTATGGCACAAGAATTATTACTGTGTTCTGTAAGAAATACTCTTATTACCTATTGAATTAAATTCATCATAGGCTAACTCATGTTAAATATTACGATGATCCTTTACACACCATGGAAACTTCCCATCAAAGTCTTTCCATACCTTTGATTCTATTGGATGACATATAACATTATCATCAATGCATTTCTTTTTATGCCACCTTTTATCTATTGCTATTTTTTTTACATAAAAAGCCTTTGTAGTCGTGATTTAATAGGTAAGTATCTCAAGATTTTATGCGTTCTTTTTACTTTTCAATCATCCTTTTGCCACCTTAATCTACCATAAATAGGACATTATTAAAGATCTTTAAACTCCTTTCAAAAGATAACATAATTGTACTTACAAGTATGTATTGATATATATCTTAATCTAAGGTCTCTTAACAATTTTCATAGTAAGATTTGGGCAATTTGTGACCAATTATTAATACATTATTAAGCAACTCAATTAATATGTGAAATAGGATAAGTGTTTACTACACATATTAGTAGGAAATTTTAAAAGTAACTATTTCACATGTGACTGAAACACTAATCCTAGCTGAATTAGGATCAATGTTTATATCTTATGTCAAAGGGCATCATCATAGGGGATGGAGTCATGAAGATCAATCAACTTTTTAGTAGTTAAATTCAAAACAAAGTTATGCTTATCCTATTTGCTAAATGTCTAGCTCACCACACTTTAGATTATTCTAAACCCCATCATTTATGTCTAATACAAATTTATTTTTTGATTTTGTAACTCCTTTAATATTTCCAATAAATAACAATAATTTTTTAGTTTAAGTTGAATCATTTAGACTAAGCACTAATAATCCTTATTTGGTACTTAAACCTAAAAAGAGTAGGGTTAGGGACATCTTTCTAATATGAAATTTTACTATGAAGCTAGTAATATGGATGTGTTTATCTAATAGATAGGCCTATATGCTTAGTCATCCTTGCAATTTTAAGGTGACTCTATGTACGAGTTATAAAGGTTTATAAGAGATATGATTGAATTCAAAGGATATGATTTTGAACAATTGGTAAGTGATATCCAAAAATGGGTTAATGCAACATAAACTTCATATATGTCACTCAATTCAAGAATAGAACCAAAATGGGAAAAAATGGAGGCAAGATGAGAGAGTGTGCACCATGCAAGCTAAAAAAGCAGCAATCTCTGCCTAGAACTGCATAGAAAGATAATGAATTTTTAATGGTAATGGTATAAGTCCTAATGCCAGGCCTTACATGTCAAACCAGATTAGGTTTTTCCCTCCTTAGTACTAAATTCTCTTTTTCCACCAACTTTTGAAATTTCTATTTTATTTATTGCTTGTTTTTCATTTTTATGTATGCATATAGTTGTTATGAATTCTAGTATGCACCATCTTAAACTCTTGTAAAAAGTTGAATTAGAGACAGGGCTAACTATTAATAAAATGTGCAACAAACAATACAAGCACTTAAAAGCTCACGATCAACTCAAATATGGAAAAGACATTGGAGCAACATACTCACTAAACAAGACAAGAATTGTAAAAGTTGTAAATCACTCAGATGTTAATATTACACAAGTTTTTCAATTTGTAGCATGCTTATTGAGTAAGATGAGAACTGTTACCCCCATAATTTTTTTTATGACAAATCAAGCATGATTAGATTAATGGGGTGAATTAATATAGTATTTAGTAAAGTTAGCATGAATTAGCATATGACATT
>JANITW010000001.1:25504845-25515190 GCA_027564335.1 Erythroxylum williamsii | reverse complement strand
ATTAGGGTTAAGTTAAATGAACCCTACAAGACAAAATGATCAAGTATCATGTTCTCTGGTTCAAGATTTGGATTCCGGTAACGGGATCCAACAGTTGGGATCCGGTCTACGGGTCGGGTCCCAACATCTGTGGTATCAAAGCAGTTGGGATCCGGTCTACGGATCGGGGCCCAACAGAATGCCTGCTAATGTTACTTCAATATACTAGATTCTTCAGTATTCATCTAAACTTTTCCATTATTCTCTTAAAGTACTAGTTAAATGAGAGGTGAACTAAGACAAAATATCCCTTAAAGTATTATTTGGTTGTGTCATATGTAAGTCAATCCATGCTCTGAATTCATGGAGACAATCTCTCTACTTTTTGATTGGAAGATCATCAAAAGTAAACCAAGGCCCTGAAGTTGGTCTGGTTGGTGGCACTTGTGTTAGTAGTGGTGAGGGTCTAAATATTTTAACCCTATAGATTCAACTTCACTGATATCTGATTCAGCCTTAATTGGTTAAAATGTTTCAAGCATTGTCATCATAATTTGACCAAATTGGTCAAAGATATCTAAAGACTATTTAGAGATTCCAGAATCTTCAGACATGTGTGTTTCATATTCTTCTAAGATAGAATTTGGTTTAAGAGTTACAATGAACTCTTGTGGAGGAGTTTTATCTTTTCCAATGGATGGAGAAGATTAGGTTTTAGGTGTTGAAGAAGGTGAATTTTTATTTTTCAAAGGTTTTGTCAATGGGTTAGCAAGTTTGGTATATAAAGGTGATGGTTTATGAATCTTTTAAAGTTTAGGCTTCATAGATTTGGTGGGTTTAGGTTTGGTGATAGGATGAATGTGTTGCCTAATTAAAGGATAATTCATCTTAAAAAACTTTTCATAGTCAACAACTTCAGGATAGGTTGGGGATGAATAGATGGGTTATATAACTAGAAAGTTATGGGATGGGCTTAATAAATAGTTTTAGATTGTTCTATCTGCATGTCTGCCTCCATTATGTGGAGTATGTTTTTCATTTTTTGAAGTTCTTATTCTTTTTTGTGAACTTCTAAGATCAACATCAAGTTGAGCCATTTGATCCTTCAAAGATGTATATAGCTTTTGAACATGAGAAGACATAGTTTCTACCCCTTTTTGAGTAGCTTGGATCTATTGTTAAGACCATCAAGCTTAAAATCAATTCTCCAAAGGATTTTGCTATGAGACATAACATTATCAGTTTGCC
This sequence comes from Erythroxylum williamsii, assembly GCA_027564335.1. Lineage (NCBI taxonomy): Eukaryota > Viridiplantae > Streptophyta > Magnoliopsida > Malpighiales > Erythroxylaceae > Erythroxylum > Erythroxylum williamsii. The sequence goes on along the minus strand of JANITW010000001.1, from coordinate 25,513,963 downwards.
AGTTGAGTACTTCACCAATACGGTTTGAAAGAAGATTAACTTAAGAAGTGCTTCCTGTAGCAAGAATGTAAAGGTTTGAAATAACCCTATAATGATCATATACATGTCTCTCTAGAGGAAGAAATTCATCCTCATATGGACTCATCGTCATACAAGGAATCAGGGCTAGAGTAGTAACAACAAGAATGGAAGGAATAACTAGTTGATTCTTGTTGGGAATTGCCAGATGATCCAGGCTAGTCTTCATTGGGCCTGTTGTAGATGGATTTGATAAATCTATCTCTCTATGTTCTTAGAATAGGTGGAGTAGTGGTGTGGAAAGAATACTTATAATGAGTATGGAACACTTTCTGATAGTTAGCGATCCATTCAGTTGGCATCAACTTCTCAAGTTCCATTGGTGGAAATTGCTTTGGAATTTTTATGATAATGGTCTTATCATAAGCTCTATCTGTAACCGTATATAGACCGTTTGAAGTGAGATTTGGAAAATTAAGATCTACAGCATGATTCAATAGGCAATAGATCGTTTGATGATGCAAAGTAGCCATAATCTCTATAAGACCTTATTATACTCTAGTGATTTGGATTTGGACATGGAGTCTTTCAGATAACGTAGAATCATCCAACCTAATATTGAAATCAAGGGAAATGGTATAGATGACACTTCCATTGTTGAGAGTTGTCAAAAAAGTACCAATTAATGCATTCTAGTAATTTATGTAGGTAGTGTTTAAAAGAGAGATTCTAGTAGTAACTAGAATTCATTTTCTTTGATGAAAAGTGAGAACTAAATGAATTGCTCCAACATGAAGATGGGTATGAAATTGCTCTTGGAAAAGAGAGATAAGTTCCTTTGGAATTTCCAATTGAACATACTATTTTGTTGTAGTATCTTTTAAACCACATTGCTCTAAACTATAACTTTGGATGATTTCTTTAACCTTTGGATGATTTATAGTAAGAATAAGTTTAATACTTCTGGTCTAAAAACAATTGTGGGAATATATACTGTAGAGACTGTGTAAAGGAAAATAAGTATCATGGATATGGTTTTGCTTAAGAAGATGTATAAATTCTACAAGATTTTAAATTTTATGGTAAAGAGTATATTTAACATTAGAAGAAGGTTGGTAATAGAGAGGAATAAAGAAAGATGAATAAGATCATTAAACAAAAGGTCATTCATAGAAAATGACAAGATCTCCTTACTCATTTTCATCTAGAATAATGTGAACATAGGCAATAAAACTCCTAGCTCTAATACAACACAGACTACCTTTGGTCAGAGTGCATATGGCGATAACTTCACCAAGATACGTGGCTTGAAATGATCCATAAAATAGTAGAGGTTTCGTAATAGATCTTTCTGTTGCTTTGGCTAGTCCATGGAAGTGCCCTAAAGTTGGAAATGATTAATGATGCATATATATCTAGTCATAGGCAAGATACATGATCAAAAGACATAGAGAGATAACTTCACTAAGGTACGTAACGTTGTTAGACCATATGAATCAAGAAAGGCTCTTCTTGCTATAACTATTAGGGTTAAGGAATATTTCATCGATAAGCCTCAACGAAGCTACATCATAGGTTTCTAACCTATTTACCAACCAAGTGATTTATAAAACAAGTTCCATAAGAGATCAAATATAAACAAAGATTGATTAAATCTTAGATATGCTAGCCAAGACATAAGCCCCTCTTCTCTTTTAGGTGTTAGCTCTTAAGGCCTACATTTTAGAAATCTAAACTTACCAATCTTTCTATGTATAACTTAGATCTCAAAACAGATCTATAGTCAAAGATGTTTTGATACATAGGATCCTTATGAAGAGGCAAGTGTAGAGCATACATATCTTTCTTTATGACTGTTACTACATTATTCAAGAATCAAGCTTTCAGGAGAGAAAGAGAACTTATGAACAAGTCACATGATAGGAAACACATATTTTTTAATTAATTTTTCTAATTTTTTTTATTTATTACAACTAAAGTGAAGCCTTGACATTATTAGTGAAGCAAAGAGAATGAAGTCAAATAAATTTAAGGAAAAGATTCCTATAGTTCAATAATACACACTAGAATACAAAAGTAAATAGTAAAAATACGAATTGTTAGGAAACACTGGGTTCTAGTAATATTCCTAAAGGGATAAGAGGAAATTGTTTATTAAGGAGATGCAGAGAGAGATCGTGGTCCACCACTTTCATCATTTGAATCTAGCAGGTCTTCATCCATTTTTTCCATTGATTGGATAAAACGGTTTATTTCTGTGTCAATCCAAATAGGAGGCTATGGATCCTGTGCATTTTGGAAGTATTTAAGAAGTTTAGACTCAGTGTTGGTGTTGGGTTATGGAATTGTAGAGCTTTCCCTAACTTCAAAATTCTACATGGTCTCCAAATTAGGAGGATATGGTAGTTCACCAAACATAGTATTAAATCATATAAAATCAAGAGGAAATGGGTTTTGGATGAGTAAAATCACCGAGATACAAACCCAGAGAAGTACAAGTAGTTGGCCTAGTTGATTTAGGAAAATGGTTATGATGATCAAAAAAAAAAGTAGAGATCTTGTAGTAGATCTTTATGTTGTTTTGGCAAGTTAGTGGAAGTGTGCCAGAGTTGGAAATGATTAAAGGAGCATATATATCTGGTCACAGTCAAGCTGTGTGGTTAGTGGATGATAAAACTATGTGAGCATTTTGATTTGTTAAAAGAATATTCCATAGGTGATATCTGTTGAGGATATTTGCAAGCTGAAAATTTTGGTAGAGATTGAAACTACTCAAGAAATGTCTATAGGAAAGAATTAGCATTGGTTGGATTAGTAAGATGCTTGTACACATGTAAAGAATAAAGGGAAATGAGGCATGCATATTGGGCAGATAAAACCCATAAATGCCATATTGTGGGCTCTAAAAAGAAATCATGAAGGTGGTAAAGGATTTGGTAATGTGTGGCTATATCAAAGTGATGGGAGGTGTGATTGAATGTTTAGATTGTGAGAATAAGATGGAGATAATAAAATAGGCCTTTGCTAAGGAGAACAACAATGTCATCTAATGTAATTATAGAAGTTTTGGTGATTGGAGGGAAGGATTTTTCAGTCCTAGTATGTTGAGGGAATTCTATAATAGGGAGGATAAAAGGAATTGATTTTTTTAAGAAGGCGAGAGATTAAGTTGATTAGTTTTTTAGGCTAAGAAAGGAAGTCTATAAGAATGTTGTGGTGGCCTTTGATAGAACAAATGGTGAATTTATAGAGAGAAAACCATTCTTGCTATCGAAGTAATTGGCTATTAGGTAATGTCTTCTTATTAGGCTTAAGAATCTTGGGAAAAGATGTGTTGTCCATTTCAATCAACATTTGATAAGGGTTGTGGTGAAAATTAAATTTTTCAATGTCTTTTTTATTGCTAAGATCTCTTTGTAGATAACATAGAAGTGCTTCTTTGATTCTTTAAACTAGCCTATAGCATGGCCACAATAATGTCTCTTCCCATCAGTCTCTTCAATTAATATGGCACCCTAATAATGGTCACTAGCACTATAGAATGCGTTGTCCTTTATTAGGAATCTTTAAAGCAGGTGAATTCTAATGTGCATGTTTTAATTGATGGACAACTTTGGTTTGTTATTTAATCTAATCTGGTGGATTCTTCCTCAGCAATTTGGATGAGGGAGTTGTGTAATAAGCCACATAAGGGATGATGGAATCTCTAATATAATTAACAATTCAAAGGAATCGTTGAATCTTTTTCATATTGAGATTTTCATTTGGAAAATGTAATAACTCACTAGTTATGTTTGGATCAAGTTGATAAAGCCCATTATGTAAGTTCATAACCAAAAATTCTATTTGGGCCATCCTAATATGACTCTTCTTAGCTGAGAGCATAATTCCATATTTCTTTGTAAGATCCAAAAAATATTGAAGCAGGGCCTTATGATTTTCATAGGTCTTGAAGTACAAAAGAATGTCATCAATATAGATCAAGTTGATGGATAGAATTTGCTCATAAATTTTTGTCATGACCTGTTGGAATAGTGACAGAGCAACCTTGAGTCCAAATGACATAACAATCCATTGATATTGGGCATTGCATAAGAGGAGCATGCCATCTTACTCCAACAATGATTGATAGAGCCCATAAAATCATCGCTTGTCAGGTTTTTTATTTCGATAAAAGAGCTAAGCAAAAGTGAGGAAAGAAGAGGTTGGTGATTGATTATAAACCTCTAAATACATTCCTTCAAGATGATAAATTCCCTTTACTAAAGATCAATACACATGTCCTATTTCTCATAGAAGCAATAGTCTTTTCAAAGTTCGAGCAATGTCATCTAAAGTAGTTGGAGGAGTTTTGGTGATATGAGGAAAGGACTTTTGAGTAATAATTATGAGGAATTGTTGAAACTATTTTATATTGAGATTTTCATCAAGCAAATGTAATAACTCACTAGCTATGTGTGGACTAGGTTGATAAAATTCATAATGGAAGTTCATACCAAAAATTCTATTTAGGTCATCCTAATATGACTCTTCTTGATTGAGAGCATAATTCTATATTGCTTTATAAGATCAAAAAAAAGATTGATCAAGGCCTTGTGATACTCATAGGTCTAGGAGTACAAGAGAATCATCAAACAAGACCTATAGAAACATTTTCAACAAATGGAGAAAAGATATTATCTCCTTAATGGACTTAATGACGTCAATCACTATTATACATTTATCTCATCTCTTCTCGATGAAGTACCACCTAAACTCAGAAGGGCCATTGCAATCCTTTGACGAGATATGAGAGAAATATCTCTTGGAGAAATCTATCAGCTTGCCTTAACTTCTTTAGGTAAGTTTTGTGATCAATAAACATTCTTCAAAAACATAATAAGATCATTTAATCTGATATTGAAATCAGAAGTAGTGGCAAGATGACACTTTCATTGTTAAAAGTTATCAACAAAGTACCAATTAATGCATTTTGGTAACAAGATCCTACAATGATTAAGGCTAGTTTGCATCATCAAAGGATCTATCACTTACATAATCAAGTTGCATATCTTAATTTCCCAAATGTCACTTCAGATGCTCTGTAGATGGACATAGATAGAGCTCATGAGCAAACCATTATCATACAAATTCCAAAGCAACTATCCTGTGTGGTATTAGAGCCAAAAGTGTAATTGACTGTGTTTACATTATTCCAGATGAAAGTGAGTAAGGAGATCTTGTCATATGCATGAGTGACTATTTGTCAAATGTTCTGGTTCATCTTTCTTTAGCCCTCTCTATGGTCAACCTTCATTCTAATGTTAAATGTACTCTTTCCCATAAATCATATTGTATTGGTATTGAATATAAATAACTAAATAATACCTATCTATTTAACAATATGATTTTTTTTGCTAAATTTAAAAATAAAAAATAAAGATAAATCCAAGAGTGTGAACTTTATTTGGTTTAATTTGATGAGAAAGCTTAGCGTCAAAGGCGTGGTCATTGGCTATCTATATCCTGATTCCTGAACATGAAACACATAAGAAAAAGGAAAAGCGACCAAAGTTGTAAAAGATCTATCAGTATAAGGAAGAAACGTACATAGAAAGCCAAAGGTAAGTTTGGTTTCTTTTCTTTTTTCTACTGTTTTGTTGCATGGGTCTTGCATATGCTTACGAACAGTTTACATATGGTTCATGGTACCTTATACCCGTTTTCTTGTAATGTCTTCTTTTTTTTTTTTAATGGTTCAGGTTCCCTTATACCCTTTTTCTCTTAATTCTTTTTATAATTTGTTTACATTATTCTATAATAGTATTTGATTAACCATAGAATCTGTATACAAGGTTAATTTAGTCCAACTTTCAACATATATTACTTTATTTACATATTTAACTTCTTACATTAAAAAGTTTTAAATAACATACGCAGAATAACTATATTTTATATAAATGAAAATTAATATATTCTTACGTAATATGTCTAATACCATCCAAGTTATTGCATATAATTAACGTTAGAAAATAAGGAATGAGTGAACATCTTATTATTGGCTGAGTAGGGACTAATACTGAATGTGTTCTTAAAGAAAGAAGAAAAGAAACTGAAAGAGCAGGGAAAAGAGTACCTGATCAAATGTTGCCGGCAACGAGGTAAAACTATATTTTTATCCAAAAATAGAAAGACTTAAGAGATCGTTATTTAGCTTTGGAAGTACAACGAGAGGGTATATAGCTTCCATCTGATCTACGAAAAAGGAGCTGACAATTCAAATGACACCAGAACTTAACTGACCCAAGAAGTCCTACTCTCCAACGAGCTCTCACATGCCCTTTCAGTTCAAACTTAACTCGATCCTGGTTCAAGTATACGCCAACATCTTCCATTTGCTCTGGATTGAGTGGCACAGGCGTTGAAGTCGCCACATAGTTAAAATCCAACGAATCATTCTTCTTCACGTCGTAGGATTCTGCAACCAGTTTAGCTATTTCCATGCCTTCGAAGACAAGGGTAAGCTTCAAATCTGAGAAGCTTGCATGAGCTTTCGTGTTATCGTTCCTTGACCTCACAACGATGTTTACTTGAGTTACAAGTATTCCGGCTATGTCGTATTGGAACTGGTCCAAGTGGGCATCGACCACGCTGATCACTGGCACTCTGGGATGGATGATTAAGTATCCAACGAACACGATGATGCCGGCAAGGATCACGGCCAAGGATATGACGGTGCAGATGGCTGCGAAGAACCACCAGAAGGGATTTGTTTTTCTTTGTGAAGTTAGCTTCTTCATAATTATTGGTTAGAAATACAAGTGACAACATTCGATATGGTTTTAGGTTAAGAGAAATTTTATAAAGGTTGCGAATTGATTTTGGTGGTAAAGAGATTGTTAAGGTAAAGATCTAAGTTTGGGTTCTTGGCTCAAAATGGTGGCGGAGGTTAGGTATCTTCTTTTCCTAGTTCAAAAGCATTTGAGCATGTTCATAGAGCTGAGTACTACAAGCCTCTTCCACCGAGGAATAATCCTGGCTCGCCCGACCGACTTATCTTATGTGCAAGTGGACATGCCAAAGTTGCTTTCCTAAAAACCATGTCTCTTCTGATACACATTAAGGAACTTTGATGTCACGGCAAAAACAATCATCAACAATCTCAAATTATTCCAAGAAACGTAACCGTCAATCAAAAACATAGAAATAACGATCAATTAGCAAGAAATAACCATCAATGTGTCACAGGAAACATAACCATCAATGTGTCACAGGAAACATAACCATCAATCAATAAAGCATTAAAGTATATACAAATATTTGTTGTTAGTTAAAGCAAAATTCGTTAAATGTAATACACAAGATTGGGGAGGCACGCTCACTAATACACACGCAAAGCATATCTACCCACGTTAGAAATAGATTAGACAAGAAGTTTAATGAGGACAAAATAAATAAAGGGGAAATAACAGTGAAGCGTGCACAATCCTGAATAGAGTGTACAAGAACAAGAAAAAGACTAGAGTAGCCAAATGTGTGATTACCCGGCTTCAATACCTCTAAACATAGTACACAAGAATAGGTTTCAATGCGTTTTATGGTTTAAAGATGGAGCATATTTTATAGGTCAATTAATTAACAAATTGACATGATGGGGAAGAACGAGTATTCACAGATATTAGGGGTTAATTTGGGGTTTAATCAAAGCAAAGAGTGGTTAAGAAAGAGACAATTTGGGATATTGGGTTTTTCTTTATTAATCAAAATACAATTTTAATTTTAAAACGTAAATTTTTAAAAAAATAAATTAAATAATAAATGACTTGCTGGCTGTCAGATACCATGTTGACCTATTTGTCAAGCCACGTATCCCGTCATAACAAGGTTGCTACGTCCAACTAATTAATGAAAACCTAACAAAGTGACAATTTAGAGGCAAATTATTCCATTTTATAATTAAGGGGTTATAACAATAGACATTTTTCAAAATGTTAGGGGGAAAAATAATCCCTTTTTCCTAAGAAATATTAAGTGTTTAAGTTTTGCGATTCAATTGACTCTTGAATATGTATATCTTATATTATTAATTGTGAAACTAACTAATATGTTCATATTAATATCGGTGGGTATCATTCAGACTATAATTCCTCCATTATAGATGCCTTGGGATTTAAAGGCTTGTGGTGTATGTTAAATGTCATTTCATACTTACAAAAGTGGAACTAATTCTTGTTTCTAGTTAGGAGTGTTTAGTTAATTAGGGTTTTTTGTTGTCAATTGCTTAAGGGAAAGAAATGAGTAAATTGTGAAAAATTTTAATACGTCTATATTTTGGATATTTATGAAGTTTAACTAAGTGATGATTTTAAAGAGAAATCATGAATTTAAGTGTCACTTTCTCCATAATTGTCACATTAAGGTGAGATTGGAGTCATTTAAAATCTAATTCAAAGAGCAAAAACTTTATCAAGGATATTATTATAACTAAAAAATGTAAAAAAGTTGGAGAAAAATAGGAGTATTGGTCAAATATGGACTATCATCAACCCGTATTGTACTACAAGAAAAATGTCGTTTATCGACGGATCTTACTGACAAAAAATGGTAACTTTCCATTGGTAATTAAATTTTGCAACGATATTTACCAATGGAAAAAATCATCGCGAAATTGGGCATCGCTAATATTGTTGAGAGAATGTTGTTTTCGTTAGTAAATATACCAACGGTATACACCTACTGTCAGTGAATTTACTGATGGAAAGAATCGTCTATGCCAGTATGGATACAGACGGCTCGTGATAAATCGCCGATGAATGCACATTAAAAATGTGAACTTATGTCGACGGTTTGCTAATAACCGTCGATAAATATCACTCAAATTATGGACGGAAACCAAACATTCATCGGTAAAAACCCTAAACATTTACCTACGGTTTACTGCCAATCGTTGGTAATTATGACTTAACTTACCAACGGAGACTTAAATTCCATTGGTAACGACAATACACAATTCCATCAATTTACCACAATTTCGTCTGTAAGTATTTTTTTTAAAATCTTAACATTAAATTTGATTTGGATAATTTCAACAGCTATAAATTATCTGTGTATAATTTTTTGA
>JANITW010000001.1:25257534-25268754 GCA_027564335.1 Erythroxylum williamsii | reverse complement strand
AAATTAAAAAACTCCTAGCTGATAAAGAAAACACACGCAAGGGGATGAATAAAAATTTTGCAAGTCACTATCAATTCATGTAAGCGATAAGAGCCTACTAAATTTCAACGAAATGATTCTGTAAATAAAAAGAGCCTATTAAAGTTCAAAACGAAAAGAGTCCGTTAACGTTCAAAACAAAAGGATCTTGTTAACGTTCAAAACAAAAAGAGCCTATGAACATTCAAAATGAAAGAAACCTCTTGCAATATTAAAATAGAAGAAGCCTATTAAATTCTAAAACTAAAGGAGCCTATTGCAAATTGACAACACAAACACTATAATGCAAAAATTTAAAGGTTAAGAAGAGAGAAAGAATGACACAGTTGATTTATACTAGTTCAACTTATAACAAAGCCTACGTCCAGTCCCTAAGTATCCAACTTAAGTATTTCACCATAAAACTCCGAGTAATAAATTTTAACGAGCCTCTTCAAACTCACAAGTACATGTTTTTCAAAGTTCTTCAATTTTTTACACTTGTAATGTTTAACAAGTCTCGACAAGCTCTCAACAAAAATGAATATAGGGTTTACCCAATGTAAGCTTCAAAGAATAACAATCTCTCTCAATAGATTATTTTCACTTTCTAAGATACAAAGAGTTTTATAAAGATATGACTTTCGAGAATACTGATGCTGCTGATGTATTTTAAAAATCTGATTTATTTGCAAATGTAGTGGTTCTTCCCTAAATAGACATTTTTTTCAACTATCCATTGCTTCACTTATTTTTTGAGTTGACTTTGAATTTAAAGACTCTTCAATATCATCTTTGCTAGAATCTTCCAATAACTAGACTTTTAAAAAAAATTACAATATCTTGGGGCTAATTATCGAATTATGTAGTTAGTAAGATCATTTCAGATATTGTGAAATTATTTCTAATAAATCAAGTAAGCTCATTAAAAACGTTCTTGTAAGAAAGGAAATAGTTACCCTATCACAGACAATTGGATTTTATATCCTTTTAAAAGTTATATCGTTACCTATTCGAATAAAGAGAAATAAATCAAATTTGAATTTTGAAATATTTTATAGTTATCATCAAAATCATTAATAATAAACCTTAAGCTAATAATCTCCCCTTTTTTGATGATGAAAACTAATAAATAGAAATATTTAAAATTTCAAATGATTTAGAGATATTTCAAAAGATAACTATAATTTTTAAGTCCTTACTAATAACCGTGATTTAGAAGGAGCATCTTACTACCACTAAGTAGTAGGAACCTATCTCATAAGCCAAGTATTCCAAAGAAGTCCTAAGTATACTCTGCCTACTCTCCCCCTTTGTCATTATCAAAAAGAGAGAAACAATCATAAAGCAAGAAAAAATGCACAATTATGTAAGAGTAAAAAATAGACATTAACAAAAATTATCAGTGTATCATAAGTATTAAAAATTCAAAAAATATAACCAAATTATGTTAATCATGTAAAATATTCCTTAAGGGAATCCAAAATAGTGCGAAGAAGGAGTTGAATGTCATTGAATTGGTTTCGCGTCCTTGTCATCTATTCACACATTTGATCTTGATTTTATTGAATGTCCCTCAGCTGTTGAAGGATTAGATCATTTATATTCTAAAGTGTGACAAGGGCTATTTCTATAGAGCAGGATCTAAGATGTATACTACTCTTTCTGTTTTCTTCTCTACCCATATGTTATCTTTCATCCTATATCCGAATTGGTAGGGAGTAAAAGAATGAAACTTGGCAGGTTTATATCAATCCAGATTGTCAAAAGACACTCTATAATGAGCAAAAATCTTGGTGAGCAGCATCTCATAAGATAGACCACCAATGATATTCTTATAACTCCCCTTATCCACCATAAATTACAAGATCATTGCTGGGATTTTCATTTGATTTCCCTTTAGTAGATTATACACAACATATGTGTCGAGGAGACTACATCTTTTCACTGAACCACTCTTTGGAAAAATTTAAGTAGCAAATATCGATGGAAGGCATACAGTAAATCCAAATGTCTACACCAGGGTCTCCCTCTATAAGTATCCTCGATATGTAGGCAACTAAAATTCATAACTTCTCCCAAATCAAGATTAGCAATGTCCCACTTATGACATGGAAAGTTAGCTCTTCCTATGGAAGTTATATTCAGTATGTTTCCCAAGATTTCCTCAATTATCAAAATCTCACACTCATGTACCTAAGAGACAATTGCCAACTTTCCATCAATTTTATGTTTTTTCATGTGTGTATAAAATGTTCTAACTAAATCATCACACACTATCTCATCCAAATTCAAAAATTGTGCCAATCAATAGCAAGAAAATAAGGAGAGATGTGAATACTAATATCATTGAATAAGAGAGGAGGCAAAATACATCCAACAACCACTTTTTGCTATTTGTAGTGCATTTTGTATTATGCTTCAGCTTCCATTGACTGAAACATCTTGATCGGTGTTAAAGACACTCCTTTCTTGTGTACAGTGGGTTTCTTTATTTTTAACCTCTTTGTTTTTGGAATTTCTTCAAACGAAGTTTCTTTATAAAATAGTTCATTCTGAGTAATAGGGTCCTTAATATTCTCTTCAACCATAGGCTCTTTCATGTTTCTTATCTCTTCTCTTTTTCTCTTCCGAGATTCTTCTTCTTCCCTTAGTTCAGCATCAAGGTTTTTTTTTTTTTCAAATACTTTCTCATCCTGCTTTCCAAAACTTCCTCTAGTTAGTGGACATCTTATTAAATGAACCAGCTCTTCATCTGAACCATTATCATTAATGATCCAGTATACTTTAGGCAATTTTTTACCTGTGGAATCAAGTGGAGGAGTAGTCGATGGTGGTGAAGAAATAATAGATGAAGTGGGAGTAGGGAAAGTGAGAGTAGACAGCGAATGAGAATGGAATCTTACCTTTCTCGTTAGGTTCCCTCACTAGAAAATTTTTCATCTTCTTTTTCTTTTGATTCTTTTTCTTTGTCTGCTTCTTTTTTTCCTGACGACCTAGGGTTTGAGTTATCAAAACTTTCTTCACAATAGTCAGAGACATATTACTACTTGATTATTGGCTCATTGTTTCTGAAAGATGAATCAGAATATGATTCTTCAAGAAAATACAAAATAGCCAAAATCTTTTCCTTTCTCTTGCATGGAGTCTCCTAAATGGATGCTTATAAAACTTGAAGCTTTTTAACAGAGGTGATAGAAGTAGGTTCAGTAGGGGTGTTTAGCAATCCTACTATTGGTGACAGAGAAATTGATTCATAAACAAATGTTTCAAACTCTTATTCATGGTGGAGAGTTTCACCATAGCTAGTAGTGGGTGTCAAAGTTTTCTTTTTTCCCTTGGAATTTATTCATGCATTTTCAATTTAGCTAGTGAGATTTAATAAATTTGGGAAAAACAGAGAGTTTAAGTGCAAAAAGGTAAAAAACACTTTTAAGAAAAATGAAAATAAGTAGAAGGAAGAAACATTTTCAGGATATACTAAATGGTTCTTGAGTATGGATTTTGTATAAAGATAAACAAACGTATACGTTATTAGAGGAGGTGTGATCGTCTACGTATCTTCTATCAGTCACGTAAAAAAAAACTGTCAAAATAGTGCGCTTGTTTTAAAAACTGAAACAACACTATTTAATAACTGCCCTTTTAAGACACGTGTATTCTATCCTATTAAACAAAAAGGAGCCTTCTAAACTAAGAGGAACCTGATAAAGAACAAATTAGAAGGAGCCTATTAATATGTGCAAAAAGAAGTTGCATGGAATCTTCATATAGAGTTAAATATCAGATAATCTGCATATACCATACTCTTTTCTTAATAAACAAAATATATCTTTAGTATGTGGCTTAGTAAAGATATCATCTACTTAATTTTCAGTTTTAGCATGCAAAAGATTAATGGTTCCATTTAAAATATGATCTCTAAAAAGATGATGTTTGATTTCTATATGCTTAGTCCTAGAATGATGTACAAGATTTTTAGAAAGATTGATTGCTCTTATATTGTCACATAGTATACGAATATGATCAAAGTTCAAAGAAAAATCTTATAGTTGATGTTTCATCCATAAGATTTGAGCATAATAATTGGCAGCTGCTACATATTTTAATTCAGTTGTTGAAAGCACTGTGTAATTTTGTTTCTTACAAGAACAAGAAACTAGACATCCCCCATGAAATTGACAGTGACCACTTATGTTTTCCCTACCAACTTTTTCTACTGCATAATCTGCATCAAGTTATGAGAAGACAGCAAAAGGTCCTTTTGACTACTTAAAGGTAACTTTCTTTTGGATTTGATTGAAAGCGGCTATCAAGACATACATTAAGTATAATATCTGGTCTTAAGCCTGTAAGATATAAAAGTGATCCAATCATTCATCTGTACTCTGTCTCATTTGTAACATTGCCTTCTTCATCCTTATCAATTTTAGTTCCAGTATCCATAAGAGTACCCATCAGTTTGACATTTTTAAAATGATATTTCTTGATCAGTTCCTTAACATATTTGCCTTGACTAATGGAGATTCCTTTTTTTGTTTACCTAATTTGCAACCCAAGAAAGAAGGATAGTTCTCTCATCATACTTATTTCAAACTTCCCATATATTAAGCCTAATATTTTTTCACTAAAGGATAGATTAGTATCACCAAATATTATCTCACCAACATATATTTGCAATATGAGTAAATAATTCGATCTCCTTTTTCTTAATAAATAAGGATTTATCTACTTTTCCTCTTCCAAAGTTATTCTCAAGCAAAAAGTTACCTAACCTCTCATACCATGCTCAAAGAGCCTATTTTAGACCAAACAAAGCTTTAGTTAACTTCATCACATAATCAAGATTGTTTTCATTTTCAAAACCTAAAGGTTGGTAAACAAGCACTTTTTCATTAATATATCCATTTAATAAGGCATTTTTGACATCCATTTGGAATAGCTTGAAATTTCTATAACGTACAAAAGCAAGTAAAATTCTAATTGATTTTAATTGAGCAACAAGTGCATAAGTCTCATTAAGATCAATACCTTCCTGTTGATTATAACCTTGAGTTACAAGTCTAGCTTTGTTTCTTACCACCTTACCATTTTCATCAAGTTTGTTCTGAAATACCTAACGAGCTCCAATGACTGACTCATTTCGTGGATGAAGTACTTGATTCTAAAACTGATTTAATTCATCTTTCATAGCTGAAACCCAATTTTCATTCATAAGAGCCTCTTCAACAGTCTTTAGCTCTAATTATGAAATGAGGGAAACATATATTTTTTTTAAAGATGATCTAGTTCTTAGACTTTCAAAAGGGTCTCCAAGAATATACTGAAGTGTATTAAGACCTCTCCATTCTCTTAATGTTCTTTGTTACATAGGCTCTTGTTGAGATGTTCTTGGAGAAGGAACCTGCTCTATCCTAACTTCAGAAGGGCCTTCTTGATCTTATAATTTTGAAGGTACTATATGTGTAGTTTAAGTCTGCGACATAATTTTAGGAGCTAAAAGATTCTCTTTATCATCTGAATCAGCTATTATTGTCAAGGGTAGTGCTTCATCAAATACCACTTGCATTGATTCTTCTATCCTCTTTATTCTTTTATTATAAATCTAAATCCTTTATTAGCAGTACTATCACCTAGAAAAGTAGCTTCATCTAATCTCCCATCAAAATTTTCAAGGTTGTCTTTTCCATTATTTAATACAACATACTTGCAGCCAAACACTTAAAAGTAAGTAACATTCAGTTTTCTTCCTTTTCATAACTCATAAGATGTCTTTTTGACAATCAGTCTTATAAGGCACCTGTTAAGAGTGTAACAAGCAGTAGATACAACTTCTGCTCAATAACTATGAGGTAGATCACTTTCACACAACATTGTCCTGGCCATATCAACAAGAGTTATGTTCTTTATCTGAACAACTCCATTCTACTGAGGAGTTCTTGGGTATGAAAAAATATGAGGCATATCATTTTCATTACAGAAATCTTCAAATTTTTTGTTATCAAATTCTCCTCCATGATCACTCTAAATTGATGTAATGCAGTACTCTTTTTCAATCTAATATTGTCATATTTGTTTTAGTCACCTCCCCCTAATTCTTCTTAGGTCTCCCTATTTTTCTATTACAATCTCTAAGTACGATCCTCTTACATCTTCTCACTAGAGCATCTGGGTGTCTCCTATTAACATGTCCAAACCACCTAAGCCTTTTCTCTCTAAATTTGTCCATAATATTAGTTACCTTTAGTTTGTCCCTTGCCATTACATTCTTTACCTTTTTCCTTTTAGTAAGGTTGTACATTCAACGAAGCATCCTCATCTCTGTTACCATTAGTTTATGATTATGAACTTGTTTGACGGGCCAACACTTTGCCCCATAAAGCATGGCCAGCATAATTGCTAAACGATAGAATTTGCTATTAGACTTGAGTGGTATTTTTAGTTACACAATACTCATGAAGCACCTCTCCATTTCAGCCACCCTAATTTGATACGGTGAACTGTGTCTTTATCAATTTCTCTGTTGCTCTAGATGATAGATCCTAAAACACTCATTCTACGGTATAAATTCTAAACCAATCTTCACCTCCACTTCTGTAACCACCATATGTCCTAAAAAGTTATACTCCACACACTCATTTTTAGTCCTACTCAGTCTAAAACCCTTTGATTTTAATGTATCCCTCCAAATTTCAAACTTGGCATTGACCCCTCTTTTATCCCATCCACTAAAACAATGTCATCAGTAAATAACATACACCAAAGCACATCACCTTGGATGTTCTTAATGAGCTTATCAGTTAATACTACAAACATAAAGGGACTCAAAGCAGAACCTTGGTGTAGCCCAATATCTATAGAAAAATACTCTTTATCTCATCTTATCATCCTTACTTTAGTTTTTATGTAAGGAAGACATGACCATAGTGACCAATAATAAGAATAACTTGATCCTTACTAAGACTGCCATTGGATAAAGGGTGTACATTGATTATAGGAAGTTGAATGTTGCTATTCAGAAGGATCACTAATCTCTACCTTTTATTGACTAGATGCTATAAAGATTGGTAGGAATTGAGTTTTATTGCTTCCTTAATGGATATTTGGGATATAACCAAATCCTAATTATGCTAAATGATTAAGAGAAGATAACCTTTACATATCCCTATGTCACTTTCATTAATTTAAGGATGTCTTTTGTATTATGCAATGCACTAGCCAACTTTCTAGATGGTGTATGATAGCAATTTTCTCTGACATGGTAAAGGAATCAGTTAAGGTATTCATGGAAAACTTTTCTATTTTTGAGTCTTAATGTTTTCTTATTTAATGTAAAATAGGTGTTGCAAAGATGTGGTGAAACCAATTTTGTGTTTAACTAAGAAAATTGTCATTTTATGGAATAATAAGGAATAAAGTTAGGATATAGTATTTTGATTCATGGGATTGACATGGATTAAGTTAAAAGTGGAAGTTATAAAGAGATTACCCCTTCTAACACTAGTTTGTATAGTCACTGGTTGTCCTAGACATAATGGGTTTTATCAGTGTTTTATAAAATATTTCTCTAAACTACTAAGCCCCTTTATTACTAATTATAAATAAATGGTCCTTTTAAGTTTATTAATGAAGATTTTGAAGTAATTAACAAGTTGAAAAAAAGATCAAACTTTGTATCCTATCATGGTTGCCCCTAATTGGAACCTTCTATAAGTTAATGTGTGATGCTAATGATTACACAATAAGGGCTATTTTAGGCTACAAAAGGATTACAAAAACTTCATGATATATATTATGCGAACAAAGTTCTTAATGATGTGCAGATTAATTATGCTACCAATGAGAAAGAACTTCTTAATGTAGTTTTTTCTTTTGAGAAATTTAAACCTTATCTTGTTAGCTCTAATATGATTGTTTACATAGAAAAGGTATCTTTAGAATATCTATTATCTAAAAAGGATCATAAACTAAGACTCACTATATTCTTCATTTTGAGGAATTTAACCTGGAAATCACAAACAAGAAAGGATCACAAAACCTAGCTAGTGGCAAATCACTTGTTGAGGCTAGAGCAAGTAGATCATATAAATGGGGAACTTATAGATGATCAATTTTTTTATGAGAGGCTTTGGGTTGTTCAACATAATGAAACCCCTTAATTTGTGAATTTTGTGAACTTGCTCGTCTTTGAAATTATCCCAGAAGATCTTTCATATCATTAGAGGAAGAAATTCCTTTCAAAATTTAAATTTTACTATTAAGAAGATCCTTTGTTGTTCTAACAATATGTCAATGGGTTTATTGGGAGATGTGTACTTAAAGAGGAGTTGAGATATATTTTACATCAATGTCATTCATCTCCTTATGGTAGACACTATAGTATTGACAAAACTACTACTAAAGTCTTGCAATGTGGGTTTTATTGGACTATATTATTCAAGGATGCTATGAGCTTTATAATTATGTATGAACAATGTTAAAGGATAGGAAATCTAAAAAAAACAACCTGCAATGCCTCATAAATCGTTCTAGAATTAGATCTTTTAATATGTAAGGCATAGACTTTATGGAGCCATTTACCCTTCCTACAACAATAAGTGTACCTCAAGTTGTCATTAGTGATAATGGTGCTCACTTTTAAAATTCCTTATCCAAGGCCCTTTTGATGAAGAATAAGTGCATTTTTCAAGACTTCCACATCTTATCATCCTCAAACAAGGGGCTAAATTGAAGTATCTTACTTAGAGTTTAAACCAATCTTACAAAAAAGATCAATACTTCTAGGGGATTGGGCATTAAAACTTGATAATACTCTTTGGCTTATATGACAACTTGTAAGGCTCCCTTAGGGATGTCTTCTTATCAATTAGTGTTTAACAAATCTTAACCTTCTAATTAAGATCGAGTATAAGGCTTTATGGATGGTAAAGAAACTCAACCTTAACTTAAAGTTGGATGGTGGGAAGAGGCTTCTCTAAGTAAATGAACTTAATGAGTTCTAGAGGGAATCCTTTGAAAATGCCCAAATTTACAAGAAGTAGTCAAAAGCATTTCGTGACAATAATATCCTTAGGAAGGAGTTTAAAGTGGGATAAAAGGTTTACTTTTTAACTCTTGCTTAAAATCGTTTTTAGGAAAATTGAAGTCTTGATGCCACTTATAGTGACAAAATGGCAATCCTATGGTGCCATTAAAGTTGAAGTCAATGATAATAATGTATTTATGCTTAATGAATAGAAGTTGCAAAACTACTTTAAGAATGATAGTGTGAAGCGCATTCATACAATGTTTTTCAATGAATTGCTCCAGTTAGTGGCCATATCGATCTAGCTATAGATATCAAATAATGCTTATTAGGAGGTAACCTAATGATTTATGTATTTTAAGTTAAAAGTGGTTTAAATTCGTAGATTCAAGTAAGCTTTGATGTTCTTTCATTGTTGGATTGTGATATATATTGCCAATATATACTTCTCATATTGCAGCTACAAAATTTTTTATTATCAAGGGATTACCAATTATCTTATTTCTTTCTTTTGTCTCATTTTTAGTTTTTTTTTTGTTCTTATATGTCATGTACATTGGAGAAAATATCAATTCAAGAGTGGGAAAAGGAATTAATTACTTATACATATCAATTTTGTTATAATTAGCTTAATAAGGAACAAATTTGGGAAAATTTTTAAGTTTAGAAGAATATTGATCAAGATAATTCATAATAAGTTTGGTTGTTTTGTGCTTTGATTTATTTAGGAAAATAGTCATGAGCATTAATGATTAAGTTAATTTAAATTTGAATTGTTATTCTTGAAAATGGATATTTGATTTGTACTATGATACTATTTATAAAATTTGGACATACAATTAAATTTGAAGTGACTTCTAGACTTGAAATATTGTTTAGAATATTATAGTATCAATTTTATAGACAGAAGTTTGCAAATTTATTTCATGTCACTACCAAATATTATTCAATATCTTTATCATAATTTTTATAAGAATATCGAATTAAAGTTATTTAAAAGGTTATAAAAGCCAAAGATACTAGTTAGATCCCTACCATCAACTTGCTTATGTCTACGATTCTTTGTTTTTTAAAAATAGATTCTAATGACTTTAGTTGACATTTTTCACAAAAATAAAAGGTATTAACAAAAGAAAACAAGCTAGGGGAAAGTGTGGATAATAGCTATAAGGATGATTTTCAGACAAAAAGAATGGATTTCAAGCAATAGACAGATGATTTTTGGAGAGATTATAACAGAATGAATTACAAGAATTATTCGTTATAAGTTTAATTTTTGTTAAATGCTTAGATTGTTTTTGATTAACTATTTTTCTCCTTTAATTTTTTTTAGATAGATTAGTGAAAAACTCTATTCAAAAGAATTAAATTTTTTGTTAAATTGATAATTTTGCAGGTTAAGTTTATGAGAATTGTACGTGTGTGTGTGTGTGTTTTATGATTTGTGAACATGTAGATACTAATAGGCATGTGATTTATAATTTAAAGTATTGGTGCAGATCTATAGTTATTTTAAAAGTAAATTATATATGAACATGTTTTTATAGTTAGGTGGCTCATATATATATATAGAGTGTGCTTTGAATGATTGAAATTTGTTATTTATATAATTTCAGTTTCTAAAAGAGTGACTGTCGTGCATGTGTATTAGGTTATTTGGGGCTATGTATTATTTGGGGCTATGTATTATCAAGATTAGTTTTCTCCAGAATGAGGTGGTTACGATTCGATCCACTTGATATAAGGCTTTATATGTTAGTTTAGCACCAAAAAAATTGCATTTGTAATGATTATTTCAGTATGTTGCATTGGCATGACTACTTGTTTTGATACTATTTTGAATAATTGGGTTATATCATATAAATACAGTTATAAATATTTTTATTTTATATGTTTATTTTATTATGATATTTATTTAATTGATACGTTTGGTTGGATTTTTTTTTAATACACTACAAGGAAAATATCCAATTTGCAACGTTTTATAAACGTCGGAAATGCTTGAAAAACGTCGGGCAAAATTTTTTGTGACGTTTTTTAAAACGTCGCACCAAACGTCGTTGAAGGGGAGTAAGCAAACGTTTTTATCAACGTTTTTTCGAAAACGTCGAGGAAGCCTGGGTTATTTTTCGACGTTTAGGGAAACGTCGAAAAAGCTTAAGCGAATGAGCGACGTT
>JANITW010000001.1:25226001-25240759 GCA_027564335.1 Erythroxylum williamsii | reverse complement strand
ACAATTAATCAAACACTTGGTGAGCGTTGAACTAGAGAAGAAAATGCCACAATATTTCTGGAATTTCTGTCCTGTTTGCCAATAATCACAAAACATACATCAACAATTTTCATTTTTATCAATTTCCAATTTCACACAATCACAAAACATACATCAATAATTTCCATTTTTATCAATTTATAACAATTTCTGATTTCGAACAATCACAAAACATAGATCCAAAATTTCATTTTCAACAAGTTTCAATTTCTCACAATCACAAAACATACATCTACAATTTCCATTTTTATCAATTTCTAACAATTTCTAATTCCCAACTATCATAAACATATATCAACAATTTTCATTTTTATCAATTTTCAACAATTTCTGATTTCACACAATTACAAAACATACATTAACAACTTCCATTTTGATCAATTTTCAACAATTTCCAATTTCACACAATCACAAAACATACATTAACAACTTCCAGCTTTATTAATTTTTAACAATTTTCAATTTCACACAATTACAAAACATACATTAACAATTTCCATTTTAATCAATTTCTAACAATTTCCAATTTCTAATTTCTAACAATCACAAAACATATATCAACAATTTCTATTTTTATCAATTCCAATTCCACACAATCACAAAATATATATTAACAAGTTCCATTTTTATTAATTTCTAACAATTTTCAAATTCACACAATCACAAAACATACATTAACAACTTTTATTTTAATCAATTTCTAACAATTTCTAATTTCTAATAATCACAAAACATATATCAACAATTTTCATTTTTATCAATTTCCAATTTCACACAATCACAAAACATATATTAACAACTTTCATTTTTATCAATTTCTAATAATTTCCAATTTCACAAAATCACAAAACATACATTAGCAACTTCCATTTTAATCAATTTCTAACAATAAAAAAACATACATCAATAATTTTCATTTTTATCAATTTCCAAACCACACAATCACAAAACATACATTAACAATTTCTATTTTTATCAATTTCTAACAATTTTCAATTTTCAACAATCACAAAACATACACCAACAAATTCCATTTTCAATAAGTTCTAATTTTTCACAATCACAAAACATACATCAACAATTTTCATTTTTATCAATTTCCAATTCCACACAATCACAAAACATACATTAACAACTTCCATTTTTATCAATTTCTAACAATTTCTAATTTCCAACAATCACAAAACATATATCAACAAATTTCATTTCCAACATGTTCCAATTTCTCACAATCTCAAAACATACATCAACAATTTCTATTTTTATCAATTTCTAATAATTTCTAATTTCCAACTATCATAAAACATTATCAAATTGTTCATGTATAATTAGAAAACATACATCATCAACAATTTTATTTTATTATAAAACCAATATTTAATTTGATAACAATCATGTGAGAGTACAAAAATTATATATGTTATTTATAGTATGATCATTTTCAAATTAAGAGTTACAAAATTTTCAATTTAATTCTAAGGATCTTAACTCTTAACAATAGCCTTCTTTATATTGCCAATCGAAGTACCGAACTAATGCAAGTTCAATTTCTATATATGTTGATTTAAAAAGGATTTTTCATTTAAAAAGGATTTTTCATTATATTTTAATTTTGTGCCTTAAATTACAATTTTTTCTGGTCAACTTTCAAGGTAAACATGTTTCATTATGTTAAAAATTTATGCCCTTAATTTATAATTTGCAACTTCATATAATCAAACTAAATTGCAAACCAAACATCCATGAACCAAAACAACACAAATGACATTTATTTCTGATTTCAAAATTCAAATACACTGATACACAACAAAACATAACCAATTCAATTCAGATTCAAAATTTCAGATCACATTTCCAACTCCAGTCTCCAACCAAATAATTTCATACACAGTGCATCATCCAACCAACACCGTGCATCATCCATCAATCCAACCAAAATTTCAAAACCCAGATCACGCAACAAGCCAACAACACAAGAAAAAACACCTTCCAAGTCTCCAACAGGTCAACACCGATCCAACCAAATCTATCAGAAATTTACAATCCAACTATCCAAGTATCCAACACAACAAAAAATTATATTAAGCATGAAATTTTCAAAAATTAGAAAAAATTTCATAAAACAAACTTCGAGTCTTGGCGGGTCTTTGGGTTTTGTCATGGGTTAGAGGGTCGACCCGTCTTCGATGGCTTCAGATGCATCTCTGGTGGCGCGGTGCTGTGGTGAGGAGTGGAGATGGAGAACGTGGTGGCATCGGGTCTGCGTGGATATGGAGGAACGACAAAGCTTCGACCGAAGGGAGAACGACCAAGGGAGAAAGAAGACTTAGAAGAGCCGAAGAGCGAAGGAGGCGAGCGTGGAGGAGGAGGCGGGCGACGGCGACGACGACGGTGAGAAGAGCAAAGGTGCCGGTGGCGACGAGGAGGAGGTGGCGCGGCACAGAAATGACAAATGAGAGAAGAAGGAGAGGACGAGTTGTGTGCTGATGGTGAAAGTCGAAGGGGATAGGATTTTTAGGTTAAAAATTTTTCAATTTTGCATTTAGGTCCTTAGGTTTTTAAAATTTTACAGTACTATCAGTATCGGTCGGTATTTTTAGCCGGTACTGATGGTTACACATATTGTTCCGGTTACTGGCCGGTACGGTACCTTCTGGCTGGTATTGGCTGGAACGGTATGGTATCCATATCCTTGCATTGAACAATAAAAAGTTCATGAGCTTCCTGGGATCATGTATCTTCATGAACTTTCTGGGATCATGTATACTTTGAAAAACTTTCAGAAGTTAGTGCAAGGAATATTAGTGAAATAATGCAAGATCAAATCTAAGCGCAGCGAAAAGAATAAAATTTTTATAGAATCAATTTTAACAAAAATTTAATTAGAAACATAAAACAAGAAATTGATAAAGCTATATTAACCTGTTTCAATTTCTTGTTACAATTTCCTATTTCTTTGAATCTGTCAATCCACAAGCCATTCAATCATCTGGCCTCTAATGGTATCCACAGATCTATTCAGAGAAAACTCAAATCTAATTTGAGAGGAAAAATTGTAAGAAGTACTAGCTACCAATTTTTCTAAATTTTCCTTTTATATGAAAAATCTTATTTTTCATGTTCTTAGATGTTATTAAAATTACAACTAAAGTCAAACTTTAATTATAATTATGAATTAATCCTTATAAGATCAAATATCATATATTGATCCTTAAAGTTTTTAAAACTTGTCAATTAAGTCCAACTTAATTCAAATTTCACTTTCTCGTTTATAGACTTTTTATGTGCGACCCATTAGGTTCTTAATATGTTGGTCATGATTATAAATTATAATTCTAATTCATAATTAGAATCAAATAAATTAAAACACCTTTTAATTTATCTTTAATTCCCTAATTAAACAATTTATAATCATAGATCATGATTAACAATTTATAATCATAGATCATGATTGACATTTAGCAACATGTTATGATCACCCAAATATTAGAAATGTCAAAGTGGTTTGACTTAACCTGTCTATGCATGGCTATGATGTATAAATTAATCCTTTTGTCATCTAATGTTCCAATTGGAATTAGAGTATGGAATTCGTGTCTACTCTAAATAATCCAATCATGTTCGTTCTTGCTAATTAGTAAACGATTTATAATTGATATTTGAAAATAACCTTTTCAAATTTCAATTTATTCTGGCCAGAGATTTCCAAAATCATTAATAATCAAAAATAACAAAACATTCTCCCTAATTACTTTAGGACAATGAATTCTTTATTGATTTACTCAACTATCTCCACCTAGTATATATTATATCCAATAACTATCGAATTGAACTACTCCAAGAATATAACATAACTAGCATCAAAATATTGTAATTCCTTCATAAGATAACTTTGATAATCTCAAGTCTAAGGATCAATTATATAACCATCATAATAAGATAATCCACATACACACAAGTAATGCTCCATTTGGGATTTTCATAATTGGTTCAGTTCAGTGAACTTATTATCTAATAAGCACTCACATGTTTGTTTAAGTATCTCTACACTTTAATCTAGGAGATCGATTACTTTCTTCATAAGAAAGAAACAAATATGTGCTAGTCTAACCATTTCATCAATGCCCCATCTTGATGAAACTATGACTAGGAACATTTTAGCAATACATAGCAATTAGTCTAGGGACTTAATCTTTAGTATTAATAATTAAATAATTAACTAATGTACAAAGATAAAGAATGCCTTTTATTGAATAAAAAACAAATTTTATTCAAATAAATATATAACTAAAAATTGGCTGCTAGGGCATAAACTAACAAGGAATTCATGTATCAAGGAAGTCTTTTTCCCTTATTTTATTTATTAGTATTTGGGTGGTTATTAATACAAAAGTTCCTTTTAGTATGAGGAGAACTTGCCAATATTGCTTCACTTCCATATTGCGTTTGATCAAACAGATGTCAACATGAAAATTTTACACATGATAATCACAACTCCTGATTGAATATTTCAAGAATAGTGACATATAATGGCCTTGAGACTTTCATTCTAAATAATTAGTCGTTCTGAGAATGGAAGTGGCATGAGCAGAGGAGATGGATGTGGAAGCGAGTGGATGGACGACAATGAATCAAGTTGTTCTTCTAGCAAAGACGCTTTATAATCATATTTTTCTTCTAAATGGTTGACAAAGCATTTTCCTTCACAACATGTTCATTACTTTTGGTTCTTTTCAATGGTCATATCATCTAACTGTTATAAGATGGTCAGTGAAAATGTGGCATCGCGGTTATGTTCATTAATTTTAGTACTTTCTAGAGGTCATATCATCTAACTCTTAAAATATTGTCGGTGAAAATGTAGCATCAGTTTTTGGGGAGCTGTGGAAATTAGAGCCATTGAATGAGGAAAGAAAGACTAAATGGAGAAGAGAGATGGGTTGCTTTGTTTCTCCTCCAAACTATACAGTTGAGTTAGTTCCATCCAAGCAAAATAAGGCTAATGGCTAGTGCTTGGAGGTATTCTATCTTTTCTGTGACTCAGTACGCCAAAACATGAAGTTGTTAAATACTTTGTAAGTTCTCATACTTATTGCTGATAAATGATTCCAAAAACCCACTTGGACATCCACATGAATCTTCCAACACTTCAGAAGTTATTAGACTCTATGCTTATTGTAGGCGATCTCGGTATTCCTCTAATTCATTCTCAGTAAACTTTTTCACTGGCATACTCACTGTATTGGATTCTCTTAACATTAACAAGAGACATTGGATTTAATGAATAATACTAAGAATTTTGGTACTCAGAATTTGGTAGCCTAGCAGAAGGAAGGAGCAAGAGCATACAGTAGACCCAGAAATGGTGGCAACCCTAACCTCAAGTGCCTCAGATGGGTATAGTACCCCACTCTCATGAGACACGTACCTGACATCATGAGTGACATTTGAATATGTATCCCGTAAAAGTGGCATGCTAGAGCAATCGTAACACTCACTTATCATAGCTTCATCATTCTTTATTCTCTTATAAGACATCATAAGGAAAAAAAAACCCAAGATTTTAAAAACAAATTTCTCCTTTCATTTCATAAAACCAAATGTTTATACAATGTATCTTCCAATCATCCATATATATACATCATCATATCCTAATAAAAAATACATTACGTGGAAAAGGAAATACACAAAAAGATTTATCTAATCTTCCAATTTCAGCCGATCGACCTTTGAGTCATTTCTTCTTTTTTCACAAAAATACAAGGCTATACTTCTTGTAGCATCTCTTAATAGCTAAAGTCATCTCTCGATCCTGAAAAATTAACATTGCAATTTTGGTGAATTTTGTGAACTCAATAAGGTAACCATCATCGATGATTCACTCAATTTATGCAACACATCACACATATAACATATAATTCACATCTTTGTATTTTACATAAATTATCACATATCACATTCTCACTTAAGGGTAAGACAACTTTGCATTTTAATCACTCAAACATACTTCTTAAAATGTATATGAAATGCTCATGTGACTCTTTTCCAATTATTACATTATTGTAACTGAGTACCTAAACTGTCTCATAACTATTATGGATACCGGACTCATTTATACTGTCTCTTATTTTGTTGGGGATACAACGCTCATTTTACATAGTGAGCCTTTAGCTCTTATTCACATTTGGAGCTTTAAGCTCATTTTTGGTGGCTACTCAAGTCACAACTTTCATTATCAGATTATGCAGTCATGTATGGAATGCATCTCTCATAATCCTTATAATCAATCAAACATGTCAAGAAGCATTTAGTTCGTCACATTCACATACAAGTAACACTTCAATATCACATTCATACATCAGAAGCCTCGAACCTTCTTTTTCCAGAATCAACACAATCAAATCACATTCGTAAGATAATTCAAACATAATCTAACACAAACAAGTAATTGAGTGAAACCGTCTAAGTTGATCACAATTTGTTCCCGAAGCTATTGCCTTGAAGTTCTAGCAATATCTGGATGTTGACATACCAATTGCTCCTCTATATCATACAATATATACACATATCACAATTTTACACAATTGTACAAGTGTCTATTAATGCATACATATGTATATAAAATATGTACAATGCATGTTCAATGACATTCCTGGGTACATTTTCATAATACTCGTCTCAAAATCAATTAATCATGATCTTTGAATCATTCCTCTAATACACTCTTCTTACATTAATAGCTCAATCCTACTTTAATTAGGCTCATTCAATATCACTATCAAGCCTAAATATCTCATTGGACAAACATTGATATGTCAATCATTTATAAACAAACATATCTTGGAACAAAGGGCATAACTTTTTCTATAGAAATCGGATTAATGTCATTCTAGATGATTTTGAAGAGACTTCGAGATTTACAACTTTCGTGAAGACCCCAAAGAGAGATTTTTTTATCTAGAGGGTCAAAATTGCGAATTTCTAAAAGTATACAGTGTATGTCCAATAAATGGACATACACCTCACCCTAACGAACATAAACAGGGTCTAGAGTGTTTTCTAGACCCATGAAGGTCCGTTTAGCAAACTTAATGTCCATTTAATGGATATGGATGAGATTAAGAGTCTTTCCACACCCGAAAAGGTCCGTTTAGTGGACCTAAAGTTCACCTAACAGACATAGGTGAAACATAAGCCCCTTCAAAGCATCTTCAAAGGTTCCTACATATATTCTAACATCACTTTCACTCATAATCTTCCCAAATTTACCTCTTCTAATGCAATATCACTTCTTAACAATTCAACTACCAAATTGATTTTATTAAACTCTCAAATCTCAACTCATTTGATTCATCACGTTCAACTACATCTCATCATTCATAATTCCTATCCTTTTTATTCCATAACATATCTTACTTATATGTATCAACAATTCATATCACAATTCATCATCTCAAGTTGATAACTTCTTCAAGTATACCAAATTTCAACTCAACATCATCCATACATAATTCATATTCCCTACTTGATCATAAACACTTAAAATAGAGCACATTCTCATACACTCAAAATAGAACCCAACATATACATTCATCCAACAGTGTACTGTACCCAGTTCTCAATTTTATGTCAAATTTTGAGACTCTTAAAGACAAAATTTAAATCGAATTCTTCACAAGAAATGTAACCATATGTCTCTAGTTTAATCTAAATTAAAAATCATCTCATTTGAACAACTACAGAGTAAGTTATGGTTAAAACACAGAAGCATGATCAATGAAATTGTAGCAGCTGGCATTTTCCAATTCTCTCTCTCTCTCTCTCTTCCAATTTTCTAGATTTTTGTAACTTCCTACATTATACACCTAACACACCTTTTCTACTTCATTTCCTTTTCATTCACAACTCCAAAACATTCACAAGACAAGTCATGATCTATATTTGATCATTAACCCAAAAATAGAACATCAAACATGTACCCATTCATTATCAATTTTCTGCACTCATTCTAACACCATTATAATGATCATTCTATCATAAAAGTATCTGTCTAACAAATTATAAATTATTAATCATCATACATATACAAAAGCAAGAAATTTACCTAGGCTTTTCATCATCCACGACACACACATGAAAACTCACATAATCAAATTCTCAATCTTACCTTACTCATTATTCTAGTTTCATTTAACAATACCCATGAAGATTAACAAGCTACTTACTTGATTTAGCTCCAAAGTCTTCAATATCTCACTCAACCCTAGCTCCTAAGCATCACACGATCTTCATCTTGTAAAGGTGGATTAGGTTGGGTTTTCTTGTAGTAAATGAAATAAACAATAAGATGGAAATAGCAATTGAAAGATGGAAGCAAGGTTTAACGTGGGTGAGATGAGAGTGAGTGATGAAAATTCGGAATGAAGGAGAAGAAGAAGAAGATCCCACGAAGAAGATGGAGAGAGCAAGAATAAAACATTTACTTGGTCTTCTAAATTAAAAGCATAATGAGAGACCAACAAAAAAAATGGTCTTTAAAATTTAAAGATTAGTGGATTCACGTGCTACATGTCCAATTCCTATGAATTCAGACTATGTTCTTTTATTTAATTAATCCAATCAAATCCAATTTTTACTCCAATTGTCTCTCAATTTTTATTGACGCTTGTCAATAAATCCCGTAGTCATTTATCAAAATTTTCATTGTCATTTAACTGTAAATTCTAACTGTTCATCAATTGTCTTATCACTTGGCATTTTTTCTAGTCCAAAAAAACCAAAAATTTAGAAATTTTCCTAAATTTCACAAAAAATTCTAAATCACTAAATACACTCTCTAAATCAGTTTTCAACATATAGAAATCACAATTCTCAATATAATCACATTTATAAACATTTATACCCAAAATATGTCAATGAATACATTTACAATTATTTTAGTTTGCAAAAATTCAATATTCACGTGTATGTGTATGCCTTATTATGCATGAGCATATTGTGTACTTTTTAATTTCTTAATAATCTCTCATATTTACTATTCTAGCCTTAATATAGGTAACGGAATGTTACATGAGTCTTTCTTATTTTGAAAGGAAGAAGTTGGTCAGTCAACTTAGGGTGGTTTATCAAGCCGCCAAAGCCATCAATGAACATTTTTTGCTTAAAATGTCACTGCCAAACTGCCAATCACTATTAGGGATGCATGAGCTTGCCTCCTCTCGACTGCCATGCTTTTACAATGTCAATATGCATGAATTCCCCAAAATAGCTTTTTGATGAAATTGTCATGCTTTACTTCATAA
Source organism: Erythroxylum williamsii (assembly GCA_027564335.1). Lineage (NCBI taxonomy): Eukaryota > Viridiplantae > Streptophyta > Magnoliopsida > Malpighiales > Erythroxylaceae > Erythroxylum > Erythroxylum williamsii. Next base: position 25,231,418 of record JANITW010000001.1, on the reverse strand, counting down.
TAAAATTAGATTTTTTTCACTTAATGCACTTATGAAGCAACCCAAGATTAGAAGTGATCGTTTTGAAAATAAGGAACAGGTCATCTGTTCCTATTACTTTGTGTCTATATATCTTATTCTACGAGCATTCATTCGTCCAATATTAAATAGATGGATGCTCATGAAACAAGTTAAGCTCAGAGTAATAGGAAGAGATGATCTAAACTTGAAAATAGTGGGGACACTATGGCTGCAATTGTATTTTTTTATAAAAAAAAGTAAAGAATTGTATTAATAAAAGATGTCTACACAAGAAAACGTGAATAACAAACAAATACAAGGCAACTTCAACGATAACGTTTCAGCAAATATCAGCTTCTTCAGATAAAGCGTTGAAACACAAAAGCATACGGAGCGTTTGATAAAAATGGGGTAAGCACAGATTATGTCTTCCCCATTCACCCATCCCTTCCAAATTAGGGATTGGGTGATTGGCGATCTCTGAATCCGGAAGAGGAGCTTCAGTCGATGGATGATTTCCAGGGTCACCTCTTAAACGTCCTCCCACCTCGTAGATCCCTCGTGTTGAGTGGAGTGTTCAGAGCCAGCAATAGTGCGCTACACGTCTAGGGGGGAAGAACTCTTACTTTTCTAGGTACTTCCATGCAAAAATTTCAATCTACACTTTCAAGCCATAGTTAGCCCCCTTGTGAAAATTAATTGATTCTCACAATGAGGCTAGATTAGCTCTGCAGTTGTACTTGATGTTGACAGTGAAATATTTCAGCAGCTTGAAGTGAAACGAGACGATTTTCGAAATTTAACCGGTGGATGATTTGAGGATACGTTTGTAATTAGACAATAGTGAAAATGGTAACCGATGTTACAATCACTTCTTTCAATTTCTACAGCCTCTGTCATCTGTGCAAAGTCCTGACAACAGTTAAGGAAATGTTAAATTCTCTTGGATTGAAATCTAAAAACTGTGCCTTTGAGGTCTTTAACAAGCTGCAATCTGTAGTATTTGCACGGAAAGAGAGGTTTTTGGAAAATCCATGTTCGGACTCATCATCAGAGTCTGAATCTTTGGTGCATAGAGCATTAAGTAGGCAGCTGAAGTCTGGAAATCCAAACCCTCATCCAATCATTTTTCGATATCAGAAAAATCCAAAGAGGAAAGGTCATTTAAATTGAGACAAATTGTTTTTTTTTTCCTTTTTTTATTGATTATATGGCAAATCAAATCAATGATGCATAAAATTTTAAGATCAGGATCGGTGTTTTTATTTCTGTGGGATGTCTGGCATTGGATCTTTGTTCTTGGTAACTTGGGTTACAGCATATTTATCTAGGATGGGAGACATCATGAAACTAGAAATTGTGAGCAATCATACTTCTCCCGCGAGAACAGGCTACTTTCCGGGAATAGACATAAGCTTTGAATCAGGAAACGCCGGCATTCCCTTACTTGATCAAATGAGCAAAGCAAATGGAAAGTATTAGCAAATTAATGCTTTTGAAACGAAAACCAATCTCTTTGAATGCTTAGCCTAGTCAAAATGGAGTCAAGGGGGGCTTGTGTATATTATTCTCCCAGGGATTCGCCATGATTGAAAGGAGTCTAAAATCAGTTCTGTAAATGGTATTACCGTCCAGTACTAAACACCAACCTGCCTCTTAAAATGACAATTTTGTTCACGTAAGAAGGTGCCTGTGCATATTGTAAAGAAATATATAAGAGAAACTTGAGACTTGATTCATGCACATCATGATCTGTAGAAGTTGCATTTCAATTCTTCACTGGAGATATCAGTTCTCTTGTGATCATCACTGAATAAGCGACCTTTTCTCTAATGCAATTTGGTTCCATTGGGCTATGAAAAAGATGACATTTTTTACATCAGATAAGTAATTAAAGGCTCCTGCTCTTATGCAGAAATCAATTGCAAATATTGTTTGCCTGAACACTGCTGAGAACGGTTATACAATATTGGGCAGTTGGCAGCCAGCAGCCAAACCACAAGAACGTCCTAAAGAGATGGAAGCTCGAAGCCATCTTAGCCATAAAGGAATTGGACCTCTAACAGTTGAATGTCACAGAAAAACTAGATCAAATCAATGTGCTAATCATCACTACTCTAAAGCACTAACTCTATTTGCTTATCACGGAAGACAATATACATTATCATTACATGGCAACGAAAGGCCAAGGTAATTATCTACTAAAGATTATCACACACCGCGCTTAAATAATCAGACACTACACTATGGTTTATCCAATAACATCTACGTCACTATCCTTCCAGCTACGACCTGCAGTTCGGACTATTTATTTCCACCACCTACGAAAGGGATAAGTCTGCATGCTTTCAGGAAACTAGACACCTGATATCTCTCCCGCAAAAATTTAAATCAGGAACAAACATCACCGAGGGATAAACTACAGCATACATACCTAGCGGACTCATAACAGCTTCCTTGTTGTGTAACGTCTGTTCCATATCAGTATCCATATCCTGCTTCATTCAAAATGCAAAGATGAAATGAATCATTTTTTCAGAAGATTCAGCACGGTTGTTAACTAAATGTGTTGGGAACAAACACGAAAATTTTTCAATATCATTTTAACAGGACATTTTAATGGCCACGATAAATGTAAAATGATATAATTTGCACTTGCATTTCAATGTAAGAAGCATCTTAAATGGAATCTTATCAACAAAACAGGTTTGAATCGTACCATGCATGCATTTAACGAAAAAATCCAGCTCCGGGAAACACATTGCTCCTTGAACCAAGGGAGATGGCTGCTGATATACATAGAATGAGAAGTGATGTCGATCAGGATCATTCCTTGGCTTTACCGTATCAACTACTCTCAGACATCCTTCTCTATCATAGCATGAGAGTGCATTTACACCAGCCACTGTCAATCCTCTATCCCAAGCAGAGTTCAGAACCTGTACGGAGCAACAATAATCTACTGACTTTTGAAGTCATCTATTTTGACAATAGTCAATTAGCACAGGAAATTCTCTAAAAATTTAAGGAAAAAATTATGCCCTTCACAAAAACAGAAATTAAAACGTTTTAAGTCCCAGCGCTGCCCAAAAGAAGCGTCCAAACACAGGGTTTTCAAGCTAGGGAATCAAGAACAAAGTTGAGGAAATCAAAAGAACCATCACCTGCCAACTTAAACCTTCTGAATCAGAAAGTTCATCGCCATTTGGATGATCTGAAACTTGCAGTCCTGAGCATACAAATTTCACTGTCACTGAGTGTTTTCTCAGAGCCTTGAAAACTGGAGAGTATCCATCCTGGTTTGTAGGATTATAATAACCAGCCGTCAACTCTGCAGCATGGCTTGAAGTTTTGTACCACCAATAAACAGCAGGAATCTGCAGATTACATAAATTCCATTTCAGCAACCTACACAGAAGTACTTTGCTGTCCTCTAATTGAGCTTCATGACCCCAACAATGTACACATTTGTATTGACTGAGCAAAAATAAAATAATTTATAAAGTATACGTGTATAATATCACATGCATACAATTCTAAAGGGGACATTCCACTCCTTTTAGTCACCATTATAAGAGAGGCATTTAGTATATGTCTAGAGGAGGGTATATAAACTTTTCTTCTTTCTCTTTCCACTTTGATCTTTTACTGATTCAACCAGTGCAGCTTCTTTGATTATCTCTTTCCAACAACACTTAGGAATTAGTTTACATAAAGACCACAATATAACTTCTCGGAAGAAAGCAGCATGTGGTGACTCATACTGAGGACCAAGGGTCATTGATTATTTCAAGGTGAAAAATGTAGTAGGCAATATTAAGTTAAGCTTCAGCAAAAACTTTGGGTCAGGTTTGGGAGGAAAGAACTATAGGTTTTAGATTATCAGTAAATGGTCAACTCATAGACACATGTTCTGACAAAATCATTCAAACTAGTAGCTTAGACTGGATTATATATGACCATAACATGCATTTTCAGGGGGAAAAAAAAATCCACCGCTTTGAATCGATAGCAAGAGCACAGCTCCATACTATGTGAGTTCTATCTGTGTGTACTGGGAACTAAATACTTTCACATGTTTGAACAAGTAACATTTCAGTAATAGAGATGTAATATCATGTCAAAAACCAGCAAACACATAAGTTTAAGTTGGTGGGTGAGGCTCAGGACCGCATTCTCTATATTATAACACATATCTGTACCATTAACTTCTCGAGCTGACTTTGTTCTTTAGTTAAGAAGACTAAAACTTATCTATAATGTCACATTCTCTTTATGGATGTGTCATATGCATGCGTGGAACACAGGAAAGTCAAATAACAATAGTAGAATAACAACACTGCTAGTGGTCTAACTACATACTAAGAGTGGTATCATCACAAAGGAAAAAATGCATCGGTAACATTACTAGCAGTTTGAAAATGGATCCTCCTTGACTTTGGATTAGTAATCAAGAGACAACTAGAAGGATTTAATTTTCAGCCACTAGCATAATATAGCTGCAATTCATGGTGAATCCAGCTTAACCAATCATAATTACAACATTTAAGGACACCTTGCATACCTTAACCACAATCTCTGTCCCGTCGAAAGCAAGGTTTGCAAGAGATAAAACATTATCAGCATGGTCAATCAGTGACTGAGCATACCATTGGAGGAAAAAATGGCCATAGTAGCTATCATAATCACCCCGCTCACAGAAGAAACCAGTTTCATGAGGTTTAGAATTATACTGGCCAGCATTATCAGGACACTTAGCCCAAAATGGATGCCCGCGCAATTTAGCTGCCTTCCGTAGATTTTCTTGCAAATATTTGTCATAACACTGCAGATAAGGGATCAGTTTCAGGTCAAGAACAATTAAGATGAAACAGCCCCAGTTTTACAATTACTAGCTGTCTCTATCCCTCTCTCCCACTCTAAACAATATTAGCACATACTTTCTCCATTTATGATATATAACAGGTAGGGGAGATGCTCACACCATAAAACCAATTTAAAAGATACCTGAAACTCACCGATACCAGGATACCTCCAACCTATCCTTTCCGAAAAAGATGGGTACTTCAGCTCCCCAGATGGTCCAAGTCCAATTTCGATGGCAGAGATCATGCCCTCCATAAACAAGTCATCAAACTCAGTCCGAAAACTTCTCATGAAGTCAAAATAAACCTGTGCACAATGAAAAACATTATTAGTGATGAAACATAGAGGCACATTTTTTTTTCCACCAAAGAAAGGTTGTCTCACTTGGCAAAGGCTAAAACATCACAACAAGACAAAACAGCGTTTATGGCCACTCGATTGCATTACTCACTTTACATATTTGTAATGCCTACCTGATACGAAAATGGATGGAAATAAGGTATTTTATTTATATTTAGCTATAGCCTCGTAGTATCATCTACAAGAACCAA
>JANITW010000001.1:25195454-25208496 GCA_027564335.1 Erythroxylum williamsii | reverse complement strand
TTCCTTAAGCCGCTGATTAACCAGATTGACTTTCTCAACCGTCGTCTGAATCAATTCTGGTCCGCCCAGTTTTCTCTCTCCTTCTTCATCCCAACAGATCGGAGTTCTACATCTCCGCCCATACAAAGCATCATATGGAGCCATCTGAATGCTTGAATGGTACGAATTATTATAAGCAAATTCGACCAACAGCAAACGCTCATCCCAAGCTCCTCTGAAATCCATCACACAAGCCCTAAGCAATGCCTCAAGCGTCCGAATGGTCCTCTCAGATTGACCATCCGTCTGAGGGTGGAAAGCCGTACTAAAATTTAGCTTAGTCCCCAAAGCTTCTTGCAAGCTACCCCAAAACCTCGAAGTAAACCAAGGGTCCCTGTCAGACATAATCGAATCCGAAATTCCATGCAATCTTACTATCTCGTCGATATACTTCTTTGCTAACACATGCAAAGAATCAGTCTGCTTAATCGCCAAAAAGTGAGCTAACTTTGTCAACCAATCCACAATAACCCAAATTGCATCGTGCTTCCTACTAGTCTTAGGCAAACCCATCAAAAAATCCATGGTCACCCTTTGCTACTTCCATTCCGGGATGGACAATGGCCTCAACATGCCTGAAGGTGCTTGTTGTTCAACTTTGACTTGCTGACACACTAAACACTTACTCACAAACTCCGCCACATCCCTCTTCATGCCTTTCCACCAAAAATGCTCTCTTAAATCTCTGTACATCCTGGTACTACCGGGATGCATGGCATAAGGCACATTATGTGCCTCATCCATAATCTCATCCTTAACCTCCTGCACATATGGGATACACAACCTGTTCCCCATGGTCATAAGTCCATCATCTCTCACTATTACTTCACACATCTTGCCATTCCGAATTTCATCTCGAAGCTTACTCAATTCTGCATCTTGAGCCTGCAATTCCCTAACTTTCTCCCTGAGTATCGGTCTCACTCGAAAGTTAGCTAGAAAGCAATCTAACTCCTCCTGCTTTAAGCTTATCTTAAGCTTGGCCATCTCTTCCAATAAAGGAAGATAAACCGTCCGAACATGAGCAATTGTAGACTTTTTACTCAAAGAATCCGCCACTACATTGGCCTTGCCTGGATGATACTCAATCAGAAAGTCATAATCCTTAAGCAACTCAAGCCACCTTCTTTGCTTTTGTTTTATGAGTTTTGGACGCTACCTAGCGCCCTTTTCTATATAATGTAAACTCTGAGCATAGCTCGATATGAAAAAAAAAACACTCAGTTATAATATCTTTGTCCAAACTCTTACAATCTCACTTTAGCCTAAGTATAGCTTCAATGAATAATTAAGGGTTTACCAATAGCGTGGATGACAACCATATGTCATTCATCATATATTCTAGCCATGAGTCTATTGAGTATAACATAAATTTTGGATTCTTTGAAATTATCTTTTTTTTTTTCTGGAAGACAGGTGTAGCTGGGTTTGATAATGGACTGGTAATTTGAATAGTATGTTCAGGAATGTTAGGTAAAGTTATTTGGGGTGTTGGTTTTAATATTAGCTAATTCATTTCCTAATTGTTTTTTATTTGTTTCTTCTCTTTCTTTTAATTCTTCTTTTTCATTTGATATACCAGGTTCAATAAATCTAATAAGTTTTTCTAATTTAATAGATTGTGATATGACAAAATTTTTTTGCCCAATAGTTTTATTTTCAGATAAAGATAGTCGTGGAATCAAAAGTCAAAATAATCACAACAATTTAATCAAGTATATTTTAATAAATTTTGGTATTATATCATATCATATCATATTATATTGTTTGCTCTATATATGATGTGAATAAGTAGTTTTCTAGTGACATGTGAGAAACTAGTTCAACAGCTAACATATTTTCTGCACTTTCATAATTCAAAAGTTTATAACTTATGCATATATTTTGGTTTTGATTGAAATTAATAATTTTTGGTGAAAATAATATGGAATGATAATATTAATTTTAATTAATTAATTAATTAAATCCAAATTTGGCATATTTTAATAATTAATATTTTAAATTAATTAATAAAAACAATATGTTACCAAAGTAATATCTTTTGTGTAGATTAATTAATACTAAGATTATCAAGATGGTTGTGTATGGATTGTTTTTATGCTAATAATAACTGGCCCAAAGGAAAATTATTATTTAGCCGAAATTTAAACATATGGTGATAAATATGTGATAGTTATTTGGTCTTGTCTTATAAATTATAAGTCGGTTGAAGGAAAGACTTATACTTTGACAGGAATCTCTTATCAATATTTGATCACTATGACAAAAGTACCACTTCCATATTGATATTTCTATCCAGAAACTAAATTTCAATATTGTGTTAAGTATCTGGTGATAGGGTTGCCATTATTTCAATTTGTTACTTATTTTTTATTTAGAATTTAATAGTGAGTTTGTTGCTTTGTTTATTTTTATTGTCAATTCAATAAATACTTCTATTGCTACAATATCTACCAACATCAAGTTTATACATGTGCTAAATGACATAAACTTTAAGGTTTGGATAGAGAATATTATGATCGTTCTTGATTGCATGAATCTAGACCTTAGTTTTTGCATTGAGCAACTCTTTACACTTATGAATGCAAGTTCCTCTAATGATAAGAGGGACTAGGAGAAGTAGGAACACTCAGGTCACATGATTCTTATAATCATAAAGTGTGTAATTTCATAAACATTCAGGGACTCAATTTCTGAAAAGAATTATGCAAATTTATTCCTTAAAGAACTTGAATAACATTTTGCTAAAAATGAAAAGCTAGATATATGTACTATTATGACTAATCTTGTTTCCATAAAGTATAAGGGTAATGAAAACTTCACGAAGTACATTCTAAAAATGTTTCATCTTGCTTTAAAACTAAAAGCATTACAGTTAAATTTATTTGAAGATTTGCCTTTACATTTGGTTTTGATCTCTCTTGTTACACAATTAAGACAATTGAAAGTCAGTTATAATAGCCAAAAGGAGAAATGGACTCTTAAAGAGCTCATTTCACATTGTGTGTAGGAAGAAGAGAGATTAAAACAAAAGAAGGTTGAAAGTGCTCATTTGGTATCCAACTCTAAGGGTAATAACAAGAAGAGAAAGAAAGAAAAGTTGTGGGTATTGTACCACAAAAGAAGCACCATAAGGAACAAAAACAACAAACTGAAGAATTTGCTTGCTACTTCTGTAGAGAGACTTCTCATAAGAAAAAGCAATTGGCTTGGTAATTGGGTCGGATCGTGCTTGAATCAAAGTCAACGGGCTAGGCCCTGATTAATCGAGCATTGACTCAAATTTTTGGGCCCAATTAGGCCTTAGATTAGGCTCAGGGTTAACGAACAAACATAAAATGACGTCATTTTGAATATTATTTCCAAAAAATAATAAGTCAGGCCTAGCCCATTGCCACCCTTAAAAAGTAGTGTACCAAACATTATACTTGACATCAAAGAAAGGTACACTTATTTCTTTGGCCTGAACCATTGTCACCCCTAAAAAGGAGTGTACCGAACGTTATACCTGGCATGCAAAGAAAGGTACACTTCCTTCTTTGATTTGTTCTGAGGTTAATTTGATTTTAGTACCTAGACACATTTAGTGGTTAGATTATAGTGCTATTACTCACATAAGTGTGTCTAACAAGGTTGTTTAAGTTGCTAAAAACCTAATGATGGTGAAAGGTACATCTATTTAGGTGACGGAATGAAAATTAAAGTGAAGGTAATAATGACTTGTAGGTTATCATTTAGGGTTGTAAAAGGCTTACGTTCTACTGTCTTTTAAGCGAATTTAATTTTTATTTTTGTATTAGACATTACTACTTTTTGTGTGGAAATGAACAATTTAGTCATTTTTATGATTTAAAACTTATCGGTTCTAATTCTTTTTCAAAATATGATTACGTATACTTACTTGATGTAATTGTCTTATTTAACAAATCCTAACGTGTTAATTCATGGGGTACTAAAAGACAATTTAAAAATAATCATCACGCTTTTATTATGGCATAAGTGTTTAGGGTATATCTCTAAACAAACTATTGAAAGGTTTGTATTAGATGGAATGCCTGATCCATTTGATCTATCAATCTTTGAAGTTTGTATCAAGTGTATTAAGGGAAAGCAGACAAGCATAAGGAGATTAGGTACTAAAATATCTTTGAACATCTTATACCTAATCCATAGAGATATTTGTGGGTCATTTCCTACACCTTTTTGGAATGGTTAAAAATAATTTATTACATTTACAAATGATTACTCACATTATAGGTACCTTTAACTCATTCATGAGAAGTCAAAGGCATTAAATGTGTTCAAAATGTTCAAATTTGAGGTTGAGAATCAACTTAGAAAAAGAATTAAAAGCGTTAGATCTTAATGTGGTAGTGAATATTATGGTATACATGATGGCTCTTGTGAACAATGTCTAGGTCTATTTACCAAATTCTTATAAGAAGTTATTGTCCCACAATACACCATCCTAAGAAGCCTTAGCATGAACGATGTTGTTGAGAGACAAAATAGAACATTAGAAAATATGGTAAGGAATATGATTATTCATTCTATCTTACCATATTTGTTTTGAGGAGAGACACTAAAGGCCTCAGTTTACATTCTCAATAGAGTTCCAACTAAGGCAACGTCTAAAATGCCTTGTGAATTATGGACAGGAACAAAGCCTAATATAAAGCATTTTCATATTTGAGGTTGTCTAGCTAAGGTAAGGCTTTATAGGCTAAAATAAAGAAAATTCGACTCAAAAATTGTCAATAGCTATTTTGTTAGATACTTTGATCAATCACGGGGGTACAAATTTTAGGATCCCATCAGTAAATCTATTTTTAAGATAAGAAAACAAAATTCTTTGAGGATGTTGAGTTTAAAAGGGCAGATAAGGTTAAACACATTGTCCTTAAAGAGGAATTCATTTCTCTACTGTTAACCATGATTAAGTAATCATTACTAACATTGTTCAAGAAGTAACTCTAGATTAACAAAACAATGTTGATCTACCTAATCAAGATCAACTGAATATTCCTAAAGAACATAAGAAGGGTCAGAGAACTAAAATGAATGAAAGATGCTCTCAGCTCTCTTTAGCCATCCTCTTTACTACACTTATTTGATCCACCATCCATACTTCCTCTACCCTTTTTTAGTTTTTTCCTTCTACTTCGTCACTACCTTCACATTGCTTTAACAATTTCTTTTAGCAACGTCAAATGAAAACTTATTCCTACCTCTTATTGTAGCTTCCCCTATAAATCATCCTTTGCTTCCTCTTCATCTCTAAATTCTAGATCATCAACTTCTTCATTTGCTTCCTCCAACCCTCTAATTGCTCCTGAAGTAACTAGAAAGACTTGGACACAAGTTCTAGGAGAATCTGACTCGTAGATCAAACTCACTTATGTTCCATCTAGCTTAAGATCTGAGAACCCTATGATTACATCACCCCTTGAAACTCTTAAAGCTAGGGATAAAATGTGGAATGTTACAAAAAATAGGATCTCCTTTCCAGCAATGAAAGCTTGGGCACATAATAATTGGAAACAACTTGGTTTTAAGGAGCTTTTTGTGCACAAAAAAGATGTTTTCTTCTTTAAATTTCATAATAGAACCCTGACGAAGAAAGTGTTAGAGCTTGGGCTAAGGCACGTTCGGAACAAACCTATCCCTCTATAAATAGAGCCCTTAACATCAACACTGAAGACATCATACTATCCAATGTCCCATTTGGATATGCATAAATGGAATTCCTCTGGAGTACTAGACCACCTCAGGTCTCAGCCATATTGCTAGTTATATTAGGGAGCCTGTGTGTATGGATCAAGCAATAGATGAGATTAGCAAAATCATCTATGATAGGGTCCGTGTAGTGTAGATGCCATATTCTCATACTTGATAAGAATTTGTAGCTGATAGATAATATTGTTAAGGTGACATATGCTTGGAAGCCCACTCAAATGAATAATAAAATTTAGAAAACTTTTGGAAAAACCTTTAAATCAACATTCTCACAAGATCAGCTAGGATGATATTTAAGTGAATTTAGTTGAATAATAAGAAAATTGGAGAAACTATGGAAGCAAAACAAATTCTAAGCCTAAATAACTCTTATAACAAATAATAACACCTCAGATCAACTTGAAATTAAAATTTGAGTCCCCAATAGAATAGAAACATCAAAAAAATTCTCCACAGAACCCCCAAGTATAGTGTAAAACAAAAAAGATGTAATCAAAGAATCCGCTAAACTCCTCTCCATGAGCAAAAGGAGGAAGGCTTTAAGTTTGTAACAAGAAGAAAATCTAACATAAAGAAAAGATCCTTGGTTAAGGATCAATCACCATGCTAATCTCAGCCTGAAATTTCATAGGCTTGAATTCCTCTGAAAAAGAGCTTATTCTTAAGAAGTATTTGTTAGATAATAAGTCTATGATGCTAGGCATTCTTAAATCAAGAATCAAGCAACTGAATTGTCATCTACTGAATTTTGTCTTAAGCGATGGAATCTCTTGCACAACTATGATGCATATCAAGAATTCTACTACTTTATAATGATGCTAATATCACTATTATCAATTCCTTGATGACTAACCTACTTATCCATGCAAAGGTATGTATCAAGGAGCTAAACTCAGTTGTCTACATCACTACCATATGTGCTTTTAATTATTAGCTCCAGAGACTGCATTTTGGAAAAGCTCAAAGAGATAGTTGCCTCTCTACATAAACCTTAAGTCTTACTGGGAGACTTTATTGACATCATTTTATCTTATAAGAATCAAGGCAACCATTATTATAGAGTTATCAGGAATGATTTAAGTGACTGCCTCAATGATATCTGTGAGATACCACATCGGTTGGAGAGGGGAACGAAGTACGCCTTATAAGGATACGGATACCTCTCCCTTATTGACGCGTTTTTTATGGCCTAACGAACTGGATCCCATCAGAACTTCGAGGTTAAACGTGCTCGGATGAAAGTAGTTCTAGAATGGGTGACCTCCTGGGAAGGCCTCGGGAAAAGCAAAACCGTGAGGGCCTGGCTGGGCTAAGGCCTAAAACGGATTGGATCCCATCAGAACTTTGAGGTTAAATGTGTTTGGGTGAGAGTAGTTCTAGGATGGATGACCTCCTAGGAAGGCCTCGGGAAAAGCAAAATCGTAGGGGCTTGGCTAGGCTAAGGCCCAAAGCGGACAATATTTGCAAGCGCGTGATCTGGGGTGTTACAAGTGATATCAAAGACAGTACTCCATTCAGTTAGATCGGCAGGAGGCTAGGCCTCCTTTACAGATGCATTTTTTATGGCCTAACACACTGAATCTCATCGAAACTCTGAGGTTAAATGTGCTTGGGTAAGAGTCGTTCTAGGGTTGGTGACCTCCTGGGAAGGCCTTGGAAAAAATAAAACCGTGAGGGCTTGGCTAGGCCAAGGCCTAAAGCGGACAATATTTGTAAGCAGGTGATCTGGGGTGTTACACATGGTATCAGAGCCAGGAACTAATTGGTAGGACTGGCTAGAGAGTTGGACTTTCCCTTACAGATGCATTTTCCTTGGCCTAACACACCGAATCTCATCAGAACTCTGAGGTTAAATGTGCTCAGGAGAGAGTAGTTCTATGATGGGTGACCTCCTAGGAAGGCTTCGAGAAAAGCAAAACTGTGAGGGCTTAGCTGGGCTAAGGCCCAAAGCGGACAATATTTGTAAGCGGGTGATTTGGGATGTTACAGTGGTATCAGATCCAGTTCTCAGGCCGGTTGGACCGGCAGGAGGCTGGGCTTCCCTTATAGACGCATTTTTCATGGCCTAATGGACTAGATCCCAATAGAATTCGGAGGTTAAATGTGCTCGGGCGAGAGTAGTTCAAGGATGGGTGACCTCCAGGGAAGGCCTCGGGAAAAGCAAAATAGTGAGAGCTTGGCTGGGCCAAGGCCCAAAGCGGACAATATCTGTGAGCGAGTGATCTAGGTTGTTACAAGTGGTATTAGAGCCGATATCCGCACTGTTGTGTCAGCTAGGCTGGACTCTAAAGAGGGTTAAGCCCTAAGGGGTGAAGAGTGTGAGATCCCATATCGGTTGAAAAGGGGAACGAAGTACACCTTATAAGGGTACGGATACCTGTCCCTTATAGACGCGTTCTCCATGGCCTAACAGACTGGATCCCATCAGAATTTCGAGGTTAAACGTGCTCGGGTGAAAGTAGTTCTAGGATGGGTGACCTCCTGGGAAGGCCTTGGGAAAAGCAAAATGGTGAGGGCTTGGCTGGGCCAAAGCCCAAAGCGGACAATATCTGTAAGTGAGTGATTTGGGGTGTTACACGTGGTATCAGAGTCGGTACCCAAACCGTTGTGCCAGCTAGGCTGGATCCCAAAGAGGGCTGGGCCTTAAGGGGGTGAAGAGTGTGAGATCCCACATCGGTTGGAGAGGGGAACGAAGTATGCCTTATAAGGGTACGGATACCTCTCCCTTACAGACGTGTTTTCCATGACCTAACGGATTGAATCCCATCAGGACTTCGAGGTTAAATGTGCTTGGGCGAGAGTAGTTCTAAGATGGGTGATCTCCTGGGAAGGCCTTGGGAAAAACAAAATTGTGAGGGCTTGGATAGACCAAGGCCCAAAGCAGACAATATCTATAAGTGAGTGATATGGGGTGTTACAATATCAAAGTCAACGATTTGCCTTTAGGTGGAAACTTCATCACCTGGGATAATAAACACAAAGACAACACTTTCATTAGGAAAAAGTTTGACAAAAGTCTTGTAAATCTAAATTATATCTAAAAATTTCTCGATACAAATCCACTATTCCCAAATACAAGCTTCTTAGATCACTCACCCATCTTGGTTCATTTATCTTCATCTATAAGTCCCATAAAAATTCCCTTTAGATTTGATGACTTTTTAACAAGTATTGAAGGTTTGACTGAAGCTATAAAAAAAGGATTGAGCTTTTAAGTTTAGTATAAAGTAATATACCCTTCTCAGGAACCTAACCAGTGTTAAGGAGTAACTAAAATGCCTCTATAAACAAAATATAGGTGATATTTGTTTAATTATTGATATATTTAATCATTTACACTTAGCGCTTAATGATACAAAATGCTTAAGATACTCACTTTAATTCATATATAATTTTAGGTATAATTTGAAAGAAAAGAAATTAAAGTGAGTCGAAAGCACTACATTTGGGTCATTTTCTAATTATTAATTTTTGCTTGCCTTTATGAAGTAAGGTGAAGAAATATAAAGACAAGAAAAAAAGATAGAAAAAATGAAAGCACAAAATGCAAAGGGGAAGCATGAAACGTGCACATGGTAGACCAAAAATCATGCACAATATATAGATAATGTAGCAGTCCATTAACTAAATAACAACGTGAATTAAGTGGTGAGTAGAGCAGCCAAAATGTAACACAGCAAGGAAGAAAACATTGGCAAAAAACACAACCTAAGTTTGTATTCGTTTGCTTTAAATGCAAATATATGTGTTGAATGCATGCATTGCGTTGAATATAAACGTACGCATTTAATGCATACATAGTTTGCGTTTGATTCTGTATACGTAGATGAAGAAGGTGCAAGGGTTTTTGTGTGAACAGTAAGGTGGCCGTCCATCTTAATTCGTCACATTAAAGCTACAATAATGGGGGGTGGCAGCAGAAGAGAGTAACCATAGAGAGGAGTGAAAATATGAATAGTAGTATGACTTAAGGAGTTTATTGTCACATCAGTGAATACTGAGAGCAAATAAAGAAGAGAATAGAATAGAAACGAGAAAGAGGCGCAGTGAATAATAAAACTGAGAGGGTGGAGGATCTTTTAGGATTGAAACAGATTAAAGGTTAATTAGGGGGTTTCAGTTAGGAATTGGAGTGGGGGCTGAAGCATTTTTTTAGAGAGACCTATGGAAAACTAAGTTCCCAATGCCGGTTCAGAGGTGACATCGACACCGATGACCTAGGTTAAATATTTTTTTATTTGTTTTGTTGTTGTTTCTCTCATTAGAAATTGATTGTGTTATCCTATGTTAATTGATTTGGGTATTATGTATGGATAATCAAATTTTCATTATTATTCGGTTATTTGTATATGAACCCATTGGGTATTATGAAAAGATGATTTTAATACATTCATTAAATCATTTAATTGCAAACATATTGCTAGAATTTTGATATAATCCATAATTGTTATGTTAAAATTCATGTGTAGCAATTCATGATTCGTAATAATTAGGGATAACATGACCTAGGTTAAATGATGCATCGTATGTGATTGTTACCTTGATTAATCAATTTTCCTAATTCTTAATGCCACTGTCTAATTAAATCTAGTGATCGTATCCTAGGTTATTCAGTGGTTAGGTTTAATTAACGATCGTATCTTGATTAAACACTACCTAAGGGAAAACTCAGGTTAATTATTAACCTACGGCTAATAGTTGCTAGGAGAGGTTTAAGAATAACAAATCAATGAAATATGCTTAATTAGGGTGTAGGCTAAGATTGAATCAAAGAATTAGGTCTCTACCGAATTCCCCACTTTTATCATTTTTCGCATGTTTTCTTTAATTTATTTTCATTAGGTCAGTTTTATTTTATTTTCTTATTCCAAAATCCAAACCCCCATTTTTCCTAAGCATCAATTAATTTCATTTAATAAACTTTGCATACACTCTTTATGGGATCGACGTAGACTCACCATTGCTATATTAATAGTCTGGTTATTTTATTTTAACTAGTGTTATTACTCGCGGTCAAATTTTGGTGTCATTTTCAGGGAGTGTTGTGTTTTAGTTTTGTTTGTGATTTAATTTGTGTTTTGTATATATTTATTCGTAATCTCTTTTCATTTATTTTGTGATCTTTTCAATTTTTGTTTCGTGTTTAAAAAACTTTCGATATGGATGGAAGTAATTTCTTTTATAATTCATATTCTCAATCCTATAACAATGTTTGGACTAATCAACCAAAATTTTGTTATGGATGAGATAATTATCAGAATTACTTTCATGATAGTTTATAGGATACATAACAATTCCCGTGTGGACCAAAAACTTCTTGTTAAAACTTAGATACATCTCTAGAAAAAATGTTTAATATTATGGCTACTAATAATCTTCAAATTCAACAGGATATGTAGCAGTTTCAACAAAATATGCAATAGCTATTTCAGCAAGGTGTACAACAAATTCGACAGGATACTCTACAATTCTAGCAAGATGTATTGCCTTGATGGGGAGATATCAATCATCTGGAACTGCAAAGCAAAGAGTAGCAGTCGTATCAACCCACAGTGCACCTAATGGACGTTTGTGCGGAAACTTTACAAAGTGATGAGGAGCTTGAGAATTTTGAGGTCAACCCTCAACGAATTGCTTGTGTTAAAGAAGTTAAGAAGGAGCTTAAGCCGAAAGGGACACATCTTTTAGCTCGGAGGTAAGTACTGAGTCTATGATTATTTTTTAGACTAACTCTTTACCTTTACATAACAAATTGGAGGAATTAAAGGATGAAGAAAAAGGTGAAGAGACATTCGAAATATTTCTGGAGTGTATGGACTTAGTCAAGATTGAGAATCTAAAGATAGGGAAGATGCTGAATGAGGATGATGATCAACTAAGGCTATATCTAGAACGACCTCACATGGAAATGGCACTAACTATAATACTAGAAGATCATAATTTTGTCACATAAGGAAAGTATGGAGTTGAGCCAGCAACCTTAAACTAAGACGCTTCTTAGGAGGCAACCTAAGGGAAGTAAAATTCTTTTGCTTTATATTTCCACTTTACTTTTTATATGCATATGTGTTCTGAATTTTTTTGTTTTACTTATTTTAAATTTTCAATCAAAATGAGAGAGAATAAAACAAACAAACAAACAATTTCTTGTTTTCTATTGCTTTTGGGATTATATAGTCATAATTAGAGTGTGAATTGACTGGAGAATTTCATAACAAATTTAGTGTGTATTTTTACTCTTGTGATTGGTCGATGTGCATTATCTTTAGAAGAGTAGTGACTAATGATAGATTTTGAGCCTTATTAGACTGACACCTTCATTTCAGTCTCATTTTCTTTTGATAGTATGTGACCTTCATGACATGTACATCCTAATTTTGCTTTGAATTTTTATTCGAGACCACATTTTATCACGTGCATTAACATGAAAATGATTAGGCATTATTTGTTTCATAAGCTACATTAGCCAAATAACCTACCCTATTGACATAGTTTTTCTCTTGTTAATCCCCTTTGAGCTTTATACCTTTCTTTTTATATAAATCACATTTTATACTTTTAAACTTATCCAAATGTCCTACCTAAGCTGTAAAGCTAGTGGAACATTTGTGATTGTTGAGTTTGTGAATGTACAAAATTCTAAGTGTGGGGATGTACATATTTGAGGGTTGGTTATAATGTTGGGATGTTGTTTTATATCTTATCATTGAAATTCCCATGTTAATGTAGTTTCTTTTAATGTAAAAAAAAGAAAGGGAAAGAAAGAAAAGAGAAAAAAAGAAAAGCCTAAGAAAAGAAAAGAAAATGAAAAAGAAAGAAAGAAAGAAAAAGAAAAAACATGATTTTTTTTGTTTAAATAAATTTATCAAGGAGGAAGTGCATATGAGTTTGCAAAGTTATTCATGATTAATGCATCTTCCTAGAGTTATAATGAATATGTGATTTAAGTATGTTGAACCTGAGGTAGATGTTGGCTGGGAAGGTTAACTCTTATGGTTTCAATGTATTGTTCATATAAATTATATAAGTGATTCCTTCATATTGGTATATGCTTCATGTGGTTGGTCTATGAGAGATGAATGAGATTGTGAAATATAAATGTTGCAATCGTCATAGCTAATAGTACCTAGTTTTTGATTGAGTGTTACTCTTGTTTCACTAGCTTTGATGCTACTTGACCCAAGCACATCGTGTTAAGTCAAAACAGACTTCACGTATAAAATAATTTTGATAATAAACAAAGAGAAAAATACAAAAGAAAAGCAGA
>JANITW010000001.1:25157682-25185736 GCA_027564335.1 Erythroxylum williamsii | reverse complement strand
TATTAATTGCATGTTGAATTGCCTTGAAAATGTAATCTGTATAATTAGGATGTGAGAGAAATTAAAGGATAATTTTGAAAATAAAATTATAAACGTGCATAAAAATCGTGAACGACACTTATTTTGAATAATTAAAATCCTTCTAAAACGACATTTATTTTGGATAGGAGGGAGTACTTGAAAGGTGAAAGTTCCTAGGAGGTTAAATCTAGATCTTATATTGCATGGTTTATGTTACAATTACTAAATCGGAGGGAATATCACTAAAAAGACATCAAATGCAAAATAGGAAATATCAACAGTGCCTCCTCCAAGTTTAAAAAATGGAATAAGCTAGGTCATTTAAACTAAACTTATTTGTTGCTTGCATTAAAGCACTTATTTCTTAAGAACTCAAAAGTCAAGGTGGTCATCAATGACATTCAACGGTCTTGAAGTCATGTAGATTTCTCCTTAAGTATGGATAATGTCCCAATTGCAGACCATTTGAAGCACTCCTTAGGACAGTTTACTAACCACTTATAAAGAGATCTTTTATCCTCATTCCTAGAAAGTGCCTTGGCAACAACTCCAAATGTTTCCTTAAAAAGGAATTACCTACAATAGATAGATTTAGACTTATCGTCAATCATCAAGGCTACAAAGTTTGTAAGACTTAAATAGAAACCTTGCATCATCTCTTCTTTCTTTATGAATTCTCAGAAGTATGGAGACTAAAATGCAATTGCTCTCTAAGCTCAAAGACATTACGTTTAATACACTGAGATCATTAATTAGCTAAGTATAGATAAAAGTATAAACTGGGGAGATAACAGAATCTGCAAAATAGCCTTTGGCAATACAATATATGCTATCTAAAGAAAAAGGAATATGAGATTATTCCAGGGTAAAGAAAGATCCAAAAATGAAGTATCTCTTGAATTGATCTATTGGATCAGAGAGCAACTCCGGATAAACCAAGTAAACAACTTATGGAATTATGGATAATATTGGACCATTAATAACCTCAAAGTGACTATTGAATGAGTATATTGTAGCTTGAACTTCTTAAGGAGAATGCCTCAACAAATGAAAGTAACCATCAATAGGGATAATACTTTAACAACAACAGATGAAGTAGACATTCTTGGAATCTTAATCAAAAGAAAACTTAATGGCACACTCATGGTCATCGACACATCAAAAAGTAGACGTTCTTTAGATCTTATTAGAGTCATAACTCTCATTCCCTCTGTTTCTTTTTATTTCTTTAATTATTGTATAGTTCATCACCAAGAAATAAATATTTTTAAACACAATAACAAGTATATCTCAGGAGTTAGTTTAAGGACTTCACTGATTAACAAGT
The DNA here is from genome assembly GCA_027564335.1 of Erythroxylum williamsii. NCBI lineage: Eukaryota > Viridiplantae > Streptophyta > Magnoliopsida > Malpighiales > Erythroxylaceae > Erythroxylum > Erythroxylum williamsii. The sequence goes on along the minus strand of JANITW010000001.1, from coordinate 25,184,388 downwards.
ACACTTCTTTTTAGAGGAAAATTATTTTTTAAATTGAGAAAATATGTTTCATATCATCGTTTTACATTAATAAACAACATAATTGAAAATTCTAAGGGGGTAAATTATTTCGCAAACTTTCCGTAAATTTCTTTAGCACCAATAAAATATAAAAACAAGCAAAACCGAAATAATAAAAACATCAGAAATTTGATAACATAGTTCGGCACACCTTGCCTACGTCTGCGGGGCCCTCACCCAGCTTAATCACTTTCATGAAAATATAATAGATTTACCTAAGGCTTTACTGAGCTGACATCACTAAACCCTTAGCACTATCTTTCAACCTCACTTCCCGTGAAAGAATTCACACCCAATAGTACGGCCGCCTCGTACTAACCTCAACAAAAGATTTTCCTAACTATTTTTACTCAATCAAAAGAACAAATAAAACGAGTAAAAATAAAATCCCAAATAGAAGTTTCCACGGATATGAACAATCCACTGCACAAGTTCAACATGAATTCATCAACAATAAACTTTCTTATGTACTGCGACTGACAAATAACTTCAAGAACTCAAGGAATCAACAACTCCACATGATGACTTAGACTTCACAGCAGTAAGACAATTTTATATGAAAAAGAACTGCTCACATAGAATATTACGCAATCAGCCCAGCAGAATCACGAAACAGAGCACCAGCCAAAAGTCACCCAAAAATCCAAAATTTTGTTGTATATTCAGGAGCTCATGTGCGCAGCCACCAACACTACTCTACTGTTTCACGTAGGCTACACAATCCCAATCAAGCACACACCTTTTTTAGGTTTTTCTTCAAAAGATTCCTTTTCAAACAAGGACCATATCAGATAAGCTATCAACACCAAAAATTATGCCTATTAAGATTATATTTTCAATTCAAATCCCAAGTACCATCCAATTCCAAAAGAATGCAATCTCCAATACCCAATCACCAATTAAGGCACAACTTCAAGAATTATGAAAATTCCCATGTTCAATAAAAATGCCAAAAATAAAGATAGGATATATTTAGAATAAATCCTAACAATAATATATGGAAAACATGAAATAATGATAAAATCATAACTATGATTTATATTGCAATTAAATATTGTTCCTAAATTATTACTAATCATTACTCTATTAATAAGAACATTAGTAGAGTGGAAAAATATTGCATATTATATCTTTCCTCCAGAGAAAGTAGTTAATCTCATCTAAACAAGTATAGAAATACTTATACATAAATATAGGTTTTTGTTGAAGAAAGTTCACTAAATTGACTTGCCATGATATTCTATATTTAACATTATTTATGTATGTATGGAAACGCTCTTACGTATAATTATGTAAGTAACCAACTGACATGAAATGTCTAAGCCTCTCTTACAGGAATTAATATATTTTGATACCACATAAGACATATCTTAGTCTAACGTAGCATAATTACTATTCATTAGATATGACATTAACTATATAAAAATAGTTGAGTGACTAGTATAAGATTCATTATTATAAAGTAATCAGGGAAAATATTTCATTACTTTTAATTGATATTAATTGGAGAAATACTTGCTTAAGGTGGATTAAACTATCAAAATAGTTTTTATATGTCACAAATGAATTAATTACTATTTTTTGGAATTAATATGATTGGAATAAAATTAAGTAGACACTAATTCTCTATATGTCTAATTTAAACATGGCATGATGAAAGGATTGAATTATAAGAAAAACTTATGCATAATAAGGTTAGTTAAAACCGATTTGACATTTCTAATATTTGGGTGGTCATTAATGTTTCTAAACATCATATATCAATCTTGATTTATAAATGTAAATCTTTTAATAGGAGAATTAATAAAATTTTGAGAGTTTAATTTAAATGATCTTAAATATAACTTAAGATTATAATTTATATACTTTTTTAACACAAGAACCTAATAGTCACAAAAAAGGAGTGACTAAGAGAGAAAAAAGTAATTTAATCAAATTAGACTTAAACTTAACGTTTCATAAACATTAGAGTTAAAAATAAGATATTTGATAGATAAGGACCGATATTAAGTTTTGGATTTAATTGAGGCAAAATTGGTGTTTTATTGGAATTTATTCTAAAATTAATTTAACTTCGATTGAAATATCAAATATATTTCAATTAAATTAGTAAAATATTTCAAAACCTATTATAAATAGGTGTATGATCTGTATGAGCTAGCAATTTAGACATAATCGTCTCTATAAAACTTGTTTGTTCTCATCTTATTTATGTGGATATTGTTAGGAATGTATATTTATGCAACTATAGTGATTTTCAATAATCTTTTTTAGAATTTGGCTTCATGATTGAGTTACTAAATAGACGAATCAAGAGTCCTAATAAGATATGATTATGGTTTTTTGTTGAGATTTTTTGACTAAACATGTTATATAGTTAAAGTGATCTTAGTTTATAGGAAATAATAAAATTTTATTATTATTTCATCATAAAGTCATGATATTGCATGATTTCTTTTTTTGATAAATTAAATAAATTATATTGGGCTCAAAAGCTCAAGTCTAATCTTACAACACCTCATCTAAAGGGCAAGGCTAGGCCATGAGAGTGACCTTATAAACAATTAAGAGTTACAACCAAAATTCCTGATAATCAAATGTTATAATTAGACAATATGAGTGTAAACATTTCTAATTCAATGCGCATCTAACACATGTAGCTTGAGATGACAAGTTTTTGAATTCAGGCTCTTATAAAACTAAAGATGTCAAAAGGAAACTTCCAACTAGTGGCCAATTAGTTATAATAAATTTTATGGATAAACTACATTAATATTTGCATTTTTGGTTACTACTACTTCTATGGATAAACTAAATTAATATTTGCATTCTAATTCTTTCAATTAGATCAATGAGTAGTACATTCCTCTGTATCTCCCTTACTCATAAAATTTTTCCAACTACTCTACTTCATAATCTCAGACCAATATGTAGGATAAGAGTTTATGCTACAAATCTAAAGTATATCTCTTAAGACATAAGAAGAGTAATAAAACTTGAAAAATGGGTTATTCAATATTTCTAGATCCTACTAACATATCCCTAAAATGGTTAAAAACCTTAAAACTTTGTCAAAGGTACTTAATTTCCCTTTGATTACTAATTGCTTCATAATTTATTGATAGTTGTATTAGATTTATCTTCAATTCTTTAAGCTGATTTTTATGAAAGTTTTTTTTAAGAAATTCAAATGAATTTAAGCCTGAAATGTAACACCCTACTCCCGCATGACCCAAATCCGACATAGATGGTGATATTCGAGTCCGTACCCTGTGAGGGTGGCGTGCTACATCACTTAGTCAAAACTCAGTATAAATTTTTTTGAATTATTTGTGCTTGAAAATGAAATTGTAGTGGAGTTTTGTGTGTTTTATATTTTTAGGTCTTGTTAGAAATTTTTCTGAAAATTTTTCGGGATACCTTTCCGGACCGGAAAAATTGACAAGTGACAGATTGATTTGATTTTCGGTACTGAAAATGATGATCCAATGGTACTGAAAAATTAGATACATGAGTTTAGGATTTATTACTTTGATCCATTGGAATTTGGAGAGAAATTGGACTAGAAATTGTATTGTTATTGGAAATAAATTAAATGAGGGCTTCAAACATGACAAGTGGCAAGTGACACATGTCACTTGCCTACTTATGTCTTAAATTTAATGTTTTTTTTATTTAACCTACCCTTTATGAACCATTCTCGATGCTTCCTTTGGAGGAGTTAAAATCACTTGAAAATCTAAAGTTTCCTTCTCTTCTCATCCGAAAGTCTTCTTCCTTCCTCCTTTGTTGGTTCTTTTCTCCTTTTAAAGTGCTACTCTTCTCTACCTTCTCACAAGCTCTTCTACCTTAAGTTCTTCCTTATCATGTATCTAAGCTTAAGCCTTGTGATGATGAGTGTTGTGTGTGTGAGTGGATGATCGTGTGGTGTAGGGAGGAAGGTAGAGACTTGGAAAAAGTTTGGAGAATTTAAAACTTTGGTGAGAATTGGGCTTTGTGTTCTTTAATTTGGTAGTTAGAAGCATTTATTGTGATTAATTGTGCATAAATTTCATAAAGCTTGTGGTAGGATTGTTTGGGTATGAGTGTTTGTTTGTGTGAGGATGAATGATGAATATGTTTTGGATTGGTGTTGGATTGATTTTTATGAGGAAAACAATTTACATAAATAATCATCGGTGAGTTCAATGACCATGGGGCCCTTTTTTTAAAAAACAATTTCATGTTTGTTGACTTTACAACATGACCTAATCATTAATACACAAATTCAGAAAAATACAACTTTATCAGACACTAATGCAGACGCGAACTGATCCCAACCTCTCTTCTCACTCACACGCGGTTGCCATACACCTGTTGCCTAACAGGGTATTCTTTTGGGTCTTAAAAATAATTGCAAATTTTGGGTGAGTTTTACGAACTCAGTGAGGTAACCATCATTGATGGTTCACTCAATTTATGCAACATATCAAATTACATAACATAAATTCACATTGTTGCATATTGGATCACATTTCAAAATTTCAATTGAGCTTAGACAATTTGATACATTTCATTTAATTTGACATTCATAACCAATTGCATTCATACAACACTGAAGCATAATACAGTTGTTTCATAAATCACATTCAGAAGTACCATATGATTGGTACCACAGAAGCATAAGGCAGTTAGCCTTTCACTTAATCAAAGAGATTAAAATTAGATGTAAATGACATGCGCATGTGACACTTTTCCAATTTAGTTCGGTGTTGTGACCGAGAGCCTGAACTGTCCCAATATGGGCGCATTAATCGTTGAGCCTGAGGCTCTAAACTGTCCCAATATGGGAACATTAATCGTTGAGCCTGAGGCTTTCAATCACTGTGGAGCTCGAGGCCCAAATATAAACATTAAGCTAGTAGCTCTCGGTAGCTGCTCCGGTCATAACTGTCATTAACTGATTATGCAGTCATGCATGGAATGCATATGTCGCAATTGAGCAATATCACATTACAATCAAACCCAAATTATTTCAAACAATTAGTTCACAATTATTCACATTAAAATCACAGTCACAATTTATCACATTGAAAACACGAAGGTCTCACATTCTCAGACAAATAACACTTCTATGTCATAATCTCCCAATACATCGGACACCTTCGGTCCGGAATGCAGACATAAACAAACGCACAAGCCCACCATTATTCTCCACGGTTTTATAAGTGCAAAATTATAAACAATTTATAATTGAGAAACCGTCTAGATTACTCACCAATATCTCCTGAAGCAAATGCCTGGAAGTCTCGGCAACGTCTGTGATGTGACGTTCCAAAAGCGCCTCTAAATAGTCCAAAATATTCACCATTACCAAAGGTACACTCAGAAATAGTTTATACTGCACATGTATGCATGTTCATGACATTCCCGGCATTATACTAAAATTTTCAGTTACAAAATTTTCCTCTAAATTTTAGCAACTTATTGATATCAAAATCACTCAATTCGGACCTCTATAGGTCCAATTATTAATAAAATACAGACCAGAAAAATAATTATCCGGTCCTCTCACTTCGACCTAGTCAATCCCTATTAATTTTATCTCTAAAAATTCTCAATTTCATATACAAATGAAATTAAATATTACACGAATCCGATGCCTCGAGAATCAGGTCAATCGGACGTCGGATGAAAAAGTAATTGACAAACAAATTAAATAGCATTGACAATAACTAAAGAATAAATAATTAATTAAATAAAAATTTAATAAAAAATATAACTGGTCTCGCCCTCGCGATTTGTCGCATTCAATTTTTAAAAAAAAAACCTAATTTTCCAATTTCCCTAATAATCTTTCTTTCTTCCCATTCATATACCATATCTTCTTTCACATAATCTATCTTTTCACACAATTGTCCAAAAATCACAAATAAGGTCTCATTGGAAAGATCTTGAAAAATCCTACAAGTTTCATGAAGAGCTAAAAATCCATTTCCACCTCTAAGGGTGTCAAAAATACAATCAAATTGACTGCCTAATCATATATTTCCCCAAATCAGTACATCATTTTTCAGAACTCATATCTTTCCATCCCCTTTGCCAAAAATTCCAAGTTTTATATCAATAAAAAGAGAAAAACATATCCTACAACTTTCATGAACAACATAGAAGCCAATTCAATCTCTAACCAAATCAAATTCTCAAGAAAAGGTTCTGCCTACCCAAATTATTCTCAACAATAACCCAATCTTTCAAAATTCATAACTCCACATCCCCTTGGCGAAAAATTCCATACCATATAGCAATAAAAAGCTCAGATAATATAATAAAATTCTCAAGTAGGACTTAGAACCAAATTCCATCTCTACCTAGGTCAAATCCTCCCATTAATGTGGCTATCCTGTTAGGGTTTATGAAATCAGCATTTAACCTAAACCATAAAAAACTTTACAAATTTATATCTAACAATCCTTACATCCAAAATTCGTAAATAATACCTAATTAGAAAGCTACAAAAATCCTCTACAACTTTCAGAAGGTCACTTGAGCCAATTTCACCCTTAACAGTCCAAAATTAATATCAGAACAAAAATAGCACAAAACCTATGCACTTAGAGTCACTTGCACACAAAACACATTTTGGGCTGAATTAACACCTGAACATTTACAGACCATAACTTTCAATATACACATCAAAAAAATTCATAATTAGTGGAGTTAGAAAGCTAACACAAAAATCTTCAACTTTCATAAAGACCAAAGTAGTAAATTCAATCCAAATCAACCTAAAAGAATCATCAAAGTTTCAAGTCACAAGGTTCGGATTACTGTTCATATATCACCTACAACTCATTTTCAAGGCCAAATTCAAGCTCCTTCAAGGCACAATTTAGTATCACTTACTTCATATGAATTCTAGCCATACTTCTTAAGTTTAATTCAAGCCAAAACTCAACTCAATAGCACAACCATAACAAAAGTTATGACCAAAAACCTGAAACCTACACAAAAGAAATTTTCTGGATTTTAATCCTAACACAACCCCTTTCATTCCAATACCATTACTACATCAATAAGCATCCAATTTAGTCTCTAATTCAGCCACAAAATCAGCAAGACATTCACTTGAGTAAGTAGGCACAAATTGGCAGCACTCACTCACACTTTTTCTTTCTTTAATTTACCACTCAATTAACATCATACTAACATCAAAACCATTCCAAAACATTTAATTCACACATTACACATATCCAACATCATTTATCCTCACATAAACATGACTTATGCCCATACAATCCTACCAAAAACTTCATGAAATTAGTGCACCATAAAGCACAATAAAAGCTTCTAATTACCAATTAAAGAACACATAGTATAGCCCTCACCTAACCAGCCTTTAATTCTTCATTTCTTCCACTTTTCACCAATTTTCTACCTCCCCAAACCATACACGACCTACATCATAAAAGGGGAAAGTCTCAAGCTTGTTTTTGTGAACACAAGAAGAGAAGCACTTAAGATAGAAGAGCTTGTTTAGGTGGAGAAGAGTAGCAAATTTTGAAGAAGAAAATTACCTACAAAGGAAGAGGAAGAAGGAGTCGTTGGATGAGGAGAAGAAATAAAAGCTTAAGGACTTATGAAAGTTTCGTGGACACTCTCCAAGAGGTAGGATATTTATATAACAAGTGAGAAGTAGGCAAGTGATATGTGTCACTTGCCACTTGTCCCAGTTTTCTGCATTCTTCAGGTCAGTTTCTAAAAACAGTGTCATTTCTACTCCAAATTCCAATGGCTCATAGCAAAAATGCCTAAATTCATGTATCAAATTTTTCAGTGCCATTGGACAGTCATTTCCAGTACCGGAACCAAATCAGTCTATCACTTGTCAATTTTTTCGATCCGGAAAGGTATCCCGAAAAATTTCCAGAAAAATTTCTAAAATTTCACAAAAATGAAAAACACACAAAAATCTACTCCAATTTAAGTTTCAAGCACAACAATCACATTTTTTACAATAAACACATATGCCGGGAAATGTCATGAATGCATGTACAATCATGTATATATACAAAAAATTTAATTTATGTATATATGGAGGCCATATTAGGCATGACCATGCCGAGATACGTTTACACACTCGTAACTCATTCCAAATTACCATTTTACCCTTCCCATTAGTGATGGGATGTTACACATTGAATAGCCAAAAGGTACCAAATGAGCTCGGTGTAAATGTGTTTTTAAGACCAAACGTGACTCGAATGGCAATATCAAATGATATAAGGCTAGACTTGTTGCTAAAGGATGTACTCAAAAGGATGGTATTGGTTATAAAGAAAAATTTTCACCTACCTTAAAGAAAGACTCATTTCGTATTATTATGGTACTAATTGCTTATTTTGATTTAAAGTTACACCAAAAAGATTTGAAAATAACCTTTTTGAATGGAAATCTTAAAGAGGACGTTTATACGGATCAACCTGAAGTTTTTTCAATTGAAGGAAAAGGTCATATGGTGTGTAAACTTAAGAAATCAATTTATGGACTCAAATAGGCTTTTAGGCGATGGTATATTATGTTTAGTGATACCATCACCTCTTTTGGTTTTAAAGAAAATCGTGTTGATCGTTGTATATATCAAAAGATTAGTGGGAGCAAAATTTTATTTTTTGTCCTATATGTTAATGATATCTTGCTTATTACTAATGATTTGAGTATGTTGCGTGAGACAAAAGATTATCTCTTAAAGGATTTTGAAATGAAAGATATAGGAAAGGCATCCTATGTGATAGGAATTGAAATATTCTGTGATAGATCACAATGACTATTGGGATTGTCTCCAAAAGTCTATATTGCAAGAACTCTAAAGATATTTAATATGCACAAATGTTCTTTTGAAACTGTTCCAGTTCAAAAAGGAAATAAATTTAGTCTTATGCAATATCTAAAAAATGATATAGAACGAAAGCAAATAGAATCAATTCACTATGCTTCTGTTGTGGGAAGTCTAATGTATGCACAAACCTGTAGAAGACCGAATATTTGTTTTATAGTTTGAATGTCAGGCAAGTATCAAAGTAATCCCAGAATTAATCATTGAAAAGCTGCAAAAAAAGTGTTAATGTATCTTCAAGGAACAAAAAATTACTTGCTCATATATAGAAAATCTAATCACTTAGAAGCGATTAGATACTCAAATTTAAATTTTTCTAGAAGCATTGATAGCAGAAAGTCAACTTGAGGTTATTTATTCTTTCTTACCGAAGGAGCATTGTCATAGAAAAGTGTTAATATGTTATTGCCTCGTCCACTATAGAAGGAGAATTTGTGACATGTTTTGAAGTAACAATACATGCATTATGACTACCGAAACTTCATTTTAGGACTTGGGGTTGGCAATACCATTACTAAGCAGTTGAAAACTCCAAAAATGACAAATATTCAAGAGGTGCCAAATATATGGAACTAAAGTATTTTGTCGTTAAGGAGGAGATTCAAAAGAAAAGAGTCTCTATTGAGCATATTAGAACAAATCTCATGATAGCAAATTCGTTAACTAAAGGTTTACAGCCAAAGACATTTAAAGAATATGTATAAAGAGTGGGTCTTGGTTGTCCTTTTGAATGATGCATTTAATGAAGTTGACACTTTGAGCTCAATGATGTGTTTCTAATATACACCATTTATTGTTTCTAGTTCTAATGTAGTAATGTACGCATAATTGTATTCTAAAATGTCATAATTTGAATTTACTAGAAACATTACTATGGACTATGCTGAAATTTATGTGTCATTTATAGATCTAGTATGGTAAAACACTGGTGTTTGTGGTATATGGAAGGGAATACGTTATGTAATAAATATACAACCGTCATAACCCACATTTAGTATTTTATCATAATTAGATAATTATGATAATTTGAGGATGAGTTTTGGTGCTTAATTGTAAATGCATCGGACTTATGAATTAGTTTTGTCCGATTTTAGACTAAGTGGGAGAATGTTGAAAGTTGCCATAAGACAACTTTCTCAAGGGGACTAAAAATTAGGAATTGAGGTAAGTTTTCATTTAGATATAACTACTCCAGAATGATATTATTAGGGAAAATTATTAACATAGAAAATTCTCATTTGTTAATTAATTATATATTGATACTTGATGGACGTATCATATTAAAAGAAAGGCACGAATAAAATTATTCATCTCTACCCTAATGTACACGGTTAAAAAAAACTTTATGTATCTATCAAAAAAGAACGTGTAAACAAAAAAATGCATCTATCCTTTGGTGCAACTAATTAAGTGACCATTTTATCAGAATAACTTAAGCTGTTGTGTGAGACCAACTTAATTAGTTTTATGTATTTACTAACACACCCCCTCAAATGAAAGCCTTTTAGATTTGAAACTTGTACAGGCTCACTCTACCTTATGCTGAATAATAAGTAGGTGCTAGGATTTGAATTCACGACTACTTGATTACAAAGATTATGATACCATGTTAGTTGGTTTTATATATTCCCTAACATAATTAACACTAGGTTATTAGAAATTAGGGGATACCAATATATCATACAATATATTTATTATTTTGATTTCGTTCTTTAATATGAATAAAGAGGAACAAATATTCGTGATGCCAAATTGTCCACTTAAAAGATTTTACCAAATAAGGTAACCATTTGGAGGCCGGCCAATCACGACTACTTCAATTCTGCTTCTTATTTCTATGCACTTCGTCTATGCAGCTCTGCGCTTAGGTTTGAGTCCAGGAATGTCAATGGAGTTGATTTGAATTGGGTTTTTGCTTCTCTTTGTCTGAAGTCAAAACAGTAGAGAGTTTGCATCTTTTGTGGTGTAATGGATTGGGGTTTTGTTCACCGAGCCTGGGACAAGTGGGCTTCCATCAATATTGGTTCTTCAGGTAAGAGCTGTCTCTTTCTTCGTCTTTGTATCTTTCCCTCAATCAGACAAGTTATGTAATTTCTTTTTAATTTCAGGTCAGCCTCTAAAGGCTGCTTTGCTTATCAATTACGAACCAACTGCGCCCTCTCGTTTGCTCTCTACTATGTAAGAGAAACATCCCTGCTTTGCTTTTAGAAGTGATTTGACTCTTAGAATCGGAATGTTGTAGTTGTATTTAGGATTACGCTTTCTGTTGATATTTTGATATTTTGATATGTTTATAATTTTGGGCTCAAATTTGGATCCTGATGCGTTTAGTGCAGAACAAGAGGGTATCAAAGCAAGTCCTACGGAACTGAGGGAATTCATTGATTTTGTCAAACGCAATAAACTGCAAGCTGAGAGCTTTATCATTGGTGCGAATGAATGTGAGTTCTGTTTTTTCCTATATCAATGCGCCTAACACGTGCTTTATGACCTAGATAAGAAAAGATATTTCCTCATAGTCACTTCTTTGCGTTCAATCTTGCATCTAATAGTGGAAGGAGGTAGAAAGGAGTAGTGGGTTTTCTTGTGAGTACCTTTTGACGAGTTCACCCAAAGAAGCTGCATCCTATTGTGTTATGCCAGTATATTTTGCCATCTTCACCTTTTAAGTTTAATCCTTACGTCTCTTGGATCGATGAAATAAACCTATCTTGTCAAGCAGATGTCAAATGATATAGTCCTTTCCTGGCCCATTTTGCTCAAATGATATATACATCATTGTTTGAAATGATGGTGTCATTTGTTCAGAACTGGGTTATAATTGAAAGATAAAGGTGGCTCCTTAATTGACAGAAAAAGGGTTCCTATATCTTAGCATGGATTATATGGCTTAGCAGACTGTAAAAACTGAGAAGTATACGTTGAGCAGTACGGATAGAAAGACTTATTTATCTAGTTAACTTGTCTTTCTACTCTATCTCAGATTAACGAAGTTGAAAATTTATGGTAAAAGAAAACATATTACTTTAAATTCTTTGTGTACTATCCAATTCTGATCATTGTAACTTCCTTATATGCTAGAACTTGTTTAGACCAACAGGATTTTGCTTTGCTAATTCTCAACAATAACTTTTTCAACCTCTAACCCAAATACATTCTGGAAATTTATGTCCTACCTTAATCATTTTACATCCTAGATTGTAAACTTTGTGGACAGATCTGGTGACGTCAATTTATGAGAACTGGTTCTGTGCGAGGTGCATGAATACGTCAAAACCTGCTGGTGAAGGTGTTATAGTCATGCAGACATCTGCTTTTCTCTTGGTTGCATTGTAAGCCGACCAAGTCATTTAGTTCAGACTTAAATTTTCAGATCAGCTTGAGTTGTCGTTCTGAAAAGAATGCCCATGGGAAATTTATGATCTTATTTTTCATTTGGACAGGTATGATGGTTCAATTGGGGCAGCATCTCGTGCCATGGTGGCTGTTGATCATTTTGTATGGCAGCTTGGGCGAAGAAATCTTTGACTAATCCTTTACAATGGTATGATCATGAGAGTTCGCCTTTCTGATATATGAATTCCTTGTTTTGTCTGCTATCGTGGAAGAGAAATGCTTTTTGTTTCTGAACCGTTTTGTGCTATGTAGTCAAGCATGAAAAACTTTGGGATGCCTTTTAGTATAAATCTAGCTGACGACACATGTGTCGCAGAAATTTTTGTAACTGTGTTTATTGAATTTATGGTCATGATGGTAGTATTCTTTTAGCGCCTCCTTGACCTTCACGGAATCGTGGGCTAGATGTGCAATCAAGGCTATAGCAAATGTCAACCTTTCAGGAGACTTTCTTTTAGTTACACCTCTCTGTGCCAGCATGCACTACCCAGTGACAAATGATAATGAAGCCACTTGATTAGTGAATTACTTTGGTGGGGACTGCCAGAGAATTGTCTTGCAATGACTCTCTTAGCAGTTTGAAATTGTGCTTCTTGGGTTTCCAGATTTGGCTGGTGCATGAAGAACTGTGTAGATGCATTGTTTTAAGTGCTGTATGAGAATGCGGTTGTCAGTGCATAATATGAAGAATTGGGATGTATGACGGTCCAGAGACTTAACACTTCGTAGAAGACCAATATGGTTCATTGAAATTTGCTGTGTATTACACTGTTTCTTTACTACAAGTTACTGGCCTTCTCTGTTTTTTTTCCCCCTTCTTGGATATCTTGGCCATACCAGATCTGTGCTTGACATTAAGTAAAATGTTGGGATTTCAAGATAGGTGCAATTCAAGAGTCCAACAACCTTCCCTTTTCGATTTTTCTCTTATTACTTTTGAGGGTCTTCATTTTGGAATTTCCCCACGATGGGTAACATTCCTTCGTTAAATGGAGTTGGTTACGTTTAGGCCCTTGTTTTAAGTTTAACCCAGGTTGGAAGCACCTGGAACATGTCTGTTGTTAAAAGGTTTGTCCTTAGGTGGCGTGTTATAAAACCAGTTAAGTGGCAACTCTTTTCCTGCCCCAGTCCTACGAAATCAAACTTCACTCTTTCTGTGTTCGTCTGCTTCTTGATCATTTACAAAACATGGAAACTTCGAATAGTTCAACTTCTGACCTCGTGACTTTTCCTTTTTTTAATCCCATGCAGTACGAAGATTATAAAATCACCTAGCTTACATGCACCTTGTGTGCAAGGAAAGACACGATCGTATTGGTGTCTTCTTCAGATCTTAGATTGGATTAAAGGCTGCTGTTTTGGAAATTGAACTTTTATTAAAATTTGATTTAGGGATACATACAGAAAGACCGGCATTCAGAACATAATTTCTGTGCTGTGGTGGTCTTTTATTTATTTCTGAAGTCTTTGATACATTGTTGTAAATAATTGAATACTAATTTAACTTCGGGTATAATGACCAGAAAAGGTGATAGATTTTGTCTTCACAATTTTGGAGCTTTCCGTTGCTCTTATGAGTCAGAATCAACGCTAACACAAGTAGGATTGCAGGGGTATTCGCAGTCAATCTTCTGGATTGCACCTCTATCATAAAACCAATCTCCAACTGCCTTTCCCATTTTCTGCAGAGAAGGGTTTCAAAAAGGAAGAACATTAGTACGTCAGTACACGTCTTCGAAGTCATTAAGGAGAAACATGGTTAAAAAATGAAATGATGCTTCTGACCATACCGTGTTGCTCACAACTGGAGATTTATCACTAAACCACGTAACTTGCGATCCGGATTGGCAATGAGCATAACAAGAGTTTATGAACAATCCTTTTGACGAGGAGCTGCCAAGCCCTGTGTTTACAGCACTTAGGAACTGCTGCCTGTAACCTGAAACAAACCTTTAAAATTAGATAATCTCCTTCCTTACATAAATATATGGCTGATGGTGCTTAAATTTCCTTTTTTTTATGTTTTGACAGAAACTGCTGGCGTTTTCATAGTCTTGGTGATCACCTTGCACAGTTTGGAGTTGAGCGGCCGAGCATTTCTTTAAATCAAGCTTGCAGCTCTTCCAGCTTCCTTTTGAATCAACAGCGCTCGGTGCAAGAATATTTTTTAGCTGAGCAGTTCCAGGAAAAGGTGGAGGGTTTAGGGACAATCCATTAAGTATTTATTTAATAAGAAGAACTGGCCAGAGTTATTTCATTCAACTGAAAAGTAAAAACTTTTTATCTGCTAACCTGCCAGGCATCATAAGCAGAATTTATGAGAAATAACGGTGTTTTCATAGTCTGAGCCACATATTGCGGGAAGAAACACTGAAACAACTCATGAAAACAATTAAGTGTTAAGGAGATTGATAAAGACTTGGTGATCAAGCTGAAAGGACTTGCAAAAGAAACCATTAACAGAATAGCGAAACTCACCAACTCTGGTCTCATTCTTGACGTGCATGATGCAGGCAAATTCTTTGCTGATCCCTGCATAAAAAAGCAGGACGAGAATCGTTACTAAATCAGAAAAATGTTCCGATATGCGAGTATTCAGTATACTTTGTGGTGGTCTAGATCATTTATGTGACCAATGAGATTATCAGTAGAAGGATTATCAAAAGGAAGAGATGATACATGTGTTTGCACTACTTTCCCGAAGAAGCTTTCGACATATGACCCGCCAGAAATATCAGTTCTGTAGAAGAACATAAACAAACCTCCTTAACTATAATGACAAGATTTACAAGGATCTTACATGAAATTGAAAGCTTACCCGTGAATAAAGTAACCAGCGTCAGAGACGCATTTTACTCTAGCGTTAGCAGGTAAGAGTGATGCAAATTTATCACAATGAAGTATAGCAGCCAACGCACCAGCGGAGCATCCAGAAAGAATAGCCTGTCACTTCAACTTTAGTCTATGAAACAAAGAAGTTTAAGAACAAGAAAAGAAAAAAGGAGGTTCCAGCTTTCAGGTCATTTGAAGCATACATTTTGAGCTCTGTTCATTCCTTTTGCCAACAAATCATCAATAACAGCCTGCCAAATCCTTTCTCCTCTGAAGTAAAGGTTAGTTTTCTGCTCAACAAGAAGAAAAGGATACATTATGTTCACCGGCTCAAGTTTTTCCTACTGAAAAAGACAAATAGTCTCAGTTAACTTTACCGGATCAACAGTAGCAACATCACCAGTAAAAGATGAACCATCACAGTATCTGATCTTGATTCTGTTCCAGTTGTAAAAGTCTACAAATTTAAAACGCAAGTCAATTAGAGATGCTGTACTATGATTACAGCAAATCAAAGCCAACCAGAAATTCAACAAACAGATTAGAAACCGAGATCTAGAACACCGAAAATGCTGATACCGGGATTTGAACTTTGCTTGCTTCCTAGTATGCCAGAGAATCCCATTGTTTTCTCCATTTTATCTGAAGAACCCTTGTAGGTATTCTTACGGGAAAGACAAGTTTCAGTATCTTCACACCATCCTCCTCCCTGCTCCGATCCATACATGACAAAGAATTAATTTTGAAAAAATCGTTGAACTTAACAAACCAAAACTAGAACATAGAGCACCAAAGAACTCATTATGTATGAGGTTAATTGATGAGTTTCCCCTCTCACTTCTTCTGTCCAGCTTAATATTCTTAGCTGAGCATATATAGTTAGCAACAAAAGCTTATCCTTAGACTAGCAGGACTAACCTCCATGTGAACCAACCAGTTGTTAATCCCAGAACCAGATCCTCTTTCCAAGTGGTAACCTGGTGCACTCCCATCTAAACAAACTACAGTATTTTCACCATGGTTCAAGCAAATGAGTTAGAAATGGAAGAAAAGAGAACACGTAGGAACATACATAGAAACAAATTCAATGAAGCATCGTTGGTAAGAAAAGTCTCTAACCAGCTCCCTTTGCTTTTGCAGTCTCAACGATAGTAATAGGTATACTAGCAGCTTCGGCGTTCAGCAATATCAAAGCTATGCATGCCAGCAGAAGACATATCCACCGGCCTAATCTTGAATCAGCCATTCTGCTAAGTTTACAGAATAAGATAGAGTTGCAGACAATAAGAGAAAACTGAGAAGTTCATTTTATAATGCATCTACATACATATGCAATCGTACCTAAGGAGTTATTGCCTAGATTTGCCTCAGAAGAATGGTGTAGATCTGGTCGCGCTTTTTTTTTTACCAGACAGAGACTCAAAAGTGGCACCTGTTTTAGATAATGTGGGCGGATAGCGCTATTAACACGATGAGAGAGTTTAATAATGCAAGAAAACTACATGTGCCTGCTACAGATACACAGACTAAATGCCACCCACTAGGTGCTTTCCTGGACATAGTCAAATAATCATTGCTTCTGTGGGCTAAAGATGAAAGCTGGGTTTCATTTGTTTGTCATCGAACTTTTAATGCAAAGAGTGACAAATGGGGTTTGTTCCACTTAATCAGCATACTGTCATTTTCCTTTTGGCAACTTGTCGGTGCTTGCCAATTTGATTACGCGGAAGCGTCTTGGCATTTCTTTAACCGAAATGAAAGACACTCGATGCTTGATGCTTTACAGCTTTGCTTGCTGATGACATAATTATTAGTTGTAGATGTGAAAGATTGGCCTACTCTGATACTAAACAGTAACTAGATGTTTATGATAGAAGTGTCTAATGACTCTAAACGTTAGCCTAAGAGATAGAGATTTGTATATTATTATAAATTTTTGAATACTTTTATAGTTGTCTGATATGAGATTTCTGATATATTCTTTTTAGTCTATAATAGGACTGAACATCTGATAGATATATAGGATAAAGAGACATAATCAAACACCACCTCAAATTATTGAGACATCCTGACTCGGATATTATGTTAAAAGTGTCTAACTCACCCAAAAGCTAACTAAAAAAAAGATTTACACGCTATTATAAATTATTGACAATTCACATAACAGGAACGACGCCCTCTCTCCAAGTTCTTAGAATGGTTAAAAAGCAAAGTCTTAATCTCCACTACAGTAGTTTTTATGAGTTGGATGGCATCACCATTCTTTTTGTGTACATAATGAGTGGTATAGTTGTATTGAAGTGGTAAAAAGTGCGCGGGAATAGTTATAGAATATCAAGTAGTTTAAATTTTGCAATACCAGGTAGGCGTGGACGTGGATTGTTCCAATGTCTGCTTTTGTTGAATTCAACTACATGGGATGTTGTTGTTGACCTTTTTCTGGTCAAGTTCAAGCTAAATACTATAAACGATAAAGGGGAAACAATTAAAAGTCTTCATCTCACACGTTATTTGATCTCTGAAGACAGGAAGTATTCAAGTTTGACACTACTTCAAGAGTGCAAATTGTCACCCAGCGTAAAAGACGGACAAACTAATTATATTACCAATCTTTTAATATTAGTGAAATGCAACATTTGAAACTTGCAAACTCAAGACATTTTTGTTTTGAGCGCCATAGTGAAGCCGGTGAATATAATAATGTTATTTGTATGTCTTTTACATGAATTAATATTACGTTGGACATATACAAAGGCTGCACAGTTCAGAATCATGTTGTCCATGCACATGCTAAAATTTACTGAGGGAATGTTTGGATGGAAGTAAGGTTTTGGATGAAATGAACTAGTTTATAATGGAATAGAATGTAAATAAATGTAGTATTAGAAATTTGTTATTTTAGAAAGAATGAAAGAGTTTATAATATAATATAGTGAAATATTATTTAGACAAAGTGTTTATAAAATATTTAATATAAAGTTGTTATATTATTTTAAACCACCATGTTTCTTTCTCAGGACCACCATATTGGGGTTTGCTTATGCTGAAATGATTTTAAGTACAGGACACATCGGTTCTTCTATTTTTTATGACTTTCGAATCAAAGTTGAGAGAACGATAAGAAACATCCTGTTTGATCTCTACACTACTTTCTATCCTATTCTACATGTGTAGAAGAGATGGATAAGAATCCAATAACGCGAATGGCGAAAAAAAAAAAATTTCTACACCTATACACATTGCAATTGTGTTAACATCTTTGCTTTGTTGTGCGTATATGGAACCCTGCATTATTTTCCAGGTTAGTGCCAGTAACCAACAAAATAATAACTTCACCCAAACTCTTCTTCACTGATGCTGTTGACTCACTTCTATTTCTTTTCTGCCAAACTATAAGCAGTAACCAACAAACCATCTCATTGTACATCTTCCTTTTGATTTTTCATTTCCGTTTTGGCTTCTTCTTTGTTCTTTCAAGTGGAATGTGTTTTTGCTTTTTCTGATAGAGCATATGAGCATATGCGTCAGGTTGAAGTTGAAGACATTGTGGTCTTTGCTTCATATATTCCTTTCTTCTTTCAGGAACCAGAAAGATGGAAACTGTGAAACTTAATGGAAAACTCTTTCTAGAGTTTCATCATGACAAGTTTGTCTGTTAAATTCTGACGATTTAACTGGTTATTTATAAAGCTACGCTCATTCAAAATTTACATTGATCATGGGACTCAGAAATAGGATATTACTTAAAAGGTCTATTGGACATGGAAAAACAGAGATCTCATTGCAGGGTGATTCTACTTCACTGGATTACAGGAAAATCATTTCTGGACTGAAAATGATCATACTTTACTTGTAAGTAACTAATCAAGAGTTCAATCCATTAACTATGATAAGGAACACCCAGCACACATGTTTAGTGCAGCGGTGGCCTGGTCTTTTTTCTTTTTCTATTTAAAAACCTTGATCAATTGATTTTTTTTCCTTTTTTAAGGTTTGTGCGCCTGTATTTGTATATTGCAAAAGAATGGTGTATCTTGATGGAGAAAATTATCGTTCTGGTTGAAGTTGATGATCAATTCCGCTATTTAGACAAGTGGGATTGCAGGGATAAGGACAGTCTATCTGTTGGAATGGTGTCCTGTCGTAAAACCAATCACCAACAGCCTTCGCTATTTTCTGCATAATGTACATACATTTAAAAGCAAAAGAAAGATTAACTTTTGTGAATTGGGATAAATTGGAGAAAAAAAAGAGTTCAAGAGAACCACTAGGGATTTTGGAAGAAAAAAAGAAGAATTGCAGTCTCTTACTGTATTCTTGAGCATTGGAGAGTCAGCCATGAACCATGTTTCTTGCTTTTCAGTTTGGCAGTGGATAAAACAAGAGTCTATATATAGTCCTCTAGCTGAAGAGTTTGCTGATCTATACAGTGTACTCAAGAACTGCAACCTAAAATCTGCAAGGGAAATTTACAAACGGTAGTTGATGTCACTGATTCTGCGGAACTTGTAAAGTTGTAGCAATGGCTAGCTTAGACTGCTCATTCATGAATAGAAAATAACAGAGATATTGATAATATCACAAGAATTACTTCCGCTTTTTATTCTCGTATTGTAAATGTAATTTTTACATCTTCTCATTGAAATTTACTGCATTGAATTGATAAGATCTACGGCTAAGATTTTAGGCTGTCTCCGTGCCATTATAGAACAGTGTAAAAATTCAGGTATAATCTACGCTGAAAACTAAAATGAACTATGCATGGAAGATTGTCCAGGTTTCCTTATAATTACCTTGCATTATATTGAGTTGAACAGGAGAACAGCTACTAATGTCAAGCTTGCAGGCCTTCCAGGAACCACTGGGATCGTCAACTCCGGGTGCCAAAATGTTCCTTATCTAAACGAAGTTATGATTTCAAAAGTAAATGTGTCAAGAAAAGGGCCTTACATTTGATCATGTGATACTTTGGTTATTTCACTTGTTTAAGAGAGTAGCTCTTCTCAATGTAAAATTTATCTTTTTATTCCAAGCATATCCTTTTCCACAACTTTCTTTGTAATTGTTATCATAATGTTTATCCCCATATGTCTCAGGAATGAATCATAAACTATAGCCTTGAGTGCTTCCTCAACTAAGCTATGGAGGTCAAAACCTGGTTGCAACATTCTGTGACATGAAACAGTTTTTGCGAAAAAGAAGTTATTGGAAGTGTACCCACCTGCCAAGAGTCGTATGCTGCATTGAGTATAAATAGTGGTGTTTGTATTTGCGATGCCAAGTATTGCGGGAAGAAACACTGGAGACGTTTTGACTCGTACGAGTTAAGATGATACAGCCAAAAAAAGACTCAACATGATATGGTAAGAAGGAACTTAACATTATCAGAGAAAGACTTACTAAAGATGGTTTCAATCTTGAGGTGCAAGAAGGTGGCAAGTTCTTAATTGATCCCTGAAGACAACATTTGAAATACTCAATCAGCGGTCTGTACCTCAATTAACAGAACTTACCGCTGCATTTAGGAAAGTTCTGCTTTAGTTGACAATTCACTAGCAATACTAGCTAATGAGAGGCAATAGAATACAAGATCAGCAAAAATAAGCTACAATATGAAGATAACATACATGCGTTGTGACCACATCACTGAAGTAGGATTGGATGTGTGGTGCTCCAGAAATATCCCTCCTGTTGTGAAAAATCATGGTGTTAGAGAGGGATTAAAAGAATATAGTCTAACTCTTGTAGCCTTTGCTTCATGTTTTGGTTATAGGGTTCCATAGTAAGGTTACGTATTGATAAAATAACCAGCATCTGAAAGGCATTTTGCTTTAGTTCCCACTGGTAGCAAAGCTTGGAAGCTATCACAATGCAGGATGGAAGCCAATCCACCAGCTGAACAACCAGAAAGAAGAGCCTACGGAGACACATCCAAACAAGTTATTGTGAAACATTTTATGTACAAGAAGCAAAAAAGTGGAGAAGCGATCAAATGAACATCATTTACAAGAAGCCAAGTATGTGGAAAGACATTCAGATGAACCTCACATTTTTTGCATTTTTCATTCCTTTAGCTAATAAATCTTCAACGACAGCAAGCCAAATCCTTGCTCCTCTGAAGTGAAGGTTAGTAGCCTGGTCAAATTCTATTTGGTTAAAACCTAAACTTCTGTAATCTTAAATTGGTTCCTGCTAAACTGAAACAACTTACAGGATTGACTGCCTGCACATCACCAGTAAATGACGACCCATCACAATATCTGATCTTAACTCTATTCCAGTTGTGGAAATCTAAAAATTCATACAAGATTTAGCCAAAATCCAATAATAAATTAGATGTTAACTTGGCATACCTGGATTCGATTGTTCCACATTGCTCATGATCCCTGAAAAAGCAATTTCTTTGTCCATTTGCCTAGATGAGCCTAAACGAGTATTCTTACGTTCAAGGCAACTTGTCACATTGTTGCACCACCCCCCTCCCTGATAATACAACAAAAGTATGTATTATAAAATTGGTATTGTATGATTCCAAGATTAATCATATATATTTGATATCTAGTGAAATTAACTGTGATGAATTGTTAAAACATTAAAAGTGATATCTTTTGTGTTCAATTTTTCCATTACATCATTATAAAGGACTTGTGAAACTTTTAATGCTTCTAACTCCCTTTAATTAGTGATCCAAAGCTGTACCAAGTAGCATTCAAGAACTGGTATCCAACAATTTCTTTCGCAATTCATTGTCCCTGTCTTCATTTTCAAGATACCATTTACATGTCACAACACTTTGCTATTTGTTTGGTTTTGTTAGAGACAAAAAACTATGAAGTGTATTCTGTAGAACTACAAACCTCAAAGTGAACCAACCAATTATTGATTCCTGTACCAGAACCTCTATCCAAGTGGTAAGCTGGTGGGCTACCATCCAAACAAACTGCCATAACATATCACATTTTCAGTTGCAATTAGAACATCAGAGTATTAATAGGAAGCTTTTTCAGTTTCTTCTAGTTAATGATATTAAACAACGCTCCTCAATTCTTACCAGCGCCCTTTGCTACTGCACTGGTTACATACGTAATTTCAACGAATAGGCCTTCAGTTTTCAGAAACAACAGTAAACAAGCTAAAAGATTCAACCATCTGCTTGGTGTTGAACCTATCATTCTGCACATATCATAATAAACTAATTACCCAATCAACACAATAATTAGCAAGAAGACAAAAGTTTACTGGAAAAGCAAAGGGCCACTCAAAAGCACTATAGATATTTTACAAAAAATGAGATGGACTGACTATGATTGCCCATTTTAAGAGTATCGATGCATATTATTAGAGCACAATGACATAAAAATAAGCTACTACTAAGATCATTACATATTGAACCAAAAAGGGAAATCACATAATGGATTAATCTGACAATTAAAACTCAGGTCGGATGCATCGAGTCCACCGGTAAAGCGAGCACTATATAGTGCGAACTATAAAGTTTTACTTTCATACTATGCTTGCGGTCAAATAATTTGAATATTAGATTGCTCGCGCTTTCTTCAATGGAAAACAAAACCAGAAAGGCCAAATATCATAAATGGAAGCACATCAACCATCAGTACATAGCTTGTAATGGCATGATCAACGCACATTAACAGTCGAAAATAACAAGTTTTCCAGCAAGGGAACACTGCTTTCGGACAGAATAGTTCACATTGCAAGCTTCTCTCAATGAACTGTAGTCACAAGAACAAAGAAAGAGAAGGCCAAAAGGGTAGTTATTTGGTGAAGAAAGTCTATGGTTCATGCGTACCTGCGAGAGCAAAATCCGGAGATGGAAATGGTTGGAAGAGAATGCGTGTGAGACCCAGTTCCGTTCGTAAGTTGACAAGTGCAGAACATCAGTATCTAAGTGAAAAACAGCGGGAGTAATTCAGGACGATGGTGGTTAGAGCTGCGATTGTATGCGTGTTTCGCAGAAGAAAAGAGAGCGCTTTTGTTAAAAGTGCATTTGCTGCGGGAAAAATGAACAGCAGCCGACACACATTCGCTTAAAGCACACTAACACACGCACACAACCATGGGAGGAAGAGTTCGGCTTCAGCTTTTATAATGGACATGTCTCGGGTTACGGATGAAAATACCCGACCCGACAATATAGCGGCTAAAAGCAAGTGGGACAGAATCTTATTGGCTTACGCGCTATGAGGAAATAAAATAAATATTGCTTTTGTTACAATTCAATTAATCAAAAGTAATATGGCAAATCATCATTTCCATTATAAAACAAGAAAATAATATCATTAATGCAACTATAAGTATTCTAACCTCAAATGCAATCTTTTTTCCTTTTTCATTTTAGTTATCAATACAAGGGTAAAGAAATTAAAGATACAATGATTATTATTTCCCTCTTTTTTTGAATTAAAATAAATTTAAAAATAATAAAAAATGGATTTAAACTTGAAACTCTTCCTCATCAACATGCATTTTATTTTATTATAACAAAAATAAAAAATTTTAAATTAAATATTTAATCCCAAATTATTAAAAAAATCCTTTATCAAATAATTTTCTTTTAATAATTATTGACATTTCCATAACGTCGGTGCAACTACAATTTAATCATCAATTGTTTATTTTATTATTAATTATGGAACAGGCGCCGCGGGTTCCAAATTAAGAAACAAAAGAATGACAATGTCCAAGTCCCATGATTGGAGTGGACCCTACAAGCATCACACTTCTCTTGCTGCCTTTGTTATTGTGAAGTTCAGTACTCTCACTCCGCCATGTGATTGGCTATTAAGAGGAGCCATCCAAGTGGGCCCTGCTAAAGTGCTTTGCTTTGTTGGCAATTCTAAAATCAACTTTCAAATTAGAACCATTAATCCTCGGCTTAGTGTATTCATACACATTATTTTTGCTTACTTTTTATTCAAATATTTATTTTTTTGGACTATGGTAATATAGATGCAAAATCAATTAACTATTAAAATGAGTTGTTGGCCTTTCTTTTGATTGACTACTTTTTATATCTTTTTTAAGTTTTTCTTATTGATATCTATTCCGCATTCACCATTTCCTCCCCATCGCTTATTGCTTTTCTTCTCTCTCCCCTTTTCTTCTCTTCTTAGCCTCCATTAGAATTCTTGTTTAGGTTTGCATCCAATTTGACCTTCATTTTGTGGTTTATTGATTCTCTTTTAGAGGTTGAGATTTGTAATCACTTTTAACACCCACCAATAGAGTTCGCATCTTTTTGTTTGTTCCTTCATTTATGCCATTAGTGTTTGTGTTGGCTAAATTTGTTGCCTTCCATTAAGTTGCAAATTTGCCATTGGTGTTTGTGTTGGCTAAATTTGTTGCTTTCCATTAAGTTGCAAAAGGTCTAGACTTAATTAAGGCAACACCCTATTATTAAAATTTTGTGATTAATGGTTAACCATTAAAAAAAATACGGATAACCATGTTCTAGTTCTTTTACTTTTTCTTCTCATCAGTATAAAATAACTTTAACAATTTGTTGTCTGTTTGTAAGATTTCCCTATAACGAATTAGATTCTTCTATCTTTTTAGTTTTAGCTTCTGCTTGTACCTTACAATAAAGGACTCAAGAGAAAGTAATACGGAAACGTTACTCTTTCACTTGCACTCTATTCTATCTTCAAAGGATTTGGTGACAAGGTTTGGATGTTACCAAGTATTTTGTTGTCATATTTGAGTTCCTAATTTTGGTTTTATTCTACATTTTAATGGCAGCCTTTTGCTGGACTTCGCTTTTGAAGCCCAGCATTCAGAGACAAATTAACAGTCAAAATTCATTGCAAATTTTTTTAAACAATTAAAACATAAGCAAAAATTCGAAAATCAAATTGGCCCAATTCATTTAAAACAATTTTTGTTACAAAGATACGAAACATTATTGAGCACATCAGAGTTTCAGAGATTACTTGGGCCCATCACAGAACACAATGCTTGTTTTCAAAACATCTTTACATTAAAAAAAACCCTTTGACTTATTACAAGATACAAAATACAAAAAAAAATTCGAAAGACACACAATACAATTTGAATGCATATGCTTAACATGACTCTAAATTACAAAATTTTCTGAACTAACTTCATTACAAAAGTCTTCAACTATCTTGGAGTTTCAATGCCTTCATTACAAAAGTATAGCATTTATACTTTATTCAAGCAATTTAAACATTCATCAAATTTAGCTCAAATCACATAACACTCAATATGCTTCATACTTGACAATTTAAAATTGCAAATGCACAACAAATAGCTCGAGGGTTCCATGAAACAGAATGAGGAAACCAAAGTTTACCCCATGAACAGAATAAGTCTATTTTTTGGAGCTCATATGCCACAAGCGGGCAGTTAGGAGAAGGCTCTTGTCAACGTGCACGTGACGAATAGCCACTCTCGTCCAAACAGAAGCATATAATCATGCTCAGAACCATTTTACCAAAATGCTTTTATACTTTCAAACCTTTTCTTTCATCTTTCATGTTCTTTCCTTTCTATAAATACAAAATACCATGACATATTTCAAGGCATAACATTGATCAAAATCACAATTTAATTATATCAAGATATCATGCTTCTTTCACGGTATAACATAATGAAAATCATTATGTATTTTCAAGAAGACAATTTCAAACAATTTAACACATATCCACACATAGGCAAGAATTTGTCCAATCACACAATAACTATAAATACATTACCCACCTAATTCGCTTGCAAAAATCCAAGTTAAGGTTGTCTTTCTCCTTGCTCTTGGGTAGATTCTCTTGGTTCTTTAAAACAAACCAAGTTTCATTCAATAAGAGTCCAATAGAAAATCCCACAATGCAAAATCACTAAAATTGATTTTAGAATGCTTAAACTGAAGCATTTACTAAACTCCATGGACTAAAATCCTTCCAAAATCTAAAAGATTGAAAATGATCTTACCTTGATTCTTTACCAATTGAAGAGATCTTTAGATCAAATGGAAGCTCTTCTCTTCCTCTTCCTTTTTCCTTTCTTGAACAACTCCAACATCTCTTTTGAAGAGCAAGAAAAGTTAAACCCTAGCTTGTTTTCTCTTCTTTCTCTCCTTCTCTTCTTCTCTTCATATTTCTCTCTCTTTTTTCATGACACTCCTTGTTCTCTTCAATTTTCGTTCTTCTCTCTTCTTAAATTGCAAGAAAACACTTCTTCTTCCAATTATACCCTTCATGATCGAGAAATGTCCCATTTACTGTAACATCCCATCACTGATGGGAAGGTTAAATGGGTAAATTATGACAGGCTAGTAATTTGCATTGCATATTTTGATTGAGCATTTATTTGGCCTCTGATTTTAGAGGAATGAGTCAAATGGCACATGCATTTATGTGTACATTCATTCATGGCATTTCCCGGCGTTTCATTGGGAATATGATATGATTTGTGATTTTTGAGACAATTATGTTTGATTGTGAATTTGGTTGAGAATTATGGAATAATTGGGCCTGAATAGTTGAATTGGAAATGTTTTTGAGTGTCTG
>JANITW010000001.1:24989504-25023888 GCA_027564335.1 Erythroxylum williamsii | reverse complement strand
TGAGTTGGGTGAACCATCGATGATGGTTTCTCGCTGAGTTCGCAAACTCACCCAACATTGCAATTATTTTTCAGGACTGCAGTAGTTGACTCCTAGCTCCAGTTAGCAGATATTTTTGCCTTGTTGAGCGTGTGGGCACGAAAAGCTATGGCTCACAGGTCGGTCAAGTGGGATCTTTTTGGGGTGACCTAGTTAGGAAGTATTGTAGTTCATTTTGGACTTGTACAGTTGTAACTATGACAGAATTGTGAACTTATGGTTTTTAAGGAATGAAATGAGAAGTATCGTTCGGTTTTTAAAATTTAGTGAATATGATATTGCAGTTTTATTTTATTGATGGCATGTGGATTTTAGAAATGATTGAATCGTAGTGCACCCGTATCGTGGGTTATGTATCGGAATGACCTACGGGCATCCCGATGCGTAGCCTACGGTAAGGGGGCGCTACAGATAGTGGGAGTGATTCTCAACGTGATCAGGACTTTACATCTCCAAGAGCTAGGGGAGAGATTTTGAATCAGGGTAGACAAATGTAGGTCCTAGACTCTGAAGAAGTGAGGGTAGAGGAATTCCTCGACGATATTTTCAAATCGAAGAGGAAATATTCCTTTGTACTCCATTGGAGATAGAAGAACCAACCTCTTTTCAAGAGGCTATTGATTTACCTAATCACACAGAATGGATGGATGCCATGAGGAATGAAATGGACTCAATGACACAAAATCAGGTTTGGGAACTAGTTGATCTTCCACTCTAACAAAAGTCAATTGGAAGCAAGTGGATTTTCAAGATAAAACATTAGGCGAATGGAACGATCGACAAGTTCAAGGCCCATTTGGTAGTGAAAGGCTATACCCAAATAGAGGGTATAGACTATGAAGGGACATTTTCTACTGTGGTGAGATTTGCCTCTATTCGCTTACTTCTGGCTTTGGTTGCCCATTTGGACCTGGAGTTGTTTCAAATGGATGTAAAGATTGCTTTCCTCAATGATAATCTTGAGGAAGAGATTTATATGAATCAACCTATTGGTTTCATATCAAAAGGTCAAGAAGAAAAAGTGTATCGTTTTAAAAGATCCATATATGGTCTCAAACAGTCTTCCACATCATGGTATTTTAGATTCCATGAAGCCATTACTTCTTTTGGCTTAGTCATGGTTTCAGAAGACCATTGTGGGTATGCAAGAGAATAATAAGTCGAATTATGTTTCTCACTTTGTATGTTGATGACATATTACTAGCCAACAATAATAAGGAGATGCTCAAAACCACTAAATAGTGGTTGTCCTCTATCTTTGATATGAAGGAAATGGGTGAAGCTAGGCACCTCTTAGGTGTGGAAATAACTACAAATCATCCTAAGAAGTTTATTGGTTTAAGTCAGGAAGTGTATATTAATAAACTCTTGGAAATTTTTCGAGTGGATTATTCCAAGCCTGTTGATAAAGGTTCTTACCTTGGGTCTTGATCAATACCCTAAAACAATTAAGGAAAAAGAAAAAATAAGTAATGTTCCTTATGCTAATGTGGTAGGAAGCTTAAGATATGCTATATAGTGTACACGGCCTGATATTTGCTTTGCGGTTAGTTTGGTAAGTCGTTACCAAAGTAACCTAGGACCTGCTCATTGGCAAGCAGTCAAAAAGATTTTTCGCTACCTTCGTGGTTCTGTAAACCTAGTCCTTTGCTATCAAGGTGGGATTTAAGATTAAGGGGATATTCGGATGCTGATTAGGGTGGTGACCTGGATGAGTCTCGTTCAACCTCAGGATATGCCTCCACCTTGGATAGGGGTGCCATATCTTGGTGCAGCATGAAGCAAGACTGTATAACATTATCAAAAATGGAAGCAGAATATGTTACTTATTGTCTTGTCGCTTAGGAGAAAATATGGTTGAGAAGTTTTCTTCAGGATCTTAAACTTACTCCCAGAGTTAATGATCCTGTTGAAATGTTATGTGACAACACTATAGCCATACAGTTTGCTAAAGATCTGAAGTTTCATAGAAGATATAAGCATATCAAAAGGCGTTATCATTTTGTAAGAGAAGTCATAAAAAATAAAGAGATTGCCATAAATTATATACCTACTAACAAGATGGTAGCTGATCCCTTAACTAAACCTATTCCTCGAGAATCGTTTAAGGCTCGCGTGATGAGTTTAGGTTGGGTTTAGTTTTTTTATTTTGAGTTATATCTTGTTGTATAATGGATATGTTTTAATTGTAACGACCTTTTGTTTAATAAAAGTTTATTTCTCAAATGTTCATTGGTACGCAATTACATAATAAGGCACATTGTAATGTCACCACACATTAGGCTTCTGATTGACCTTGTCATACAAGTAATCGCCCTAACGCTTGAGTTACAGGTAGGATGAGACTTCACAATATTAATATTGAGTGTATGTAATATTGTGTTATCTTCAAAATTGTGTAGCATGCATAATAATTTCTATATTTGGATAGTCACCTTAATAAGTCTAAGATGAGACTCTGATGAGTCGGATGTGAAAGATTCAGATTTCACATTGAAGCCTTAAAGCTAAATCTCGAGTGTTAAGATTAGCATTATGTATGTTAATCTAGTGGTTCATATTAGTTTTTAAGTAAAGCTAGATTCGTGATTTGCATGGCATAATAGAATGACATGCCCAGCTTAGTGGGAGTTATGCTATGACACACATTTCATACTCTGTGTGTTATATAACGACCTTCTTGTGGAGTGACAATTAAATCCCTTTCTTTATCACTGTATGATCACATAGACTTTAATGTCTAATTAAATGAAACCTTCAACTTAGAACTACGATATGAAGTCAAGGCTTGGTGTTGCTACTTTAGTGTGTTTTTTCAAGGGCTAAGAGCGGAGCACATTAAGAAAGCAGTTAACCTAAGATGGATTATTATGAGTGTCTAAGGAAGAATCTTTTCCTTTATCACCATATCAACCTGAGCGATTATACTTGGTGTATAATCATACGATATATATATAAGCATAAAAGGATAGTGTATATGTTTGGTGATATTTTCGATGATTTGAGGTATCAAAACTATGTGAAAATATTATGTTAATTAGATGCTGACTTAATATAACACTACTAGTTCTTTAATGGTCGCACGTCCTATTTTCAGTATGACATGTGAAAGTTTAGAGAGAAGATGTAACTCGAGGCTTATGTGGCCGAATCGGAGTTGTTGGCAGTTGCACAATATGAACGACCACGTTAATTTCCGTCGGTTATGTTTGTCCTAATATAAAAGGAGCATTAAGGGAGCGAAAAATAGAAGAAATAACATTCATTGCAATCATAGAGAAAAACTTCATTCATTCTTCCTCACGTGAATCACACCATCAAGGCTTAGAGTTTAGGGCGTGGATTAACGGTGACTCTAGTAGTCAACCATGAAATGTGGACTAACAAACAGAGAATCGATCGACCGCTTCCATGTTAAAGTTAGTCTTTATAAAAATTCTACATTTTTCAAACTTACTCAATATATATGAAGGGTATATTAATATGCAACTTCTTTAAAATATTTCATACTTGAAGTTTCCTATTCTAACCTCGGACTTCTCAGAATTAAATGTTTTCCCGCTCTTAAGTCTAATGGCTATTACTTAATTCTTGGACTTACCTTAGTTTTAAGAGATTATGTGTCAACCAGGTAAGCCAACCCTTTTAATGAAGACTGGAGGGCAAATCGAGTGACATTGAAGATGCGTCAACCAAGTAAGACATTAGTTCAACAAAGGAAGAAGCGCGAATCAGGCGACAATTTTGATGCGTGACAACTGTTTCACGAAGTCTGGAGCGTGAATTGGCTGACGTTAAAGGTGCTTCCAAAAGGGAAGACGGTGAAAAATTTAGGGTTTTCTGTAACTTTTACATAATAAGTTTCTCTTTTTACTTTACCAAATTTAATAGCATATAAGGTTAAAACTTAAAACACCATGCAAACTTGTAATTTTTAAACGTGGAATTTAAAACAATAGTAACAATGTCATGTTGTATATTGTAACGGCACATGTAAATACGTCTTAATTTATGTCCAAAAAAGTCTTTAACTAAATAAACTCATAAAATTTTAGCCCTTTATTAAACATGTTTTAAGTTTAAGTTTCAAACTAATCAAACTAATCAAGGCTGAGCCCCAATTTAAACTTTTAGCCCGGCTTAACCCCTTTGTTCCTCGGCTTCTCTTGAACCATATTGAAAACTAGCAGACCTCTAAATCCAAGAGGCCAAGCTCTTTTTTTTTTTTATTAAGAACCTAATTTGGCTTGTATGTACTACATACTCGAGTCAGGTTAACCAAAAAACACACTACTTTTTTTTTTTCATTTTTTTAATATAAATGCCTTGTACACTCGAACTCAGGGGTGGAATCTTGTGTATGGCTCCGAATGTGTAACTTATAATGCTCGTCATCACCTTCTCTTCATTCGTCCGCCGACCCGTTCCCTCCATTTACAGGTACATAGCTTTCGCTTACTTTTTAACTGAGCTTCTCAACGTCAACTCTGGTTACTAGATGAGAATGTTCAGAATCTGTACTTGTGTTTCTTGCCTTCACCTGTGTCCTGCTGGGTTCTTCTCAACTATAGTTTTCTAGTTTTGCTTGTCTTTCAGCTTTGTATCACAATTTTTAACACCAATTTCTTATTTTTGTCGTTGCTGTTGCTGGTGCCAGAAAATTCATGGAAAAGTTTTGAGCTTTCTACTTTGCCCCCCTCGTTTTTCCTCCCTTCTGTTTTATTAAATCTTTGGTCTTCAGTAGAGAAAAAAGGAACATGGAGTCCCTTTTTTCCCAGACAACAGAATGAACCGAGTAAGATATAATTAAAGAAAATGTCTTTTTTGGGTATAACTACTTGCTTCCATAGTGTATTAGAAATTAAGATTGCTAAAAAAAAAGTATTCACTTCTAGGTGCTTGAGGAATTCTTGATTACCCTTTATTCAGTTTCCGTAGTTTGCAAAGAAAGAAAGTTGAAATCCAATCGTTGAAGGGAAATTTGTTATAACTTCATAATTTTCACCTCATGAATAATATAGCAGGTGTATAAACTTCGAATCTTTTGTCGCTTAGAGTTCTGAATCTCTTGTGGATCTAACATAAGTTCTTATTTGATTTTAATTAATTTCAATAATCTAACAAAAATATTGTTATTGCGCAAAATTTGTATTTAGCAAACAGTTTACCTGCATAGACAAAGTAGCTTCCCTTACTCTCTTTACTATGGGACCAAAGCTTGTACCGTTTGTTACCATATTTTGATTGGGCATGGAAATCGTATAGAACTGTTACGTAGATTGTTTATCGTACAGAACTTGCTTGAGCAAAATGAGCACAACGCCATCACCAATATGCCCAAAGTTTGTTTCCGTTGAAGGAGGTGACATTCATTCAAGACGTAAACCCGATGGTATGCACAGTTCACTTCTTTTCCTTCGTTTAATATGTTTTGTGTACCTATTGCTAGTTGTTCTTCCATATGGAAAAATTGGAAGTATGTCATTACATCTTTCTATCCATCTACCAACACCTCTTATGTCACTTTCTTGATGCCATTTTGGAGTCAGCTTTATGTTGAACTTAGACTATATGATTTATGTTTTTGCAACATTCCACAATTGCATGTTATTGATTGGTTTAAATTACATTACCTGTTGTAAAGTACAAGCAAGGCTGTTACTGCCAATCTGATGTGACCATAACCTGGCATTCTACACAGATTAATCTAGCAAAGGTATGATCATTGAAAACATAAATAATAATCTCAAATACTCTGCTCACTGTATTGTGGATGGGTTTAAATGAGAATATATTTGGTACCCCAAGAAAACATCATTTTTTATTCTTTTAAAATTATTTAGACATCTGTCAAGTAACTCTAGAACTTGCTGGAACTATTAAGAAATTACAATGCTAACAGCTTTGCTGTTCCATTGTTATGAAGCAAAGTATTTCATGGTGTTGCAGGTTTCAGATTCAGTCTGATGTCCTTTAACATTTTGGCTCAGGTATGAAAAACTTCTACTATTTGAGTTGTCAAACAACTTAGCCCCCCCAAACTTTCATCCGATTCCTATTTCATTTACTTATTCACCCGTTGTTAAGTTATAAGGGTGGGTCTAAGTTGTAAAACAAATGATATTGTAACTACCTCATGCATGAATAGATATGCAATTGGCTTACGCGATAAAATTCTATTTTGTTTCCAAGTGTGGTTTTTGCGCTACTAATGTAAGTTATGAAAAAAGTATGCATATCACAATTTGGTTTTTTCTGACTTTAAACACAATGGGAGTTGTACCCTTGTTCTTCTACTGAAAAGAGAAATGTTTATTTCTTTGGTTCTCTTCCATTGGGTCAAATTGTACACATTATGTATATACGCTCCTCCTAGTTATGTGCTTAAAGGTTCTTTTGTTTGTAGGCTTATGTGAAGAGTTCGTTCTTCCCCCACTCGCCATCTCCTGCCCTGAAGTAGGTCCACTATCTAAAATTTGTATCATTATTTAGTATACAATACACAACCCCCATCATCTTTGTCATTATCATTCCAATTGCATTATTGCTTCACAATTCTAAACGTTATCATTGGTTGTGTTTTATTATCTTTTGTTGCCAATACCATCATGCAAATTCTGAGATGACATATCATTCAGTGATGTTGGTACATAGGTTTTAGTTATGTGTGCAGTCTTTTATCTGTTTTATTCTAATAGAATTTAGAAAGCAAAATACCATGTTTAAGAGAATTATTGTTAATCCCTGAACAAGTCATCTAAGATTAATATGACGAGTACCATAAAAATATTTAAGACATGAATATCACTTATTGTGCATTGTTGTTTTATGCCTACTTTGTTAGATTCTAATGAACTGATTACACTTTTTTTTTTTAATTTGTTACTTGTGGTCAACATAGGTGGAAGGCTCGATCACGGTCAATTCTAACTGTTCTTAAGGACCTTGGTGGTGACTTTCTTTGTCTACAGGTGATATATGACTTTCTTGTACTAATAACTACAATCATTTGAATCTCACCATCTGTAATCTATAAGGCTGGCTCATATTGTTGCTTTTTTTTGTATTTGAATTTCTTCTCAAATTATGATGTATATTTTCTTGCATCAACAAGTTTATGTTTATCTTTTGATTTCATTTGGAATTTTATGTTGTAAACACCAGGAAGTGGATGAGTATGATAGCTTTTACAAGCCAGATATTGAGAGTCATGGCTACTCGAGCATATATATTCAGAGAAGTGGACAGAAGCGTGACGGCTGTGGAATATTTTATAGACAAGACAGGTATGCTTTACTTATTACTTTTAGTTTTTTTTTTTACATTAAATTACAAATGGTTTGGGTGAATTTGGGTGGAGAATACAATAGGAATCAATTAGGTGGAGCAGCTTTGCTTCTCAAGCTACATCTTCGTTTCCATATTCACTCATGCATTGACTATTGTGTTCTAATTTATAAAATTTAACACCATTTCAACCCGTGAAACTTAGTTGACCATCATTAGTTTTCATGTAGCACCATTCGAAAAGTATGCTGTATCAGCAAGTAATTGTCAGTGAACTGAAATGGCACATAATGTCATGTAAACTAGATTTCTGCATCTTTTCACCATTTATCTACTCCAAATCATGTTGAGGAAATAGGCTGATATGCCAAAAATTTTTGCCTACATATTTCTGAAACTTGTATGGTTTCAGAAGTTGGAAATTTAGTTTCTTTTGAATGTTGATAAGACTGAAATGGCTTATAAATAAAATCATGATTAGCATAGCAAGTAAATACCTTTGAGGTTGTCTTTTCCTTGAACTCCAGTATAGCAATATTTCTTACAGATATAAAGGCATTGAAGATGTCAAAAGAGACGCTGCCTACTAAGTATGATAAATATCTCACATCAACGAGGAGTAAGAGCCTAAGAAGCCTTAAAAAGCTTGGGCAATCCTACCCTTAAAGTGCCTTTTGCAATGGAGTTAGGCTAGTTTTATCATGGCGTTAGAGCCAATCTTGGTTTGATGATAGGTCTTTCACAAATGTCCAGTCCTATGAGCTGCCCACAGAGGTTCAGTATTCTAAATTTTGCCATCAGATACTCACATCTGCATAAGGGGTGTGTGCTAGGTATGATAAATATTTTATATCGACTGGTTGTAAGAGCCTAATAAGTCTTTTAAGGTTTAGGCAATCCTTTTCTCCTTGAGGTACCATTTGGATTGGAGTTATGCCTAATTTTATCATTCTAAAGAGCATTTGCTTATGACTTCACGGCTGTAGGTTTTGCTATTTCTAACATGAACATCTTTGGTTCTTTAAAAATTTTTCTTCATGCTCTCCATGATGAGTAAAGCATTAGAATTAAACTATCCTACGTGTTTCTACTTTCTAATTATGTAAAAATTTCATATGACATGGTTTTAGTGCAGAGTTACTTGTAGAGGAAAGGATAGAATACAATGATCTTGTGAACACAATACAAGATGATCCTGTGTCATGTGTTGAGAAAGACAATTATACACTGGACAAGGAATATAAAAAAGGTAAACTAAGAAATAGTGCTCACCTTTGCTGTATGTTTTTTGTTTTCATTTGCATGCCTTCTTTTTCTTGGTTATGCTCGCCTTTTCTGTATGATTTTTGTTTTCATTTGCATGCCTTCTTTTTCTTGGTTACTCTTGTTAATGTTGACGAATTTTTAGATGCAAGGTTATAGTTATGTATCTATATTTTCCATATAGTTATTTGAATTTTTCGTCAAGTGGCATGCAACATTGTACTTGTTCCATTATATTCGTGAGGAAACTTCTGACAATATGTTTCTTGCAAAGACAAATGACATAGTGCATACTAAATACCAAGCTGTTAACTTACTCCTTCAATGATCTGCCTTCAGATTCCGTAGTAAAAGGTACTTCTGAGGATCGTGGAGATCCTGGTGATCCTCACGTACGATTAAAACGTGACTGTGTTGGAATTATGGCGGCCTTTAAACTCAATGAGCCTTTTTGTCATGTTGTTATAGTTGCAAACACGCACCTTTACTGGTAAGTGAATATTGTTAATCTGTTCAAGTTGAAAGATGCACTATGGTATTTTATTGTCATGCAACCAGTCTTCTTGGAACAGCCAATCTTCCTGATTTTGTTGGAAGAATTTAGTAGTGCTTTTATAGAAACATCAATGCTTGACAATCTTAGGTAACCATATTGGGTCCCATTTGTTCCAGGGATCCTGAATGGGCCGATGTCAAGCTTGCCCAAGCTAAATATCTTTTATCGCGCTTAGATCAATTCAGGAAAGTAGTATCCAACCAGTATAAATGTGCACCTTCAGTAATTTTAGCCGGAGACTTCAATTCAGTTCCAGGGGACAAGGTCTGTGATTATACCTTTGCCTTCTCTTTTCTTTGTTACCACTTGAATTCCTAATCTTATAATAGTTGAGAAAATATAGTTACATTCCTATCTCTGGCTATAGGGAACACTTGGATACTACTGCAGCCTTAGTTCTTACATTCCTCGATTCATTGTTTCAGGTTTACCAGTACCTTGTTTCAGGGAACAATTCAGTTGCACTAGTGGAGTGCTTGGATGAGCCTTCCATTCCCTTATGCAGCGTATATGCTCATGTAAGAGGCAACGAGCCACCTTTCACAAACTGCACTCCCGACTTCACAAATACGCTAGATTACATATTCTTTTCCCCCACTGATCGAATAAAACCAGTGAGCATCCTTCAACTTCCTGAAGAAAATTCACCTGATGTTCTTGGCGGATTACCAAACTACTACCATCCGAGTGACCATCTACCAATTGGTGCAGAGTTTGAGCTCACTTCAGATTAATGTCTGCTATGGTAATCTGCACCTGCAATTCTTTTTAAGGCTATTCTTTCCTGGCACCTTTTGTTGTTAGAGAATCTAGTGAAATCCTAGGAATTAGATACCAATTCTTGAATTCCTTATTCTTTACTGAGGAACATTATTCCTAGCTTGGTGTGTCCGCTGCATACGCCGAAAGAGTGACAATTTTGCTCAAAAAATATGACATCACACTATACATTACACAAAACCGGTTTATATAGTGAAAATGATATGATTGTGTTCAATGCAATTATGGCCTAAGTAACTGACCACTTAAAGTTGGTATCAGTGTTTTGAAAATCGGACCGAACTAGTCGGTCGGATCGGAAAACCAGTGAACCGGAGCATGAAACGGTCCGGTTTAGGTCGTATTTTTTGTGACTGATTGACCCGTTCATTTTACGATCAGACCGGTAAAAACCGCTGAACTGGTGAGAGAAAGAACCAGCCGGTCTATTTAAAATGTCTTGATTTTGATGATTTCAACTTAAATGAATATTATAATTAGTGATTTTTTGAGTCTTTTTGATGAAATATAATTAGCGAGCTTTATTATCTTATTTTTGTATAATGTTAGTAAACTTAATTTTTTTTAATATATTTTGATATTTGAAGGTTTAAGTTAAGTTTATAATTAGATAAATAATTAAATAATATGTTTAAAAATTATCTTATACATAATATATAAAATAAAAATTTAAATATTTATTAATTATCGGTTCGATCATAGTTGAATTCTGGTTGAATCATTGACCTTTAAATTAGTTGCTTTTCTGGTTCAGTCACCAGTTCGGTTTTTAAAACATTGGTTCGTATAGAATTTGGAGAGAAAGGGATGACTAATTACTGTTGTGTAGGTCAATGTGGTTCAGTAATGGGTTCAGAGTTGCAAGTCCTTGCAATATTGAGATCAAGCCAGCTAACAGTAGAAGTTTCAGTTTTACAAACAGCCACTACTGGGCCATTATTTATCGAGTAAAAACCATCTACCATGCAACATATTGACTTCATCATATTCTCAGAGAAATACCTGGTATTTTAAACCAATAGTAATCTCTTTTTTGTTGGTGAACTATGTAGAGTTCAAAAAATTTTATATTTAACTCTCATTAATGAAACTGTAGAAACTATTACGTAAATTATCCAATTTGCAAAGTTTAAGATACCACCTTAAGGATCCATATTAATTAATTAACATATATATTACATGCCATCATCAAGCAGTGTACTAGAAGAGTAGAATTAGAAGATGTGCCAGTAACAAATAACAACAATGAATTTTTGGGCACGAACTTTTGCCAAAACTACAATTTTTTGTGGTCAATATTATAAATAATAAAATATTTTTTTATAAAATAAAAAATTTCTTATTTAATAGTTATCATATAATCATTCCCCATTCAAGATTGCTTACTATTATTTCTTGCTCTAGTTCCTTCCAACCATTTGTAGAAATACTAGAGTTAGGGCTAGAATTGTTGAGACTCTAACAATAACATCCATAAGATTGGTAAGATCACTCAACTAATAACACACTATTCAAACAATAAACATGGCCGAAAGATAAATTTGACATGATTTTAACGTGAAAAACATTCCAATGTAGAGGTAAAAATCACAAAATAATAAATTTCACCGAATCAAAATAGCATGATACAAGCATTTAAGTTTTTGAGATATCTCGTGCAAGAATACCTCATAAGATCACTACAAGTTATCTCTCTGGCTCTCTCTTTAGCTAGTATATATATTAACTTATACTTCAATTTTTTGGAGTTGAAGTATAAGTTAATACACACACACACACACACACACACACACACACATTCAAAACTAAACCTACAAATCAAAATTCAATAAAACTATATTTGAACAATGCTATTTGGACTAAAAAAAATATTTTATTATCATGTATTTATGTCTCTTATCTAGCCTTTTAAATTTGAGAAGATAATATTTTTAAATTGCACACAGTAGCCTACACGATCGTGTGTGGTGGCCATGCCCCTTAATAACTCAACTTCACAAAGATAAATGATCCTAGTGACTTGCACGGTCAGGAGACATGGTCATGTCCTCTACTAACATAATTGTGTTTGACTATACACAGGTGTGTCTATCCTTAAACATCATCTTTCAACTCGTACACAGTTACAAAAGCTTACATATTCATTCACACGCCTTTCCAATATTTTCATGAATATATATATGCTCTAGAAATAACTTCAACTTATCAATTTCTACCTTGAATTCCCCCTATGTTTGTTTCTTTTGATCCATGAAGATAACACTTCTAGAGCCCAAATTAGAAAAATTAATCTAGCAAACATCTTTAAAATAGGATTAAACCCATAAAAATCTCCCTTTTTAGACCATTTGGAAAGAAAAATCTACTACCTCATCAATCACTTGTCATCTCTACTGCTTACTACAAAGCTCCAGTTTGCTTCTGAGAACCACCTTTGTCAACATGCTGGCACCATTTTGGTCCAAAAAATCCATCTCATCTTGTATTAACTTGAGCCAAAATTCTTTGCCTTTGAGTGATTGCACTTCTTGGAAATTCTCTAACTTCCCCTCAACAGTGACTAGGAGATATTCTAAACATGGACATCTAGTTGAAGGCTTCTTCACTCTAGTTGACCTTTGAGGTTGGACATCTTCTAACAATTGAGCAAATTACTTCCCTTGTTCATGATGCTTATGAACGTCTTCTACATCATCCACAAGATGTGGCTCACACGACTCATTCCATTAGATTGCCTTTGATTATCATCTTATGCTAGCTTATTTCTGTCACGTTCTTTCACTTGTAGGATAATCAATGGAGGTAAAAATGGGAGAAGTGTCTGTAATATCAAAAGACAAACTATTGGGTGTAGTATTGTCTTTTTTTATGATATCTGCACCCATCTCATGCTTATAGGAGATTATGTCCCTACTCCTGATAATTTTATGCTTTTTAGGGTCATAGAGGCTTTATGCAAACTTCTTATCTCCATATATAACAAATATATAAGGAGTAGTCTTCAAATCTACCTTTAATCAATATTTCTTTGGCAATGCTTAAACGCTTAGTTGAATCTTTCCCTTTTCACACTCTCTCGAGAATATCAAGATCTAATGGTACTGAAGGAGTTCAGTTGATCACACAAACTATAGTTGGGATTGCCTCACCTTAACAGGACTTCAGTAGGTTAGATATCTTGAGCATACACTGAACTTTCTCTATAATAGTTATGTTCATCCTCACAGTAGCACCATTGTGCTGTAGGGTACTAGGTTATGCTTTCTTATGTCTTATGTCATGTCTTACATAAAACTCTTTAAACTCGTTAAAGTTGCACTCACCTCCATTGTTAGTTCAGAGACACTTGAGCTTTCTCTCCATCTTCTTTTCACTATGGAATGAAATCTCCTAAAGGCTCAAACACCTTTTTTTTCAAATTTTCAATATGAAGACCTAGATTTTGCGTGTAGTATCATCGATAAAAATGATAAAGTATTTATTATCACCCAAGGAATTAACCTCCATGGGACCACAAACTTCAGAGCCTTCCTTCTAGTAAATATTTTATGAAATGAGACTCGATATTGCTTTCTAGCCATGCTCATATGGGTTGAGATAAACAATAATTTTGTAGGGATAAGTGATTTGGTAGCAATATGTCCTAACCTCTAATACCACAAATTTGGAGAATTATTCCCTTCAACAGTATGTAGTTCTCTAGCACATACCTTTAAGTGTGTCTTGTATAGGGTGCAATATAATTCACCACGAGAAATAATTAATACTCCTTTAGACAACTTCCACGTAACATCCTTAAATGTATGCCAATATACTTCTTGTGAACACAATTGTAGAAAATAAATTGAGGCATAAGCCAAAATGGTGTAGTACACCTCTTAAGGTCAACATGCACCCAACGTTGGTTTAAGCTCGAATCTCGATGATAATAGAGCTATGATTTTCCATCTTCACACTTCCAAAATCACCACTCCTATGATTGGTGAAGTATTCCTTCTTCAGCACACAATTATAGGAAGCCCCTGTATCAACAAGCCATTTAGAAACTGAGTGACGATGGAGACACTCGCTAGTCGCATAAATCAACAATACCTTATCATCTATTATTGAGATTGTTTCTTTAGTGTTATTAT
Source organism: Erythroxylum williamsii (assembly GCA_027564335.1). Taxonomy (NCBI): domain Eukaryota; kingdom Viridiplantae; phylum Streptophyta; class Magnoliopsida; order Malpighiales; family Erythroxylaceae; genus Erythroxylum; species Erythroxylum williamsii. The sequence continues at coordinate 25,009,830 of JANITW010000001.1, read as the reverse complement.
AATCTTTATCTTTATAGTTGTCATGTTTATTCTAATCTCTCTTCTACTTGTAGTAGAATTTCTTTATATGACTAGGCTTATTACAATAGTAACAAGTTATGGTCTCCTTACTATAGATTTGTTCCTATTTTTAGACTTATCTTGCCCTTTGGAACCTTTACTCTTTCTTCTTCCTTTGTTTTCTACTATAAAAGCTTGTATGTTATCAACACCAATCTCCCTCCTCCTAATGTCTTTATTGAACATACTCTTTTTAATTACATTTAGATAAAGCACACCATCTAGAGTAGAGTTGTTGATAGTTATAAACAAAAAGTTTCCTAATTATCCGGTAATATATTCAATAGGAACACGACTTGTCGCTCATCATCAAGAATGATATTCAGCTTGTTGATGATATCCTTAAAATCACTAAGATGCTTCAACATTGATTTCCTAGCCTTCAACTTCATGTTCACAAGCCTTTTAATCAAGACCTTGTTGTAAGCAGCCTTCCTCTTATAAAGACCCTATAATTTCTTCTACAACTATAAAGGATTCGTCTATTAGGATATATGATTGAATATGTTGATATTAATTCACTCTTTAATAGTTTCTAAAATTTTTTGCTTCATCTTTTCCCACCCTTTATCAATAATTATTTTTGTCTTAGACGAGACATTGTCTTTTATACTTTTGTTCATATTGATTGGATCATAAAGATCCTTGCAATACAGGAGATTTTCCATCATATGTCTCCGTATAGAGTAATCGACTGACATCAATTTTGCCATAAAGCTATTATCACTCTCCATACCTAAGGCTCTGATAATAGTTGTTAGGACTCCAAACAATAACACCCACAAGATCGATAAGATCAATTAACCAATACAAACTACTCAAATGATTAAAATGATTGAAAGATAAATTGAACATATGATTTTAACGTGAAAAATCCTCTAATGCAAAGGTAAAAACTATGGGAAAAACTGTCAATAAACTCCGCTTAATCAAAATAGTAGGATATAAATGTTTTGAAGTTTCGAGTTATCTCACTCAAGAACACCTTATACGACAACTACATTTTATCTCTTTAGCTAGCTCTCTTTGACCTTTATATGGATGCGCGCAATGCATACATGGACATGGGCTTTAGAAGTAGTTTCAATTCAACGGTTTTTACCTCGAATATGCTTGATCTTCATTGCTTTTAATATATAAAGATAGATAACACATTCAAAGTCCAAATTTAGTGGAATTAATTTAGCAAGCATCTTTAAAATAGAGTTGGACTTATAAGAAGAATGATTGGAATCACAAAATAAGAATAAACCAACGTTACTTCACATTTTGTTATTGAATTAATCATAGTATACTCACTGTAAAAGTCTCTCGCCTTCATCAGGACATAGCTTATGAAAGATGACATACATGATATAACTTATGAAAGATGATATAGACTGCAACCCTACCAAGTTGGGAAGCCCTTGTCCACATTTATGGCTTCTCTTTGAATTATGATTCAACTCAAGCTTCAAGGCCTCTTAATCTTTTTCTTTGTCCTAAGCCACTTCAAAATTCACACAACACGTTTTTCAAGGACATCTTAGACATTGGGGGTCCCCAAAAATGAAGAGAGTTATCAGCTATTTCCCATGGTGATGACTTGCAAGAATAGTTTTTGATTGTGCATTTTGCAAGTCCGACAAGGCTTAAGTTGCATAGCCATTAGGTTAAGATAAGTATACTATCACAAGGAGAGTATGTTATCCTTTTTAGTGCACTGGAATACTATTATTTCTCAAAAGTTGGGGATGAGACCAAAGTTATGAATACCATACTGTACTAGTACCAATACCAAATTTAGTTTTAGTATGATATTGTATCAGTACTGGTCAACATTGGTACTGTTTCTTGTAATATTTTAAATTTATAAAGTAGTCCCCAAATTTTTTAAAATTATAAGATATTCACTTAATATATTGTAATGTATAATTTATAATTTTACGTCAACCTTGTCTTTAAAAATTATAACAATAAAAAATTGAATAATAACAATCTATTTATTTTTATTGAAATTAGTTTTCACATATTTCAAATATAAATAATAACCACAATTAGTATGGAAAAATTAATTTAATCATTACAAAAATATAAAGTTAAGGACAATACTAAGTATTAAAAATATTACAATTTTATCATATAATAAATAATAATTACATCAAAATATCAAATAAAAAAATAATAAGTACCCATAACTTTCTAACTATTACAATTTATAACAAGATGTTGTGCTAGGGAAACATCTAACTAGAAGTGAAACATAAAAAAATTTACAATTATATTTATATGGCATATATAGAATTTAACATATACATCAAATAAGTGAAATTAAAAGAAGAAGAGAAATAACAGCTTGGATTTTATTCAATCGAATACTCGATCAAATCATATTAACCCTAACTATTATTTAATACAAAATCATTATCATTAAGATGAGTCTCATTATCACTATCATTTAAATTCATTGCACCAAATAACATGTCAATACTTTTTCATCCAAGATTTTCTTCCAAGTCACTATTGTCTATCAAACTAGGTTCCTTAAAAACCCATTCTGCTAAAAGATCAATATGATTAAGACATATTGGATCTAAAGAACTACTTGTTCTATTAAGAGTCCTAATAAACAAATTAAATTAAATTATTAAGAAAATACAATAAATTATATCCACCTTAATAATGACAATAGCATGCATTTCTTGAAGCTCTTAAATCATAACAAACAAAGACCATGTCCTTCAATCTTTTGTGCTCCAATCTATTCCTTTTCTTGGAATGTATAAATTCAAATATACTCTAATTTTTTTCACACCTTGTTACACTCACACATAAAATGTAAAATCAAAAGTAAGTTCTCAAATAAAAATTTCTCTCTTAATATAGTGATTTCATTTTCTAAGGTGCAATAAAAATGATATGACTCTCAAGAATATAGATGCTACTAAGATGTTTTGAAAGTCTGTGTATGTTAATTTTTTTCATAAATGTTTTTGTTCTTTTTTAAATAGTTAATTTCTTCAGCTAGTCGTTGGTTCACTTGCATCTTTAATCAACTAGATGGATTTAAATATGAATAACTTCTATGTCATCTTTACCAAAAATCTTTCAATAATCACAGGGCTAATATACGACCTTCATAATTAGTAGAATCATTTCGGATAAACCATTTATAATAAGCTAAGTTCATAAAGACGGTTCTTGCAAGAAAGGAATCAAATTTCTTATGATTTTATTTCCTTTTGAGAACTAACCCGTTAACAATAAAAGGAAATAAATCCAATTTGAAATTTAAAATATTATGAAGTTATCATCAAAATCATTAAATATAAACCTTAAGCTAACATAATGTCCTTCCAAAAGATAGCAAAATTATACTTACAAACATGTATTGATATATATCCTAGTCCAATCTCTTAACAATTGTTTTTTTGCTTTATAGTAAGATTTCAGCAATTTATGGCCAACTAGTAATGCATCATTATGCAACTCAACCAACATGTCAAAATATTTGTTACTCTAATTGTTATATACCTTCAAATGCAACAACTTGACAACAAAAGATAACTATAAGAAATTAGAGCATCCCTAATATAATTCTTCTTAAGCTACTTTCAATAACTTCCCAAAATTATCTTCTGTAATTCTACCAATTGCATTAAGCAAGTTATTACGATTAATAATCTCCATATAATTCCCCATATCTTCTAACATTTCTCTAATTATATCATCTACATCATCCAACTTTTGTTTATATAGCTATACGATTATAAGTAAGTTACTAAATTACTAAATGCAATTTAAGTTATAAATAACATAATTGTAAACCAAAATTAACATACCAAGTTTGAATTCTATCAAAGAATGTAATTGGTTAGTAGACTATGACAAACCCTATAATAAGATATATGAAAACATAAGATTTTGTAGATAAAAATATGAGCTAGCTTAGAATAGGAAGCGTGACCCATCTCCAAAACTCATAGCTATATTCATTTTTACAGAGCAAGAATGTGAAAGCCACTTTAAAATATATGTTAAAATGTCCTTATGGTTATATACATATCTAAAGCAGGTTGTATATATTGGGTTACGTTACTTAAATTTTAAATTAAAGAAGTTTTAAACTTATTTCTAACATAAAGCAAGTTTCTTATTAGGTAAAATCTCAAGGCTCTATCAATATCCAAATATTGTCTATGTTTTATTTCAACTAGTCCTTTCTATTGAGGTAATAAGGAATAGTACTTGATGTAAAATTCCTATAGCACTTGAAAAAAATTTCAGTCGTGTGATGATTAATAAACTTAGTGTAATTATCTGCATATACTTTTAATGGTGATATGGAACTAGTTTGAAATGAGGTTAATAAAGTGTTTAACCATGTATCTAAAATCTATGTATCTAATATTTTACTTAAGACTTTCACAAGGATTCAAACAGTAAGTTTTAAACATACCTCCAAATTTAGAAGCAAGAAATGTAAGATTTGATTCAGCATATGCATTCACTATTATGAGCTTCAGCACCTCTCGTAGACTGCATTTGTAATTAGAGTATGAATACCATCATTGTTAACAAGGACAATAAAACTCTGGAGAAACAATCAATTATAAGACCACATATCACATGATGACCTCTAGATATCTATACTTATAACTTTGCCAGCTATAAAGTTAGATGTTTGACTATAAAATTACCAAGACGAAATAGATAGCCCTAATTTTTTTAGACTTGCAATGGGTATGTAACAGGTATTACTGAAACTCAAAATCAATGAACAAAATATGCAAACATCCAAGCTCTAATATGCTAACATCCAACTTAAATAAAAGAAAGTCTCAAATATCTTCTCTTTTGTTAGAATAGAAAACTATCCAAGAAGTTAATGATCGTACCTCTTTTCAGGTCAAACAAATATTTAAATGTAATAAAGACTCATTATCTACAGTGTGAAAAATCATGTTGCTTATAAAACATTTAAGAGTAAAGTTTGAAACAATTGAAAAAGCATTTCCATTCATACTAACGTAACTAGAGATGGATATGTTAAATAGAAACTGAAACATTGTGCATCACATTGTACTAGTAATGGCGTAAGAGATATATCACATTTAGGTTCTAGACTTTTTATTTCCAATCAACAAGTGATCAACATCACAACTTCCATTATTAGTTTATAATTTGATGAAATTAGATATCTTAATTATCATAAGCACAACATCCTTTTAACTTGCATCAAAAGGGGAAGATACATACTACATAAATAGATCAACACTCTATATGCATACTTTTCCATGAAATCAATTCATTTATACATTTTTAACTATCTTTCAGAACTTGATTGCCTCTTATTCTTATGTACTTGTACCATACCTAAAATGCATACTTGCTTCTATTCTTCACCAAATCCATAACATTGTATAACCTAGCAACCCATTTGAAAATCTTTTCATATAATTATAGCTAAGATCACTAAAAAAAAGGTAATCATAAGATGAATAATTAGATAAACTACTATAAAATAAGTGATTCCTTAGCTTTATAATCACATATGTACCAATGCTGCAACTCTCCATCATCTCTTTTTTTAATTCTTTTCTTTATACCTAATTATCAAGCATCTAAATAATGGAGGGCTAAATTCAAAGGATTGGATTAGATGTGTTTACTTTATCTATATAAGATACGAATAAAGGTTGAATAGGAAAATCTTAACTTTCATTTGAGTGTCAAAATGAATAGGTAAATTAACTCATTCATGTTTGTGTGCATCCACCTATTGTTGCTCAAAAGAACATCATAAGATTGTACATTACATTTATTAAATGCAAAAGATTATTGCTTGACAAGGTTACTATATGGAAAAAATTACAAATTTGTAAGAGATAATATTGGTAAGTTTCTAAAAAAATTTAAAAGTATTTTATAACCTGTTATATATTAAAGGGTTAAATTTTCATTTTGACATGATGATATGAAAATGTCAAATACAGAACTAATTCTAACCTAGGGAACATCTTCACAGTTGCATCAATTGACAAATTGAAAGGAGAAAAACTTAGAAAGGAACAACATTTGAACTTTTAAATTCTTCATCATCATAAAGCTAAAGCAACTTTTGTCAACATGTTCATGATACCCATTTTAGAAAATAATAAAGTATTACATAGTGGAAAAGGAAAAGTATGATTCATAATAACATAATAGTCTAGTACTAAATCACAAATGAATTAGTCAATAATTAATTAAACAAAATAAAAATGGTAGAATAGATGTAACAAGTGAATTGATGAGAACCAAGTCCAACTAGTCCTTAACTAATTAACTAAAGGTCATTGATGCAAAGAGGATATTTGTTCAAGTTATCAATCTTATACTAAACCCAAGTTACCACAGGTCAATCCAAAGCTAGTATTTCTTGGCCCAACTAAGCCACTATCCAGGACCACCCTGGTCTGACCCAACCTGTGATGCAACCAAAAGTGACAAAACAATGTCATTTTTAAATTTTTTAAAAAATTTATAAATTAGGTCGAGCTAGCCTTGCTTACCTTGGCCATGTTAGGCCACAATGTGGGTTATGGGTCAGTCAACCCATAGTTGAGCCAGGCCACATATTAGCTCATTATCATCCCTAGTGGTAACTCTAGAAAGAAAAACATTTGTTAAGTTTTATATAGAATTTGCTCTGAATGGAAAAACACTATAACCATTAATTAAAGTAGATTTGCAATTGTTGAAGCAACAACTAGTGATTGAAAATAAAAGGAAAGACAAAAATTACATGTAAATGCAACACAATATATATGTTGATTAATCCAGGCCAACACGTATTCCACGTAATAATAGTATGTTATCTATACAAATGTAATTAAAATTGTAGTAATTTAAGCACGTGTAACCAATTGACTCAACCCTAACTTATATTAACCATGAATGAACTAAAACTTGAATTACCTGGAGAAGAAGAACCCTTCTGAATAGGCAAAACAGATGTTGCTAATTGGTAGAGAAAACACAATGAAACTAGAGAGAAGACATGCAAAGACAGTAGACGAAGACACTGGACGAGCACATTGCAGCTGTTGGAAGAGGAAGACGAAGATGAAGAGAAAACATAGAGAAGTAGTTTTTAGGTTATCAATATTAAGAAAACAATGCCCCTTTAGTGGACAAAAAGATGTCTTTTTATTATCTTTTATTTTTCTATTTTTAGCTACGAATAAATTTTCGTAATGAAAAGTTTTTAACTACGAAATCTATTTTTTTAGCTGATAGTTATGGAATCTGTGTTTTAGCTACGAAACTAACTCCATAGTTAAAAAATGTTTCCAAATCTTATTAGTTACAAGTATAACATATAGCCTATGTTAAACGTCACTAATAATTGTAAAAAAGTCACGAACCATTTCACTATAGCAATGTTATTTCAATTGATTATGTGTAACACCCCATTCTCATATGACATATGCATGTGTGTCCATCAGATACACGTGTACATGTCTGACAGAAATGATATGTTAACCATCTCACTTTCACTGTGCATAACATGGCATCATAAACTAAAACATCAATTACACATTTTCTAAAAGCCAAAATGTTATCATATTATATCAAAAACCATAATTTACATTGTTTCATATAATACAATACCATCCATGTTTTACAACATTATCCTATGAGCCTAAACAACTCAGTACACATTGAATACAATAAACATGAAATAAATAATTATGTCCTCAATCCTAACTGACCGAATTTCGAGCCAAATATGACTGTAACAGTTGCACAAAATATGCTTCTTCGGAGTCTTAGAAGCTAGGTCACCTCACTCTCGAACCAAAAAAGAAACGATACAATTTTGATGAGTTTTGCAAGCTCAGTAGAGTATTCACTCATGTCATAAAACAAGATCAATTATATCATGTAATCATATATTTCAAATATACTTGACAAGTATCAAATACTATCACAGAAACAATTCTCAGTTAAACAGTTCAATCATATAACAACATTTACACAGCTTTGCAAATCATTCAATGAATTCAAATTATATACGGATGCGATATGTATGAGAATCACATTCTTTTTTATATTATAGTGACTATGTGCTTTTACAATATCCTGAATTATCGGACTCAGTTAAACAATTTGTCCCTTACCCAATATGGATATAGGGCTTATTAATCACAGTAAGCCATAGGCTCAAACCACATATGTGGGAGTTTATAGCTCTTATCAATAATAGTATCAGTAATAACATTAGTCACAACTCCTTTATATTACATGCATTGGAATGAAATGCATGTCACAATTTAGTAATCAGATTCAATCACTTTCTTTTGCAAGTATTATGACAGTTTAACAGTCACAACATCAGTCACAATAACAATTCACGGTAGCAGTAGTCATTGGACTAGGTCCAGCATTCAACTTTTCAGTTGAGAATCAGAAAATCATTTAGTCAATCACATTCACATTCAAACAGTACTTCCAATATCATTTTCACGTACCAAAATGCCTCGGACAAATATATTCAGAATTCAGTACACAATCACCACATTTCAGTACAGCTTAATAAGATAACAATACAGTTCAGTGCAGTTCAATAATATACAAAACAAGAAGGTGAGACCATCTTAGGTTACTCACAGTATTCTCCAAACAACTATTGCCTTGAAATCCCGACAATGTCTGGATGTTGTTGTTCAATGTGCTCCTCTATACATATAATACATGCACATATCATAATATTACACAATTATGTATTCATTAATGCACATTCATGTATACTGAATATGTACAATGTATGTTCATGACAATTTCGAGTTTCTAATCCTTAATCTTACCACAATAATCATTTGGATATCCACTTTTAATTAATTAACTCAGATTTGTCTAAAGATACACTTTCAGGTCCATTTTGCACAATTATTTTCATCAGGAAGGTGAAGTAATTTGGTAACACTTCCTTCTAACAAATTATTCTCCAATGTCTTAAGTTTCTTTTGATACCAATATCATTCAATTTCGTTCATTATTCTATGAGTTATGCTCAAAATATCATAGACTATGCACATTTGAAATTTTGCCTAATGCATGATCATGCATTCAAGTTGTACAGCCTATATATCTCAATTCCAATATTTAAAAAGTACAAACTTTATACCAATTTAAATCCAAGAGAATAAACTACAACTTTGGTGTACACACCTTAACCTAATTCAGTCTATGTCAATATAGTTTATTCAATAACAACAGGACATGATTTCTGTCCCTGTTAGTGTTACAACCTAAGCCAAAACTCAATTTCATGCCAATTTTGAAAGTCTTAGACATAAAATTAAAATTTGACTTCTTCTAGAAATTTGTATACATCTGTCTCTAGTTTAATCTTAATTAAGAATTAACTCATTTAGAAATCTATGGATCAATTTATAATCAGAATATCGAAGCATGTTCATGAAAACTCTCTAGTTCATAACATTCCAACAGACTTCCACACTTTCATTGTATCAATCATTTTCAAATCAATTCAGATAGCTCTAAATTTTAATGGAGAGAAATAAAAATGTCTTAGGAATCTATTGGTTCAAGTTTCAAGTCATTTAGAGGTCAGATGAAAAAGTTATAGTCAAAATACTTAAAGTTGTTAGTAAAATACTCTAGTCCATAAACTCATATATGCAAACCATCACATTTTCTCTCTCTAAAATGAAGATCTTCATCTTCTTCACTAAAAACCCTAATTTTTTTCACTTTTACACTTCATAACTACTACATCCATTGCATAAACCAACTTTCCTACTCTCCTTTTAGCTCAATAACTCATAATAAACCAAAATCCAAAATTCAAAATTCAAACATAATCATCCATTACTCTCATCACCGAATTGCTTCCTCCTATAACAACTCATGCATGCATTCATTTACAATATTAGAACATCAGCAAAAATTACTTACTTGGTTCAACAAAGTCTCCAACAGGTGAGAGTGAATCAATAGCACAGAAGAAAAAATTCAATACTTAATGTTTCGATGGGTGAATAAGAGAAGAGTTTTGGTAAAGGAGTTTTTTTGGTGAAGAACAAAACATGAAAAATATAACATCAAGCTTCAACAATGTTCTTTCCAAAAACACACTTAACTACGTGTGTCCCTTACATGTGGGTCATGTGTCAACATTCAAGGCTGCCACATGTCACTCTTCCATTTATCACTTATTTTTATATTTTCTTAGTCTAAAATACCCCAAATATTTCAAAAATTTTTAAAATTCACCAAAATTTTTGAAATAATAATATGACTCTCCAAATAAATTTCAATACACAAAAATCACAATTCTCATTTTAATCGTATTTATAAATCATTTATACCCAGAAAATGTCAATGAATGCATGTATTTTTTTAATGTATCATAAATAAATATTCTCATATGTGTGAATGTACAATAATGCATAAGAATGCAATGCACTACTAATTTCTCACAGTACACTCAATTCACTATTCTAGGATCTAGCCCGAACATGGGACGTTACAATTCTCCCCTCCTTAAGAAATTTGTCCTTGAAATTTTTACCTGATTGAGGAAACATGTAGGGATATTGTTTTTTCATATTCTCCTCAGTTTTTCACGTTGCTTCTTTACTCGAATGATTATGACATTGGACTTTTATTATTGGAATTTTCTGATTCCTCAATTGTTTTATCTGATATCGAACTATCTGAATTGGCTTCTCAATATAGCTCAAATTACTAGTAACTTCAATATCTTGAGTTGGTAACATATGTGTTGGATCAGACCTATATTTCCTGAGCATACTGACATAAAATATGTCATGTATCTAAGACAACTTAGTAGGTAAGGCTAATCGATATGCCAAAGGTCCAATCCTCTCAAAAATCTCATAAGGAACAATGTATCACAAGCTCAACTTACCCTTTTTACTAAATCTCAATACACCACACCAAGGTGACACTTTCAGAAAAACTATGTCTCCAACATTGTACTCCATATCCTTTTTATGTTTATCCACGTAGCTTTTCTGTCTATCCTAAGCCATTTTTATTTGACTCTTGACCAATTTCACCTTCTCTACAATTTCCTGTATTAGTTTTGGGCCCTCAATCATTTTTAAACCTTCCTCATCCCAGTGTAGAGGTGATGGACATTTTTTGTCATACAACACCTCATACGGTAACATCCCAATGCTGCTATGATAATGATTGTCATAAGCAAACTCAATCAATGCTATGTACTGATCCCAAGCTCCCTGAAAATCTAGTACACATGCTCTGATCATATCCTCAACAATCTTGATAGTTCTCTCACTCTGTCCATCTGTCTGAGGATGAAATGTTGTACTCAAATTCAATTATGTGCCTATAACTGACTGTAAGCTTTTCCAGAACCTCGAAGTAAATCTAGGATCCTTTTCTGATACAATATACACTGAAACCCCATGCAGTCTCACAATCTCAGTCACATATCTCTAAGCCAAATGGTCTAAGGCATTATTCTCCCATATAGGTATGAAATAGGCCGACTTAGTTAATCGGTCTACCATAACCTATATTGCATTATTCTGCCTTGGAGTCTTAGGTAATCCCACTATAAAATCTATAGCAATTCATTCCCATTTCTACTCTGGAATAGGCAACGAATGCAATTTTCCAACTAGAGCCTGATGCTTAGCCTTAACCTGCTAGCATGTTATACACTTAGAAACAGACTCCGTTAATTGCTTTTTCATTACAAGCCACCAAAAATGTTGTTTTAGTGTATTATACATCTTGGTAGTACTAAAATGCATAGCATAAACGACCATATGAGCTTCTTCTACAATTTCCTTCCTCAGATCATCAACATTAGGTACATATAGTCTCTACTTTAGCCACAATGTATCATCTTTAAATTCAAACTCATAATCTGTATTCTTCCTAACTTTCTCAATCAATTTCACCATTTCAGGATCTTTACTCTATACTCTTCTCATCTGATCATGCAACGTTGGCCTCAGTTTCAATGTAGTTGTCAATGCTTCATTTTGTTCTAAATTTAACTCCACATTCAAAGCTCTCAACTGTATTAGGCTTGGTAACCTCAATAACTAAATCTGAGCTACACTGTATTTGACTTTCTGCTCAAAACATCAGCTACTACATTAACTTTTCCTAGATGATATTCAATTGTGCAATCATAGTCTTTTAACAACTCTACACATCTCCTCTGCCTCATATTTAACTCTTTCTAGCTCAACAGATACTTCAAGCTCTTATTATCAGTGTATATTTTAAATGTCTTGCCATATAAATAATGTCTCCAAATTTTTAGAGCAAAGACTACTGCTATAAGCTCTAAATCATGTACTGGGTAATTCATCTCGTGAGACCTTAATTGTCTTGATATATAGGCTATCACCTTACCATGCTGCATCAATATATATCCCAGTCCTTGATGCGATGCATCACTGTATACCACATATCCACCAGATCCTGATGGAATTGTCAACACTGGCTCTATAATCAACCGATGTTTCAACTCTTCAAAACTTCTCTGGCACTCGTCATTCTATCTAAATACCATATTCTTCCTTAGATGTTTAGTCAGAGGGGTCGAGATTAAAGAAAACCCCTCGAAAAACCTCCGATAATAACCATCTATTATAAGAAAACTCCAAATCTCTGATATATTTTTTAGTTTCTCTCATCTCATTACTACCTTTATTTTTATTGGATCCACCTGAATTCCATGCCCCGTTATTATATGACCTAGAAATACCACTTGATTCAGCCAAAATTCACATTTACTGGATTTGACATACAATTGTTTTTCTCACATAGTCTTTAAAATTATTCTCAAATGCTCACCATGTTCCTCTTTGCCTCTTGAATACGCTAGAATGTCATCAATGAACACAATTAAAAACTGATCCAGGTAGGATTGAAACACCTTATTCATTAATGTCATAAATGCAGTTGGGGCATTAGTCAACCCAAATAGCATTACTAAGAACTCAAAATGTCCATACCTGCATCTGAAAGCACTTTTTGGTACATTAGGCTCTGCTATCTTTAGCTGATAATACCCAGATGTCAAATCAAGTTTAATTAATAATCAGGCTTCCTGCAATTGATCAAATAAGTCATCAATTCTAGGCAATGGGTATTTATTTGTCACTATAAATTGGTTAAGTTACCTGTAATTAATGCACAACCTCAAAGTATCGTCCTTCTTCTTCACAAACAACACTGGAGCATGCAAAACCTCAAAGTATCGTCCTTCTTCTTCACAAATAACACTGGAGCGCTCCAAGGTGAAACATTGGGCCTAATGAATCTCTTTTCGAACAACTCCTGCAACTAAAATTTTAACTCCTTTAGCTCCATAGGTGCCATCCTATATGGAAGAATAGATATAGGAGCAGTACCTGGAACTAAATCAATTGTGAACTCTGTTTTTCGATATAGAGACAAACTAGGTAATTCAACGGAAAACACGTCTAGGAATTCCTTAACCACAAGAATATCCTGTATACTCTGTTCAACTCGAGTATCAATCACGTGGGCTAGATAGATCTCACATACACCTCCCCAATTACTGTAGTACTACCAATCGTTGTACTCACCTCTAATCCACATCTCAGGAACTCTCTATCATAATGTAATCTAGATGGCATGTGCGGTGTGATAAATGAATGCGTAGATATAAGATCTAGCAATACATAAACCTCAAAAGTAAATAATGATAACACATCTGCGATGACATCTGGATAATCCTAGGCCTTTTGTCTCGTCATAGCATAAATTCTGGCTTAAGACTGCGGCTGATTGCTTCGCACCTCATTCCTCCCAGTAACACTTCCAGAACTCATCTTGCCTCTACCACGACATCTATGTCCAGTTCCACTAGCTCGGCTTTGCTGAATAGTAGGTTCTGTTACTCTACTCCCTCTCCCACTAGGTGTGCTCTAGACATCAATGTACAATATCTAATCTGATGATCATATGAGCCACACCAAAGGCAGGCTCCTGTCAATCTCCAGCATACACCATTATGCTTATTCCCACAATATTGACAACCTGGCAACTAACCCGATGTTGCACCTTTATTATTCCTAGTCTGAGTGAAACCACCTTTCTACTAAATCCTGACTGTTTAGATCCAGCTGGTGGTCTGAATGGTTGGGTCGAACATTTGCAAATCCTTCTGCTAGAACCACCCTGAGACTCAGTGAGCCTCTTCTGACCTGTCTCTGATCTTTGCTCAAGCTGACTGCCCCTTAACAATTGCTTCATTCAGATCGAGGCTGCTCTGAGCTTAGTGAAATTGCTCAAATTAGTAAGAGCTAACCTTGTCTGAATTTCCATATTCAAGCCGTCTTCAAATCTCCTACATTTATATGCCTCAATAAGAATTAAGACAGAAGCATACCTCTTCAACTCATCGAATCTAATCTCATAATCTGCTACAGACATTCCACCCTGTTTCAGATCTATGAACTTCTTCATCTTCCTATCCATATATGTCTGGGGCATATAATTTTGTTTGAAAGTCCCCAAAATTCTCCCCAAGTTAAAGTGCAAGGCCTGGTGGTATTGCCGAGAATAATCTTCTACCATTGATAAGTTGGGCCTTATAGCAAGGAATTGGTATAGTCGAACCTCTCATCTAACTTATAGTCCATCTGATCAAATACTCGTTCTATCCGCTCTAACCATCCCTCAGCTTCTACAGGGTCTGTACTACCATGAAAATCTACAGCTCCCTGCTTTCACAATTTTTTATACTCCTTTCCCTTCTCTTGGGAATTTTTGGAGGCACTTGCTCAGGTCGAGATATCGACAACTCCTTAATAGCTCCTTTCGATCTTAGGTCAGCTGAGTGTTCCATTTGATCACTTACGTCGGATAACTTATAATACACAATAACTTCAATTACCATCCGATATTTCCATAACATTTCACACTTAATATCATTACATATCCTTATAAATGCCAAACCATGCTTTGATACCAAAAATGTAGCACCCCATTCCCATCTGACTTATGCATGTACATCCATCAGACAAAAGTGTACATGCCTGACAGAAATGACATGTTAACTATCTCACCTTCACTGTACATAACATGGCATCCTAAACTAAAACATCAATCATACATTTTCTAAAACTCAAAATGTTATCATATTATATAAAAAAAAAACCATAATTTACATTGTTTCATATAACACAATACAATCTAAGTTTTACAACATTATCCTATAAGCACAAATAACTCAGTACACACCGAATACAATAAACATGAAATAAACAACTATGTCCTCAATTCCAATTGACTGACCTTTGAGCCAAATCTGACTATAACAGTTGCACAAAATATACTTCTACGAAGTCTTAGAAGCTAAGTCATCTCACTCTCTTAAAAAGTAACGGTGCAATTTTGATGAGTTTTTTGAACTCAACAGAGTAACCATCCTTAATAGTTCACTCATTTCATAAAACAAGATCAATTATAGCATGTAATCATACAGTTCAAATCCACTTAACAAGTATGAAATACTACCATAGATAAAACATTTCTCAAGTAAACAGTTTAATCATATAACAACATTTACATAGCTTTGCAAATCATTCAATGAATTCAAATTATATGCATATGCGATATGTATGAGACTTATATTCATTTTTATGTTGTTATGACTGTGTACTTTTACAGTATCCCGAATTATCGAGCTCAGTCATTCAGTCTGTCCCTTACCTAATATAGATATAGGGCTCATTAATCTCAATAAGCCATAGGCTTAAACCACATGTGCGGGAGCTTATAGCTCTTATCAGTAATAGCATCAGTAGCAACATCAGTCACAACTCCTTTATATTACATGCATTGGAATGAAATGCAGGTCACAATTCTGTAATCAAATTCAATCACTTTCTTTTGCAAGTATTATGA
Organism: Erythroxylum williamsii; assembly: GCA_027564335.1. Taxonomy (NCBI): domain Eukaryota; kingdom Viridiplantae; phylum Streptophyta; class Magnoliopsida; order Malpighiales; family Erythroxylaceae; genus Erythroxylum; species Erythroxylum williamsii. Next base: position 24,993,834 of record JANITW010000001.1, on the reverse strand, counting down.
CAGTTTAACAATTACAATATCAGTCACAGTAACAATTCACAGTAACAGTAGTCATCGGACTAGGTCTGGCATTCAACTTTTTAGTTAAGAATCAGAAAATCATTTAGTCAATCACATTCACATTCAAACAACACTTCCAATATCATTTCCATGTACCAAAACTCCTAAGACAAATATTGTCCAAAATCTAATACACAGTCAACACATTTCAGTACAGTTCAATAAGAGAATAATACAGCTTAGTGTAGTTTAGCAATATACAAAACAAGAAGGTGAGACCATCTTAGGTTACTTACAGTACGCTCTAAACAACTATTGCCTTAAAATCCCAGTAATGTCTAAATGTTGTCGTTCAATGTGTTCCTCTATACTTATAATACATATACGTATCATAATATTGCACAATTATGTATTCATTAATGCGCATTCATGTATACTGAATATGTACAATGTATGTTCATGACAATTCTGGGTTTCTAATCATTAATCTTATCATAATAATCATTTGGATATCCACTTTCAATTGATTAACTCAGATTTGTCTAAAGATACACTTTCAGGTCCATTTTGTGCAATTATTTTCATCAAGAAGGTGAAGAAATTTGGTAACACTTCTTTCTAACAAATTATTCTCCAATTCTTACGTCTTTATTGATACTAAGATCATTTAATTTGGTTCATTACTCTATGAGTTATGCTCAAAATATGACAGACTGTATACATTTGAAATTTTGGTTAATACATGATCATGCTTTCAAGTTGTACAACCTATATCTCTCAATTCCAATATCCAAAAATTACAATCATTATACTAATTTAAAGCTAAGAGAAAAGCTACAACTTTGGTGTAGACACCTTAGCCTAATTCAGTCTACATTAATACAGTTTATTCAATAACAACAGAACATGATTTTTGTCCGTTGAGCCTAAGCCAAGACTCAATTTCATGACAGTTTTGAAAGTCTTAGAGATAGAATTAAAATTTGATTTTTCAAAAAAATTGTATACATATGTCTCTAGTTTAATCTGAATCAAGAATAAACTCATTTAGAAATCTACTGATCAAGTTACAATTAAATACCAAAGCATGTTCATGAAAATTCTCCGGTTCATAACATTCTAGCAGACTTTCAAAATTTCATCCAATCAATCATTTTCAAATCAATTCAGATAGCTCTAAATTTTAATTGAAAGAAAGATAAATGACTTAGGAATCTATTGGTTCAAGTTTCAAGCCATTTGGAGATCAAATGAAAAAGTTATAACCAAAAGACTTAAAATTATTCAATAAAATACTCCAGTTCATAAGCTCATACATGCAAACCATCACCTTTTCTCTCTCTAAAATGTAGATCTTAATCTTCTTCACCGAAAACCCAGATTTTTTTAACTTTTGCACTTCCTAACTACTACATCAATTGCATAAATCAACTTTCCTACTCTCCTTTCAGCTCAATAACTCACAATAAACCAAAATCCAAAATTCAAAATTCAAACATAATCATCCATTACTCTTATCACCGAATTGCTTCCTCCCACAACAACTCATGCATGCATTCATTTACATTATTAGACCTTCAGCAAAAATCACTTACGTGGTTCAACAAAGTCTCCAGCAAGTGAGAGCGAATCAAATAGCACAAAAAAATTCAACATTTGATGTTTCGGTGGGTAAACAAGAGAAGAGTTTTTGATAAAGGAGTTCTTTCAGTGAAGAACAAAACATGAAAAACGTAACATCAAGTTTCAACAATTTTCTTTTCAGCAACACACTTAACTACACGGATCCCTTGCTTGTGGGCCAATTGTCAACATGCAAGGCTGTCACATGTCACTCTTTCATTTGTCATTTATTTTTATATTTTTGTAGTCTAAAATATCCCAAATTTTTTCAAAAAATTTTAAAATTCACCAAAAATTTTGAAATAATAATATGACTCTCCAAATAAATTTTCAATATATATAAACCACAATTCTCATTTTAATCGCATGTATAAATCATTTATACCCATAAAATATCAATAAATACATGTACAATTTTTTTAATATATCAAAAATAAATATTTTCATGTGTGTGAATATAGAATGATGTATGAGCATGGAATGCACTTCTAATTTCTTACAGTACACTCAATTCACTATTCTAGGATCTAACTCCGAATATGAGATGTTACACTATGATTTCATAATTTCGTAGCTAAAAAAAAAAAAAGGCAGCCAGAAGGCTACTTCGTTGTTGTTTGATCAGCTCCATTACAGCGCATTGAGGTAAGTGAGGTCATATTAGTTGAGTGGAAACACAAGCTGGAAGGGTCGACTTATTGGTCATGCCTGGATTGCGTGTCAGCCTCTGTTTCATTACATGAATGGAATAATAGCTTTTTCTCCAATTTCATCTTCCACCTGGACCATTAAGGCATTACCACCTCATCCAGCACTTCAAGATGCTCCAGACTCTTCTCTTTGCTAACTGTAGCACTCACTGATCTGAAGGCTACTTCTCACTCGGCTTTTGTACATATGATCATTATATTATGAATTAAAAAACTTAGTAGTAAACAACAGTTTAGTCCAAGAATATCCTTGAATTAACTAATGAATTCTTAAAAACTCCTGATGGTGTTTAGAAGAATTGAAGTCAGATTCACAAGTAATTGAATATTGAATTACTTCTAGCATGTTGTTGGTATGTCCTAGTGCAGCATGCAAGTTCTTTATATATGAAAGATGATGATTCACCGTACACTTCAAAAGATTCTATCCACATTTGGACTGTGTAACTTTGTCAAAAGTGAAATAATTCCAAATCTATTGGTGGAAACTAAACTTATTAGGGGATCGAAGTATAAACAACAAAAACTAAAGGATGAAGAAAAGCACGACGACTACTCTACACCACAAATGCAAAGCCCGTGACACTACAGAGAGTGACTAGCTACTTGCAAAACCTGCCAATATTCATTCACGGGCTAACTCCATATTCTAACCCTATTCTTCCTTTCCCTCTATATAAATACTCTTAAAAACTCCAATACAGAATCCCAAGAATAAGAGGAAACAAAATTAAAGTTGGCGTTGATCCCAGAAGCATGATGAAAACTTTCCAAAAGATGTTTATTATTGGTGTGGTGGTGCTGGTCGCCATAGGCAGCAACGGGATATTTGAGGTTTCCAATGCACAAACCATATGTAACATGCCAGCCTCTGGACTAATGTCATGCAAGGGTTCGGTGACACCGCCGAACCCAACCCCACCAACTACCGAGTGTTGCTCAGCGCTTTCACACGCTGACTTGCGCTGCCTTTGCTCGTACAGGAACTCCAAGTTGCTGCCTTCACTTGGTATCGATCCAAACCTGGCCATGCAGCTTCCTGATAAGTGCAAGCTTCCTCGTCCTGCCAAATGCTAGATTTTGATTATGAACCGGTACTCTTAGCAGCCAGCTAGTTGCACCCCTATGTATCACTTGAACAATATCATTATCTATCTATATATAGAAACTATGTTCAACTGCTATTATGTAGATTATGAATTTCCTAGCATGCCTTTTCAGCATCTTGGCTATGTCACTGCTATTATTTTTGTCATTTATTACTTTTTAGAGTTTTGTTACTCCCTGTTTGTTAAATGATGCTTGAAGATAATGGTTTTGTCTTTGTAGTTGTGACTTGTGATCAATATGAAGATCGATGCCTACATTTGTCTCACCGAACGTTCTTGTAGTCTCACTACTCTTTGCTTTTTATTCATGACAGGCCATTAGATTTTGGCTCTTTTTATCGAAATTTTTATTGACGTAAGCACGTCTCAATTTTTTTTATTAAAATTACTAGCAGGTTAACACTGCACAAATGTGCAGTGAAAGTGTCCAGTGAATTTATACGCAGGGCAAAATTTAAGATGACAGTTAAATAAAAAATAATTTGAAAATGTAATGAAATAATCATCCGTTGGGAGAAGAACTAAGATGAAATAACTTTCTTTCAGATAAGATAAAAATAGTTTACATGTCTACTACTGACATCTGCAGTATAAAGATACGTTAATCTATAAGTTAGTTTACTTCTTTGAGATCATTGGCTATCTTTATCATCTCGATATCTGCTTTGTAGATTTGATTAGTCAATTCGTATACTCCAAGAAGAATTATGGAATTGGTAAGTCAAATTTAATTCGAGTTGGAAATGACATCAACTGAAGTATTTTAAATAAAGAATAACAAGAGCAAGCTCAAAGAAGAAAAAATACGTTGAAGTAGTAAGACGTTGAAAAGCAGACGAAAGAAGAAAAACACTTCTGCAATACGTTATTGGTAGTATTTGACATTAT
>JANITW010000001.1:24950825-24963242 GCA_027564335.1 Erythroxylum williamsii | reverse complement strand
TCCTTCATTCTTGCAAAATTCATTGAATTCACCTCCACAAAATTCCAAACCATTATCTGTCCGTAGTCGCTTAACATGTTTTCCTATCTGCTTTTCAATCAACACTTTCCATTGTTTAAAGGTTAAGAAAACATCATTTTTGTGTTTCAAGAAATACACTCAAACCTTCCTTGAATAATCATCAATAAAAGTTAACATATACTGGGCACCACCTTTGGATGGAACACGAGAGGGCCCCCAAAGACCAGAATGAATATAATCCAAAGTACCTTTATTTTTGTGAACACCTGGAGAATTGAAACTGACTCGTTTCTGCTTCCCAAAGATACAATGCTCACAAAAGTCCATCTTATCAGTACTTTATCCATAAAGTAGGCCTCTTTTGCTTAACAACATTAAACCTTTCTCACCTATATGTCCCAAACGCATGTGCCACAATTTGGTAATGTTACCTTCAGTAGAGACTGCTGCAGCACATGTTACTGTAGATCCTTGCAAAACATACAAACTACCAGACCTGCAGGCTTTCATCAATACAAGAGTACCATTAGAAATTTTCAAAACTCCACCTTCAGTTGAGAACTTGCACCCTTGAGAATCGAGAGTACCCAAAGAGATGAGATTTTTCTTCAATTCAGGAACGTGTCTAACATCAGTGAGTGTTCTAATAATACCATCATACATTTTGATCCGGACTGTACCTTTTCCAACAACTTTTCAGGCAGCATTATTATCCATCAAAATAATTCCACTATTCAATAACTCATAAGTGGACAAACACTCCCTGTCGGGACTCATGTGGTAAGAACAACCCGAATTTAAAATCCACTCCTTATTAGACCTAAGTTTATCTTCTGTGGCTACAAAGATAATTTCCTCATTCTCATCTGCTGCTACACTAGCTTCGGCGGTGTTGCTGTTATTCTGCTCAACTTTATTTTTCTCCTTATGTTTTAATTTATAACAGTCAGTCTTTATACGCCCCTTTTTCTTGCAATAATTACAAGTTTTATTTCTATGTCTAGATTTTGACCTACCTTTGGATCTATTTCTTTCAAAATCTCTATTTTCAGATCTACCCTGTACAAATAGTCCCTCTGTCTGACTTCCACTAGTCTCCCCAGTGATGTCCCTATCAATCTGCTCTTTTGACTTTAATGCAAACTTAATACTATTATATGAGACTGACTCTTTCCCATAAATCATAGTATCACAAAAATATTTAAAGGACTGGGGAAGGGAACATAACAACAATATGGCTTGATCTTCATCCTCAATTTTTACATCTACATTCTTCAAATCCAAAATAAGAGAATCAAATTTATCCAAGATGTGAAAGAATAGATGTACCTTCTATCATCCTCAACATGTACAACTTTTGTTACAAATAAAGCCGATTTTCCACCGTCTTCTTCATGTACATAGCTTTAAATTTGTCCCACATACCTTTAGTTGTATTTTCACCAGCAACCTCTTGCAAAATCTCATCAGAGAGATTCAATATGATGGCTGATCTAGTCTTTTTATCTAGATCCGTGAATATATCTGATGCCATATCTGCTGGCTTTTTCTCCACTCTATCAAGTCCAATCTCACATCCATCTTGTATTAAAATAGCTTGCATCTCGAGCTGCCACATACCGAAATTAACGCTCCGGTCAAACTTTTCAATAGAGGTCTTCGTTATCGCCATAATGGCTAAAAAATTGATATTCTGACTATTTTTCTACTGATGGGCCCCACACGAAAAACTGGGACAGTGGACCCCACAAAAGCACTGGATGTCGGCCCAACAGAGGACATGGACCAAGCAGCAAAGCTGAACTCCGTTTACAAAATTGATGCAATGGGCCCCACAAAACAAAACCGAGGCAGTAGGCCCAGAAAAATAAACCCAAAGTAGTGGGTCCCATAAGATAAAACCGAGACAACGGGTCTTGCAAGATAAATCCGAGACAGTGGAACCCACAAGATAAAATCGAGACAATGGGCCCCGTTTAGACTCACAATAAAAATATAAGTTACTTTATGATGTGGAGGGTCCACCTTAGTAGCAACCACAAAGCATATGGTAAGTTAGACCAACAGAAGAAGATCTGATATCAGTTTGTTAAGATAAAATGCCCTCGAATCAGATACCAGTTGAATTTAATAGCCCGAAACATAGTAATAAAAATAAAGATAAACAAAATAAATAGGACAAAACACAAAGATTTATGTGATTCGGTCAATGTGACCTACGCTCACGGTCGGAGGGTGAGCAATTTTACTAATATGTGGAGAATATATACAAGTACAAAGGTTGAAACAAAAAGCTTTCAAAACGCATAGGTATACAGAAAATAATTGAATAGAGGATGAGAGGATTTGTAGAAAGGAGTTGTGTGTTTTTGAGCCTGCAACCATCCCTTCTATTTATAACTGAAATCCCTAAGCATCTATCTAAAAAATTCTTTAATCTGTACGCAATCGTCGCTCACCAAAAACTACGCTTGAAGATCCTAAAGATTTTAGCCTAACATGGCTAAAAATATAAAGCCTGAAAGGTGCATCTATTTTTAACTTAGAGGAGGCCAAAAACATGCAACCAATAACCACCCATTTTTGACATATTGGAGGGGTCAAGACATGGACATGCAACATATTACAAACAAGTTTTAAAGTGTTTATATGCTAAAACTAATGTCTTTGGTCCAAACCCTCTAAGGTTGATTTTGTAGTCCAAATACAAACTCGTAATCAACAAGCTTAAAGCCAGTTGTTTAGGCTCAAAATAAACTAAAGGGGTAAATGGCCTTACAAAAGTTGGAACGCACTTAGTTAAATTTTAAATAACTTAATTAAAATGTCCAAAGCATAATGTAAGTCGGCCCAATTAGATTATACTATATAGCTTGAAGATGCTCAAAAGAGTCTAATTGTAACAAACAAGTTGTTTCTAGTTATATAACATAATTAACCTTCTTTAGCAAGTCCTAACACATTGCTTCAAGCGATTGAATCATCATTATAAACTTTGTCGACATGTCTCTTGCAAATAGATCCACCGTCAAATTGTTTAGAGCCTCTTTAACAAGTATAGTCCACAACCGTGTCATTGGTCCTTTGAAATTCTCTGATGGAACTTTTGCCTCAAAGTGTTTGTTGAGCTTGGTTAAGTGTTTCTCTCCTTATTGTCCAAGCTCTCCAATGCATCCCATTCGTTTTGCTTTGTCCTGGAAGCTTCTGGGAAATATCGCAAGAGGTGACTTCGACCTGTTCCCCTACAATTGTCGCTACATGTGAGTTAGTTTGTCTTCCTACGGTGTCGTGTAAGAGAAGAGTATATCCGTCCGTAGATCTAGGCAGAATATGTACTGGGCTCCACTGCAGACAATTTAAGCAGGCCATAGGGAACCTCGTTTGTAACTAGCTCTCGGTGTACTTGACCCATGGTTTTGAGTTCTTAATTAATGAAGCTCTTTGTTTATGTTTTTTCTTTCTTTTGCTATGTGTCTTCTACTTTGCAAAGCACATGGATTTATTGCCAAGCACATCAATTCATAAAGCTTGATCGTTGTTTTGATGTAAACACATGGGTTTATGGTGCACCAAAGGAAAACGTCCAACCTTCTAATTAGCAAAGAATGATGAATGATGGTATGACATCAATTATATCTATATTGTTCTTTTATAATTTGCAACTTCCATCCTTTGTCCCTATTAGATTATGAGTAACCACTACGTACCAATCATTTTGTTTTCACAAACAATAAATAATGCTATAATAAGCTACTTATTTTCAGTTCAAGAAAATACAAATAAGTATAAATATTGAGCTACTTATTTCTATCTTATTTTATGAGCATCTATTTATTTAATAAATAGAACCAACAATAAATAAATAGATGAATGCTAGCTAAATTGAACAGAAACAAAATGATAAAAACCAAATAATATAATCATGAGCTTACCAAGCAGAATTTCTATTCTGCCTACATGAAGAAAAAGGACAGACTTTGATTAAAAATATTTAATAAAATATTAGTGAACATGTGAAGTTTGATATATTTATTTCTATTTCCTTTAATGAATTTATATTTAATGAAATATGATGAATTTATTTATTGATAAATATTTGTGTAAGATATTCAAATAAAATTAATTATTTAGATATTTTATAAATTTTATTTATATTTAACATTTTAATATTATTACTAACAAAATTGACGGCATCAATTTGAATAAGGAAATATTGTTTTATTTTTTATTTTTAATGAAATATAAAATAAAGGGGATCCACGTAAGAGTGGAATCTGCCAGCTAATATCCAACCTGTGATACCATTCATCCTACGTGGATCCTAAGCATATGGATTGGAATCTTGACGATGGTTTTAGCTCCGTGAAAACATGAAAAATGCGGAAACAATTCAAAGTCCAAGTGAATGAGTTTTTTTTAAAGTGAGATTGTGAGTTCGACCCGTATTTATGTATTTTATGTATGTAATTATTTAAAAATTAAAATTAAAATTTTATTTTTTTAAAAAAAACTACTAAATATAGATAGTTTAAAAATATTTCCTTATAATTAGTGTCCTTTTAAGATTACTTCGCGAAAAATTAAAAAAAAAACGCCGAAAGTCAGGAAACAACAACCCATCAACTCACTCCGCATTCCTACTAACAGATATGCCCCTCCAATTGTATAACATGCTGCCACGTGAGCTTCCCCTATCTGCCCTTCCCTTTCATGCGCACACCTATTAGAATCTTATTAGCCAAGAGAAAGAAAGAGGAGCAGCGGATAACAATTATTACAAAAATAAAAAAGGAAACAAAAAGATTATCAGATACTCATTCCATAACCATATATATATGCACGCACATTCTATGAGGCCACGTAGAGACTCTGACAGGCGTAGAAGCAACAAGTACGACAACGAAGCAGAATCTTCAAACACAGACCGTCACCGGCCGCAGAGGTTATCGTCGTCGTTATCAGCGATTAAAGTGGGTTTCGTGAGCATGGCAGGACAGTCACGAAAGTGGATGATATTGGTCGCCACGATATGGATTCAGGCCTTCACGGGGACGAACTTTGATTTCTCGGCTTATTCGTCGAGGTTCAAAACAGTGTTGGGGATTTCACAGGTGCAGTTGAATTATCTGGCCGTGGCGTCCGATTTTGGGAAGGTTTTTGGGTGGTCGTCGGGATTGGCTCTGTTGTATTTTCCACTGTGGGCGGTGCTGTTCATGGCGGCGTTCATGGGGTTCTTTGGTTACTTTCTTCAGTGGCTAGTCATCAGGAACGTCATCACTTTACCCTACATTTTGGTAATTTTACGTACCCCTTTTTGTTATCCTTTTAACATATAGAATGTGTGATGATAAACTAACGGGAAATGATTTCTTTTTTGGTATTAAGTGGATTTAATAAACTAATTAATTTTTTTAAATATTTTTAATTAAAATTTAAATTTAAATTAAGTCTTTAATTTTATTTAATATTTAACTAATCTTATCAAAAATTAATACTAATTTAATTTTGTCCAATATTATGTTATATTAAATTTTATGCTCCTCTAATTCAACGCTTTTTGTTCCACTTGTTAGAGACACATGAACTGCTTTACCATGCATATCATAAGAAAATAATTGCATGCATTGCACTCTTTCTTCCTACTCATAATCGTCATTTTCTACTTATTTCAGATTGGTGTGTTTACATACGTAGCATTTCGTAGTTACTAGCTAGAGCCTTACGTTTACTTCATTTTGTGAATGATTTTGATATTATTAATACAAAGTAATATAATTTCAAAAGTATTAATTAAGCTTTTTTATTTTTCATATTCACAAATATTGCCTTTATTACGTATGTATTACAAGAATAATATTTAATTCCATATCATTAACCTCATGCCATAATTGATATATATTTCAAAATATATATCAATTAATAACTTCAATTTTCTATTTTCTTGTTTGTTAATTAAGATATCTACCAAAAAAAATCAACTATATCATATTTAACTATGTTAACTATAATGTTATGTTAAAATTTTCATAATTCTTTATTTAGAGGAAATGAATAATTTATATATACAATATTAAGTTATATGATTATTCTTATATATAAATTACTTTTAATTCTTGTTCAAGTGAAAATTTAACAACTCTTAATTAGTAGATATATTAGCTATTTTATCTCTTTCTTTGACTTCAGTTCATTCCTAACAACTCTTAGCAGATATGTTTGCCACTTTTATCTCTTTCTTTGACTTTACTTCATTCCATGGCCATCCTTGAATGGTATGTGGCACCTCTGATTCTTTTCTATCTCTGTACACTTTATGCCTCGTTTTCAATTCAATTGACGGTATATATGATGATGGCGTAGGTCCAATTTAGGTCATATAACATTCTTGATCTAACTCAATTTTTCTTTTCAAATAAGTTTAATATGAGATTAAAGTTTAACCCAATTTGGAATGTTAGACTATGATTTAGATGTTAGTTGGAATTTAAAGGTTAATCAAACTTCAAACTTTGTTGAATTTTGGATTTTTTCTAACTGAATTGAGTCATTTTAGATTGAACCTCTTTAACTTTAAATATGAAATATTTTACATTTAAATTTATACCTGACTTAAAATTTAATCAATTCAAACTTAATTTTAGATTAGGTCAAACTTAAGTCTAATTATTGTTTCCATTTGAGACTCAAGAACATGACTTTAATATAAATATAAATATAATTCTTTACTTTCCTCTCGTGGAGTATAGTTATTGTAATTATTTAGCAAAACTCTTCTCACCATTACTTTCCTCTTTTTCCCTTTAAAAAAATTATTTTGCTTCCTAAATTCATGTTATTATAGAAAGCGGATGTATCTGTTGCTTACAGTTGGACAGATATGTTGGCTCTCAATTTTATCAAAATACTTTTTAATTCACAGTAAGGATCAAATAGTTCATTTCATCTATGGAGGCTAGCTGCATTACTACGTCTTACCACTGGAATTCCTACCTTGTTTTATAATTGGATTTTTGCAACAGAAATTGGTCTTCAGTACCTTAACATTCATTGAACTTGGAGAGGACTAAAGATTCTTCCATTTTACTTGAGCTTGTATGGTTGGATGTAGCCTGCCAAAAGTCAGGCAGGGGGCCATTGATAGAGAATTTTGAAGGTTGTCTATTAGATAGATCTTAACTTTGAAGTTGTTCTTAGTTTTCTGTTTACTTTGTTTCTATATGGTGACACTTACAACAAAGTTTATAATCAGATTATGTTAGGAATGAAATCGAAGATAAATCAATCCCCTGATACACGTACTTTCATAATTTTTTGGTTCTCTAGATGATTGGTAGAGGCTAAGGCACTTGAATGGCATAGCATACAGAGTTACAGAAAGGTATGTGAACATGCAGATTTTTTATTCTTTTCTTTTTGTGAAAATTAGTTTTAGTGCTTGGCTAGAAATTCGTCGACATCCCACCTCGGATTTGTTTCAAAGTAATGCATGGTGTGATTTTCTCATCCATGTTCTTGTTTAAGTTTCCTTGCTCTGAAAATGTTTGCAGGTGGCTTTTCTTTGTTTGTTGGCTGGATGTAGCATCTGTTGGTTCAACACTGTATGCTTTGTTCTTTGCATCAAGAACTTTCCAGCCAACCGAGCTCTTGCTTTGTCCTTGACAGTAAGCTTCAATGGAGTGAGTGCAGCTCTCTATGCTCTTGTTGGCAATGCAATTGACCCATCATCAAAGGAACTATATCTTCTTCTAAATGCTCTTATCCCTCTTATCATTTCCATTATATCATTGCTTCCCATTCTTCGCCAACCATCTCTAGGTCCTCTCTCCCCCGATGGTGTTCGTCGGGATTCTGTCATATTCATCATCTTCAATATCATTGCCATCCTCACAGGAATTTACCTCCTCCTATTTGGGTCGAATCTATCAAATGTTGTAAGAGCTCGTCCACTCTTAGTTGGAGCAATGCTTCTTCTTATTTTCCCGTTATGTATCCCTGGTGTTGTCTATGCTAGAGACTGGTTTCACAGGACCTTACATAACAGCTTTCGGCTTGAAGGCTCTCACTTCAATCTTGTGGATGTCGATGATCTTGAGCTTCACAAAGAGCTCCTTACTCGTGAGGCAGGTAATGAAGAATATGAAGATGGACTTCTTGATGGAACAAGAGTTAATATTAACAAGGAGGGTTGTTGCGAGTCAGTAGTTGGCAAGGATAAGTTGGCAATGCTTGGGCAAGAACATCCAGCTTCAGTGGTTGTGCGTCGGTTAGACTTCTGGCTATACTATACTGCATATTTCTGTGGAGGGACAATTGGCCTTGTGTACAGCAATAATCTAGGCCAAATAGCACAATCTTTGGGGCAAAGCTCCAACACTACCACTCTTCTCACTCTCTACTCATCCTTCTCCTTTTTTGGCCGGTTGCTTTCAGCAGTACCTGACTATATTCGCACGTAAGTTATCATATTCATTCCATTTTAATTCATATGCTTACAGTAATAGCTTTGAAAATGATTGAAGGTATATGATTTTATCATGATTCATCTATCAATACTGCATGTGCTTTCATATAAATGATTTATACCTTCTGCAGGAAGGTCTACTTTGCCAGGACTGCGTGGCTAACCATTGCCCTTGTACCAACCCCCATTGCCTTCTTCTTGCTTGCTGCATCAACGAGTGAATTGTCACTGAATATAGGTACTGCATTGGTAGGATTGAGCTCTGGATTCATATTTGCTGCAGCTGTTTCAATAACCTCCGAGTTGTTCGGTCCTAATAGCGTTGGCGTCAATCACAACATTCTAATCACCAACATTCCGATAGGATCGCTGGTCTATGGCCTCCTTGCAGCTGTAGTATATGATGCCAATGCTACCTCTGGCCTGGACATGAATACTGACACTGTCATATGCATGGGGAAGAACTGCTATTTCTTGACGTTTATCTGGTGGGCTTGTCTATCAGTTGTAGGGTTAGCTTCTAGTCTGCTGTTATTCTTAAGGACTAAACATGCTTATGATCAGTTTGAAAAGAAACGAGTTACAGCATCACTGTACTAGGCATGCTTTGACTCCAATAGGCTCAAGCATAACTTGTCTGGATACACTAATTTTCCTTTGTATATTAGGCTCATACAATTGGGGAGAGATGTTCTTTTGATCTAAATGAATATCTGATTCTAATTGTAAATCAAGTCAAGGAATGTTGTTTCTTTTAGCACAGGTTAATAACAATAAAAGGAATGTTGTTACAAAGGAGAATGAGTGGTGTGGAGGGTGTGTGCAGGAGGAACATTGCCGGGATGGTGAACAGAACAACGAACGAAAAGTGTGTTACAGACATTGGACTGTGGTGGGGTATTTAAAGAAGTCACGTAGAGATGTTTAAAAGCTAAGGAAGTTTATGTTGCCTATATACTAGTTATAAAAGATATGTATGAAAGTATTAAAACTAGAGAAAATACGATTGGAAGAGATACTAAGCATTTCTTTATTGATATCAAATTACAGTAAGAATCTTTCATTGAGTCCCTTCTTATTTGCAATAATTGTAAATAAGATCACCAAGAATATCTACAGAGAAGTATCTTGGTATATGATATTTGCTAGTGACTTGTTTTAGTAAATAAAATAAAGGAGAGTGTTAATGTTAAACTAAAACTTTGGAGTGATGTACTTAGAGTTAATGGGCTTTAAATTGACATAACTAAGACAGAGTATTAATATTGTAACTTATCAAGTTGCAGAGTTGTATATGATGTGAGAATCATGATTGGTACAAAAGTTATACTACATAAAAATGATCTTAAGTACGTTGAATTCATCATCTAAAATAAAGACAAGATACATGATAACATGATTCATGTATCAAATAAAAGTGCCTTAAACGAGGGAGTGCTTCAAAAGTTTTATATGACAAAATGATACTGCTGAAACTAAAAGCTAAATTCTACTGTTTAACTATTAGATCGATCATGCTTTATAAAGTGAAGTACTAACTCATCAAATAGATAAATAGTCATAAGTTAATGGTGGCAAAGATAAAGATATTTTGTTGGATGTGTAATGTGACGACATTAAGAACACAATAGTAAGAAACAAGTTGGAAGTGACTAACATTAATAATAAATTAAGACAAAGTTTAGGCAGTTCAAACATGTTAAGAAGAGACATTATTACACCTCAATAAAAAGATGTAAGAATATCTCTTTAGCGATGGTAAGAAAGGAAGATAAAGATCAAGAAGAATTAGAGGAGGTGATAAAAAAAACTATATGACCCTGTTAGAGCTTACTAAGAAATTGATCCATAATAAAAAACTTTGATGAACCAAGAAATAAGTAGAAAATCCCCTCATAGAGAGGTCATTCTCTTTTCATATATCTTTCGAACATTTTTTTCAATTTTTATATCTTTTATTTAGCCTAAAAAATTTTATTTGTAGTATTTTCTTCCTTATTTATTATTTTTAAATTTGTTTATCTATTTTATTTACTTAATTATTTTCTATTTATTTATTTACTTATTATTTTTATTTTTATTTTTTGAAAATTTTATTCATATTATTTTACTATTAGTTTCTTCCAACTATTTTGCAAAAAAAATTATGTAAATCTATCAAAAAAAATAGTCTCTTCATTAGTCAAGGGTCTACTTTTGAACTTCTCTAAGTCTAGAATATCTATGGAGACGTTGATATTGATATTAGTATATATATATTAAATTGAATTCCTATAATTTATTTTTTCATTATACTTCTAGCTGTGTTAGGACTTGACCGATCTTAGTGTAGAAGGAATTTTATGAAATGTAATGATGAAAATGAGACACACTATGGTTTACAGAGTTGTTTCAGTCATTCTCGGTTGCCTGTCTCAAGGAAAAGCTACCTAGAAAATGAAAATTTTCCTACTATTCTAACAGGAAAATTTGCTAACCAATAAACCGTTTTATTTTATTTTAAAATAATAAATAAATAACCTAAAGTTTTATTTTAAAATAATATCTATCTTTTGAAATTAATATGCACTTTTTGTTTAATTAAAATTAGATATTTAATATTAAAATTATTTCATAAATAACTATTTTTAAAAACTTGAAAGTTTGGTATTTCAAAATATTTAAAAATAAGATATATCTATTAAATAATTACAAATTTAAAAATATTTTTATTTCTAGATAATCTTTATTTAAAATTTAAATATTAATTAATCACAAAATGAATCGAATCATTAAAGTATTTTATTAATAATTAATAATAAAAATAGATAAAAATTAAATTTGTCAATTTTTATAAATTATAAAAAAACTAAACTAACCACTCTATAAAACAAAATTTTCGTTAAATTTCAAAAAAACTGAAAAGAGAATAACTCTTTTTTATTAAAAGGTAAAGAATAGTAATAAGAATAACAGGTCCTTAAAAAAACGAGAATATCAAACAATATAGGACGACGACAACATTTAATCAAAAGCATTTAAGAAAGCTACAACGACGATGTTTCAGAAAACCACAACTTCTTCAAATAAAGGTAAGGCGCAAAGCAAAACGGATCGTTTAACAAAAATGGGATAAGCGCAAAGTGCATCTTACCCCATTCGCGCAACCCTACCAAATTAAGGTTAGGTGTCTGGCGACCTTTGAAGCCGGGAGTGGAGCTACAACTGAAGAGTGATTCCAAGTTCTTCTCTTGAAGATCATCCCATGTTGGGCCCGGGTCCCGGATGTCCGAATCCCGAAGCGGCCCCTCGGGTCGCGCCCGTGCCGAGCGCCTAAACCGCGGACCCGATCCCAACATTTAGGCACAAACGATCATACGATACATACATACATTTCCATAACATTCACAATCATGAATTAAAGACCCTATAATCATAGGGATTTCATACTATTGCAATTCAAGAAAATTCAACAAATGTTCTCACTTGTAACATAACACAAAATGAAATTAATAATCCCAAAATACATGAAATATGCTCAATGTTAACATGCTCGGAGGGCCAACAAAATACGAACTTAATACAAAGCTCCTAATTTGACCGAAGTTTCCGATGCCGCGCAAAGTCAACGATCGGCCGGATCTGCACCTGAGGAGGGAAAGTAATGGGTTGAGCTACACAGCTCAGTGGCTAATATAAATATAGCCATTGGCAATTAGCACAAATCCCAGCATATGAATGTATATATATTATATCTATACACAATATCAGACATTCACATGCCAATCACTAAAGTACACATTCATTATAATTAATGCAGTTCATAAGTATGTCACATAGTATGCGTCACAATAACAATTCACATATGCAATGCACATAACAATGGCTCGAGGGTTCCATGGAAACAAAAGGAAGAAACCGAAGTTTACATCCTGAACGAAATGAGTCCATTCGGA
>JANITW010000001.1:24839145-24851725 GCA_027564335.1 Erythroxylum williamsii | reverse complement strand
TAGGAAGAAGGAAGAAGAAGAAAGGAAAAAGAAGATAGAAGTTGGAGGGAGATGTCGGGTGAGTTTATATTTAAAAAAAATTTACCGACAGTATTGAATATTCCGTCGCTAAATTTGATAATCTTACCGACAGTATTGAATATTCCGTCGCTATTGTCAGACGGAAAAAATTTGGCAACAAAAATATGGGTTGTCAGTAAATTTGATAATCTTACCGACGGTATTGAATATTCCGTCGGTATTGTCAAATGGAAAAAGTCTGTCATTAATATTCCGTTGCTACTGCGGAGTTTCCTTGTAGTGAATATTCTGATTAGACATAGAGTATGAAATTAATGTCTACTCTATTTTGAGTCTAATTATAATAGTTCTCCGCCATCAGCTATCAATTCAATTAATGATATTTATAAACTATTTACAAAACATCATTATGCCTTTGCCAAGGATTTCTTAAATCAATACTAATCGAGAACAATAGAACATTCTCCTTAATTACTTTAGGGTGATGAATTATATCTTGATCACACAACTATTTCCATATAATTTATGCTACATCCAATAACTACCGTTTGACCGACCTATGATTAAATAGGTTATAAATAGTATCAAAACACAGCAATCTCTATATAAGATAACTTTGGAGACCTCAAGTCAAAAGATCACTTATACAACCATCACAATGAGAATTTCATAGACACATAAGTAATGTTCTAAATAAATTTCTCATATCGAGTCTATTAAGTGAACTTGTTTTTTAATAAGCACTCACACATTTGTTTAAGTATCTCTATACTTTAGCCTATGATATCAATTGATTCCTTCATAAGGAAAAACAAAACTTGTACTAGTCTTTTTATATTCTATTGATGTCCAATCTTAATAGAAAAATGACTAGAAACATTTAGGAAATATATATAAAGGCAATATGAATCTCATAATTATAATCTCATTATAATTTCATTTGCAATGTAAAATTATCTCTGGACTTTATCATACATTTAAACACGTACAAGATAAAGAATGTCTATAAATAATTTATCACTAAACTGCAACCAAAGCAATTGATTGTAGGGTATAAATCAACACATTTGATGTTATCCACTGGTCAAGTCAGCTGATATAATCCTCTATTAGCTAGCTGCTGATAAAATCATCTAATAATTAATGTAATTCACTGATTGCAAAATAGAGTCATTGTCAACTTTTTTTTAAATATATATCATTTATTGCAACTATCAAGGCATTAAAATTTATTCTTATTATCAACTACAATGCCTGATATTCATGAAGTTGAGAACAAAAGAAGCCGAGGTTCAGTTACCAGTTATAAAAGATTCACACAAGAAACTAAGTCTAATGATTTTGACAGTTTTTAGTTGTACAACACCTACATCTTCTCAAAACTTTAGGCTTATCTTCAATGGCACCACTAAGTTGGCAACACCAGCAATCAAAGCCAATAACAGTATATTTTATTTGTTATTAAGTTTGAACATTTCAAGTTTTAAATTTGATTAAGATTCTACGAAAGAAGTTTATGGTCACCAGTGATTTTTTTGGGATTTAATAATTTGTGATTTTAACTTTTAGTTAAAAATATTAATTTTATGTGGCAACTGCAATATAATTGTCACACATTAGTACAGTTAATAGAGATTTTAAATTAGGTTATTTTTTAAGAAAATTAAAATATTTTAATGTAAATTTTTAAGAAAATCAAAATATTTAATGTAAACTTTTAAAATTCAGACTAATATTATAGAACTGAGTAAAAATTATAGATTTATTTTATGATTAACTATTTTATTTTTTTAATATCTAACATTAATTATGACATGATACTAATAATAAATCACATCAGCACTATTAATTGAATGGCTAATGTTGAGAATCTTAATAAAATTTAATAATTTTATTTTACTTTTGATCAATGTTTTAAAAATCGGATCGAAAGTTAAATCGATAAAATAATATGATTGAAAGATATTATTTTTACCAATTGAAAATTTTGAAGTTTATTTGAAAAAAGAGGTTG
This sequence comes from Erythroxylum williamsii, assembly GCA_027564335.1. NCBI lineage: Eukaryota > Viridiplantae > Streptophyta > Magnoliopsida > Malpighiales > Erythroxylaceae > Erythroxylum > Erythroxylum williamsii. The sequence goes on along the minus strand of JANITW010000001.1, from coordinate 24,849,690 downwards.
TTAAATAAAAATTAATTTGTTTATTTTAGTTTATACGAATTTACTAATTTATGAAAATTGACAGATTAATTAATAAATTAATAAATTTTTAATAATATAAATTATTAAAATAAATCAAATCAAAAAATTGAAAGATTCAATATTTTTACTAAGCTAAATCGATTTTTTCCGTTGCTTTTGATAATTTTGTTATTATTATAAAATAAGACAAAATTGAACCTAAATTTTAATTTTAAGAGAGTCTAAACGAAATCAATGGGATCCATATTGACCAAATGCGTCCCACAACATCTCTTTTCGATTTGGTGGGTCCTGCAAGTGGAAATCTAGAGAGACATCACAAGTTAGCCGTTACGTTGGTCAGAGCTAGGGAAACTCCGAAAACCCACTAACAACCCACTTCGCTGTGTGTTGTGTCCCTTTGCTCTCTCTCTCTCTCTCTCTCTCTCATTTCGCTGTTCCGATGGCTCATTTTGGGAATCTATCAGACACGGACGACTCAGCTGTGGATGAGCTCATCTCCCAAGTTCAAGAGCTTTCCGTTCTAGAGCAGGTCTCTAAGATCAATTGCTCTGGTTTTGATAATTCTCTTCTTCCTACTGATCTGGAAACCCGATTTCGCAAACTGAAATCTTTCCCTGTTTCAAACCCCAGAAACCAAACTAATGACATTGCTCTTTCCAAATGCGAGATGGGTAATCGTTCTGATCGTGAAAGATTAAATTTTTCTGCTGAGAAACATTACCCAGATGGCAAAGTTGGTTCATTGAAGGTTACACATGACACAGAAGGTAATAAATTAGGTACAGAAAAAGAATCAGAAAGTGGGTATGCTTCGTCTTCGTTGAATTCTTCCATTTCTTCGGTGGATGAAGAAATTTTCAGGCCAAATCCAACTGGGAAAGGTGTATCGAAGAAGAAATCCGAGGATGAGTCTGCTTGCAAACAGAAATCAGAGAAGAAAATTAATTCGAAGTCAAGACCAAGGCATGGTTCAAGTGGCTCAAGCCGTTTGAGTTCGTCACCCTCGCTCATGGATTCTCCTTCTCCTCCTCGGAAGAGTGGCTGCTTTTGGTGTTCCCCAAAGAAGAAGAGAAGTAAGGAACACTGGAGTCCAAGCTGGGTCGATATAGGTGACGATAACTTCTTGTCTGATTTAAACATTATGTCCGTGAAACAGCAGAAGAAGATTATGAGGAAATCAATGAGATTGGAAACGAAGATTAGCAGAGATGCGGAGAAGATTGCCAGGTTGGCTAAACAAGCATCGGAAAGGATTGGTTTTCATGGGATTGAAGATGATCTAAGTGGAGATGATAGCGGGAAATAAGTAAACCTTCGTCATGTTTTCTCATCTCAAGTTCATAATTCCTGGTATAGCCTTCGCTTGTCTTTTATACAAATTGTGTTGAAAAGTGAGAAATTTTTGTATGATCTTTAATAGTATGCCTGCTTTGTAAATATTGTGGTGATAAGTTCTTCTCTACCTCGTACTAGTATATCGTTGGGTACCTTGGTCTCCTAAAGTCAGTTTCTTGGATTCCCATGTTTGATTGGTTTCACTCGTAATATTTGAAGCTACACAATCCGGAAAGTTTCGGTAATATACAACCTTACTCTTATTTAATGGAGAAATTGTTTTCAATAGACTAATATGTCTCAAAGATATTATAAAATTACAAATAGATGTACATACATATGTCAAACAAAAACAACTAAATAAAATAACTAAGTAAATAAGTCAAATAAACATAAAATATGTAATAAAATAACTAAATACATAAATACAAATAAATAATAAAGAGAAACAATAGTAACATTAATAATACAAATAGGTAAGGTAATACAAAATAATAATAATAATAATGTCGCAAATATGCTTCTCATGTAGAATGGTCGGCCATGGCTCCATGGATTGCCCTACCTGACGTAACAATCATCTAGACTCGAGGGGCTCCAACGGAGATAAGAGGCCGACTACCACAATAGACACCCGAACTGAATCACCGACAATCACTCTTCACAAGGAGATCTATGGACTGTAGATCCAAGTGCAACGTCAAACTTGACGACCGCTAAACCGAGCAACGACTCCAGGAAGCAACAGGAGGGGGAAGCAATAATCCCGAGGAGTTGAGGGATTTGAGGTTTGAGGTATACGATACTGATAGACAACGACAATATAGAACCTTCAAACAAGCAACCTCTATATGCTGAGGAGAACCAAAGAGGAGATATCACCAATATATCGATTAAGACCTAACTATAATCGAAATCTAAAAAACAACTGATGGGAAGAGCTTATAGAACAAAAGGGCCGACAGATACTGGAACTAGTCGGATTAATAACCAGACCAAGTATTCTAAACAACCTTCTCATAGCCCACAGACCCGCTTGGCCCACTCTAGTTAACCTAAACATACTTCTACTCTAAAGAAGACGGCTGAGACGTTCCAACGAACCACATCTCACTACGTGGCCATCTCCATACCATCATACACTGAGTTAACGGTTCAAGACCAATCTTTTATGTTAGCATACAAAAGGACAGAGACGGCGAGGACATAGAGGAGGATACGATAGACGACTACATGAATATTGCATTGCCACCGGTGCTTAATGAACATATCCTACCTCCATCTAGACCACCTGATATTAGGAAGGACTCGATGTCAGAAAGTGAGATTGCCTTTGTTCCTGATTCTCAAATGGATGAGAAACCACAAACTTCCATGAAAATCCCATATCGGGTTCAGGTTGATAAGACAGCAAACACTCAAGATTAGCAGTGTTTACTCTATACTTCAATTGTTTTATATGTCGATATTCATATGGAACTGTTCGGGGGCTGGAGGTTAGACCTTCAATCAAATTCTCAAGTACTATATTCGGATACATAAACCTTTCCTCATTGTCTTGGTGGAGCCAAGAATTAGTTGGAATCAAGCGATGAAGGTCATTAGAAGTTTAGGTTTTGTTCACTCTTTTAGGGTAGAAGCTGAAGGATTCTCGGGAGGTATATGGCTGTTATGTAAAGGTGATATTTTAGTCTGCATTCTGCTAGCTTGCCTACAATTTTTACATGTTAATATTGAGTGGGATCACACATCTTTTGATTTCACTGCTATTTATACTAGCCCAACGTATTCTTTACAACATTTCTTGTGGAATTATCTGTGTAAAATCGCTAGGGTTACCTCTAAACCGTGGATTCTGGTAGAAGACTTCATTGCCAAGCTAGAGAGCAAGGACAAACGTGGAGGTTATAGACTCCAACCAATAGTCAATACAATGTTTAGAGATTGTGTGCAATGTTGTTAACTGTATGATCTATGATTTACGGGGCCAAAATCCACTTGGAGAAGAGGTCAAATTCTCGCTCGACTATACCGAGTGTTATGCTCTAACTCCTGGCAGTCTGTGTTCCAGAGCACTTCAGTTACCTATCTGCCTTTTTTAAAATCAGATAATCGCCCACTCCTTGTAACAATACAACAAAGCACGTACTCACCTCAGACCCCTAAACCATTCAGCTTTCAATTAGTATGGTTGATGCAGGACAGTTTTGGACAAATTGTCAAAGATAATTGGAATCCTAATATGAATGATTTTAGTGGTCCATTCACAAATTTTTTGAAAAGATTACAGCATTAAAACCTAAATATTTTTGGAAATATCTTTCATAGAAAAAAAGACTCATGGCACGACTGAAAGGCATTCAAAAACCCTTAGAAGAAGAAGATTCAGATTCTATACTAGAGTTGGAGGAACATCTTCGTTTAGAACTGGAACAGGTCCTTTGTCAAGAAGAACTTTATTGGCACCAACTCTCATGATGTCAATAGTTAAGTTAGGAAGATATAAATACTAAATATTATCATGCTACGACAACTACCAGATGAAGGAAAATGACGGTGGCTTCCTTGAAGGATGAAAATGGTTGCATAGGATTGGACACAGTGAGTATTAAAAGCATAGCGAAGCATTTTCTTGAGAAACTCTATACGACAACTACGTACACCTAAGGACCTTCCTCTCATTGATTGTCTTCCTTCTCTCTCTCACAGGGCTACAAATGATCTAACAAGTCCACTTAGTCTTGAAGAAATCAAGATGGCTTTCTTTGAGATGGCATTTTATAAGGCACGAGGATATGATGACTTTACTGCCTTATTCTATTAATCTCAATGGAGCATTGTCGACCCTTCACTGACTCTCTTTATCCAGAGAGTTTTTCAACATGAAGCATGGGAAACTGAACTGAATCATACTATTATGGTTCTTATACCAAAGATTCCATCACCCACATCGATCTCCCAATTCAGGCCAATTGCTTTATGTTTAGTGATTTACAAAGCCATTACTAAGGTTATTGTCAACCGACTCAAACCTCACCTAGAAGATCTCATAGCTCCAACTCAATGTAGTTTTGTTCCAGGACTCTTGATTACGGACAATATCATTATTGCCCAAGAAGTTATTCATACAATAAAAAGGAAATCTGGAAAGAAAGGAGTAATGGCTACTAAGGTGGATCTTGAAAAAGCTTACGATAGACTTTCTTGGGATTTTATCAACGATACACTCCACGATGCTAGACTTCCCAAATCTTTGATAAATCTTAGTATGAAATGTCTTTCCTCGATATCCATGCAAGTGAATTGGAACGACAAACTCAGCCATACATTTATTCCCACTAGAGGTAGTAAACAAGGCGAGCCCATATCGCCTTATATTTTCTTCTCTATATGGAACGTCTAGGTCACTTAATTAATACCGCAGTATCTCAAGGAAAATGGAAGTCTTTAAATTAAGCAAAAGAGGGCCTTTTATCTCCTCAATTTTTTAGCGTAGGATCTTATTCTTTTCTCAAAAGCATCAATGGAATAGGTGTACATGATTAGGGACACTCAGAATACTTTTTATGCAACCTCTAGATAACGAGTCAGCTAAGAAAATTTTCATTATTTTTATTCCAAAAATATACATCACTCGGAGACGCACCTACTAAGCAGTGAATTGGGCTTTAAGCAAACGAACGATCTAGGATGCTATCTAGGAGTGCCCATATTGCATGAGAGAGTTAGTAAAAAAACCTATCAACATATTCTTGATAAAGTTCAACAACACCTCTCAGGATGGGCAACCAATCTTTTGTCAATCGCAGGGCAAATTACATTAACTCAATCAGTCATAGCGGCCCTTCCTATTTATACAATGCAGACGGTCTGCCTACCCCACAATCTTTGTGATGACTTAGAGAAAATAATGCAACAATTTCTGTGGGGCTCGACTAATGGCAAAAGGAGGACAAATCTGGCTAATTGGGATAAAGTTTGTCAACCCAAAGAGACAGTGGATTTTGGCATCAGGAAAATTTGAGAAACTAATGATGCCTTACTAGCAAAACTAGGATGTTCGTTAGTTTCTAATCCTAATGCGTTATTGGTGCAAATTCTCTTTGCTAAATATAATTTTGAAGCCAATAACATTCCCACTTCTCTTGACGCAATTGGCGGTTCAATGGTTTGGAAGAGTATTAAGGCCACTTGGCACCATGTCCTTCAGGGTTTGAAATGGATGATTTGTGATGGCTTCAAGACTCAATTCTAGCTAGACCCTTGGATCGAGGATTTGGGACCTTTTATATTCCATACAACAAATCTTATTCCACAATTAGCTATTGATCTCCGCATTCAACACTTTGTGGATACTACCGATAACTGGAAATGGGAAGCATTCCAATATTTACTCCCTTTTTTTATTTGCATGTCCATTGTGAATATTCTTCCTCCTAAAGCTTGTTTAGGGCCTGATAAGTTAATCTGGGGAATTTCTAAAACAATACAGTTCACTACTGCATCAACATATTCCATGATAATGACTAATGATGACATTTCATTCAATAGATTATGGAAGGTAATATGGCAGTGGATGAGCCCACAAGGAATTCGCTCTTTCCTTTGACTCTTTACACACGATCGCTTACTGTCTAATCAACAACGAGTTCGCAAAAATTTAACTACAGTTATTGCGTGCTATCATTGTCGTTCAGAAGAATCCTCGCTTCATGTAATGCGTGACTACACCAAAGCCTGCAACTTGTGGAGAGTGTCCCCTCCACAGATAATCTCATCTGACTTTTTCACTCTGCTAACCCATGAATAGCTTCTTAAAATTCTCCAAATCCACCGACTTGTACTGAGTTTGGATTGGTCAATTATATTTGGGACTACATATTGGTTCTTATAAACTTGAAGAAATAAGGCCCTTTTTTATGAGCAATTTTTTTTGCTGGCTTCACCATCGTATTATGTTTTGGAGTACGTCCATCATATTTATAAAGCTTCGGTTTGGTAAGGAAGAGCAAATATTAGCAATCGACCTCAGTGTGAATAGCTTATAGGTTGGTGCAAACTTCCTCCCAGCTGGGTAAAATTAAATATAGATGGAGCATGCAAAAGATCGTCCTCTTCGGCCACAACAGGTGGCCTTCTTCGTGATAGTTCAGGCTGTTGGCTTGGAGGATTTATACAGAATATTGGATGGTGTTCTTCTATCTCTATTGAACTCTGGGGAGTTTTTTTTAGGCTCAAGCTTGCATGAAAACTGGGGTATCGCCGGATTGAATTAGAATTGGATTCGCTAGCGGTGATTAATATTCTGTCATCCCCATCTACATGCTCAATGTCCCTCGATCCCCTTGTCCTAGGTATCGATGAGCTACTTCAAAACTGGTTAGTTCTACCTTGGCACATTTATAGGGAGGGCAACTGAGGTGCCGACTGGCTTGCTAACTTTGCAAAACATTTTGAGTTAGGGATCACTACTTTTGAAAATACGCCTATTGGGTGCTTTTCAATCCTCTTAGAGGATATGTCAGGGATTTGTTTCCCACAACTAGTCATGTAATTTGTATTAGGTTTTCTTTCCTTTTCATGTAAAAAAAGAGGCATCTAGTAACTTTGACAAAATACACTCAATAAGTGACAGATGGCAGATAGAAAACTGGCAAAGCTATACTTTTAACTAGTCACAGAGGTGAGGACGTCCTCAAATGCAAAAAATTTTCTTAAAAACTTGAAGTAAATAGACAAGTTATAAGACATAATAGCTAGCAACTAGAGAGATAGAGAATGAACAAAACTAGACAAAATCTAAGAACAAGAATTTTTTTAATGACTATCAGCAATTCCAATAACATCCCTGTCAAAATTGCAGATTAACCTCTAGGGCTATTCCTCTCTATTAAACACTTCAAAGTTTATAATCAAGTGGAGTTACGGTATTCATAATTATCAATCTTAAAAAAGATACGTAGAAAAGAGATAAAAGAAGAAGACGAATATAAGAGAAATTAGAACTTCATACATGAAGCAGCAACTGGGAATGTACATAATGGAATTATAGAGTATGATAAAGCCAGTATCTCAAACAGTGGAGATGAAAAGATGCATGTTTGGATTCTCATAAGTGAGAGGAATTGGCACACAAGTGATTAAAGAAAATCAAGCAAAGTTAATGAAGCAAAATAGTGTTTCTGAGATGTTGTCTAGGACAACGAAGAACATCTCAGAAAGCAAAAATAGGAGACTAAAATCTCAATTTCTGAAACTATGAAAAATGATGTTCTACATTACCAAGTTGCAAACTTTAGCACTTTTGGAGGAGAGAGCTTAAGTGCACAGTTGATGTTGGTTGTTCTCTAAGGGAGTGAAATCAAGGAGCATCAAAAGAGCTTGTCAAGTAGAGAAACGCTTCAAAGGATTCACATAAATATCAAACCTTTTGTATGTAAAAAAATTAGAGATAAACTCAAAAGTTAGAAACATTGCTCAAAATGCAAGTGACAAGAAAATGAAGCAATAGAATGTGACAAATCTACTGCTATTAGAGCTTTTACAAAAACATAACCTGATACAGGCATCGCCAAAAAAGAGACAAAGGTGAGCTCGCTCCTTGCAACTCTGACACTCCACTTCAAAGCCAGTAGGAGAGAGAAGAACAAACAAGAGCCAATCATAGAGAACAAGGACCAATGCCTTCCACTGTGTGTACTTCTCATCGGCAGAAGGATGGTGATACTTCTTTCCCTCCTTCATTTTGCTCGTAATCTGTTATTGTTGTTCCTTTTCATCCTTCAAATAAAACTTAGGATATCTTTCTTTGCTGATTCCTTTTTAATCACCTAGGCTAAATTTCTGTTCAATTGTTTATCTTAATTAAAGACTAAACTGGGTGGAAGTTATGTATGGTTGATTGGATTGTAGGTATGAATTTTTCATGAGGAGATGATAATTATTCGGTTCTAAAGTCTAGCTCTGTTTTTATTAAATTTCCACTCTTGAATGGTATGAGTTGAATATTTACTCATATGATCGCTCAGTTTCTACTATGGAGATGGGAATTTGTAGCTGTAGTTTTGTATAGATTTGGAATTGTTGAATTATTTCTTCAGCAACAGGATTAAAATTCCCAAACTTCCATCGTATTGAGTAGTTCTCGATTCCCTCTGTGCATTTTGGAGTCAAGTGCAAAGTCGTTCTTAATGTTTTGGCTCTAGGTAAAGTAAAAAAAAGGGCTCCAATAAATCAACAATATATAAATATGTAAACTTTAAAAGTGTTTTTTATTATTAAATAGGGTACCTTAAACCCTTCATTGTGACACAATTGAAGAATCTAATAGATTGCACTAATTCTTACCATTAAGATTACGAGAACAACTAAAAAATCAAATGAAAAAAATATGTAAAGAAAAAAAGAAAGTTAAGATGATTTGTCTTATTTTGCTCTTTATAAGTATCAAGAGTGAACTAGACCCTATTTTGCCCCATTTTGCTCTTCATGAGGGTTCAGGGTGAATCATATTTTGCCTTGTTTTGTTCTCTATAAGTTGGAAACAACCTCTCTACTAGTTAAGGGTAAGACTGCATATTACTAGACCTCCCCAAACCCTGCTTATCAATGGGATTCATAATGGATATTGTTGTTGTTGTTCTCTATAAGGGTCAAGATTAGGTCCTATTTTGTTTTTCATGAAAGTGAGCCCAAGAAGGGCCGGGCTTGGTCAAGTGCTCCATATTTCTTACTAATTACGCCAAGAAAGAGCAAATAGAGGATAAAAACTAGAAAATAGATAAACCTACAAAATAGCAAGTATATGGATGGAATGGTTCAATTCTTCATGCTCTTTGACTTCTCTCTTGTATTTCTCTCTATTCTTTTCTTATTATCTTCATAATTGATGACAATGAATTGGATCAAGCTTTTTTAGGCTCGAGTAGATTTAGAGCCAAATTCTGGGCAAGCCCTTCCCCTAAATGTTAAATTCATAATTTTTAAAGTTCAATATGAAATATTTGTATTGGGTTAATTTTATTTTGAATTTAATTAATTTATTTTTTAAAAACTTTATTGTAATTTAAGGTGTAATAAGTCTCTTGTTATAAAATATATCAATAATATACTATTGCTAATCTCTTTATATCCCTCCCATTGCATTTTGATAAGCTCATATATAGTTTTTATAATAAGTTTCATATCTTTTTAGGCTAAAATTATAAGATAAAGTTGATTGACATAATATTATATATTGAGATAAGTTATATTTAAAATTTAAAAGTTTACCCTCTTCCATGCCCATATCAATTTTAACAAGCTCATATAGTTTTTATGATAAGTTTCATATATTTCTAAGCTAAAGTTATTAGATAAACTTAATTGACACAGTATTATATATAAAGGTAAATTATATTTTAGATTATACTATATTTTTTATATTTTTTATATTAGTCAAAATTATTATAAGATAAACTTGATTGATATAATTACAAAACTTATATACATTCTTTACATTAAGTTTGATATCTTTCTAAGCAAAAATTATAAGATAAACTTGATTGATACAACATTATATATAAAGGTAAATTATATTCTAAATTTGAGAATGTGACTGATTTTGAAATGCCATTTCTTCTTATTAACATTATGATAAGGAAGATTATGGGTTACTATGTGGTTGTAATTTTAGACCATCAGTTACTTATGTGTTTGCCTTATGATCTAAACTTTGCTATAATAGTAGATGGTTAATGTAGTGGAGGAGCCTTACCTAATAAAAATCCAAAACTTATCCTAAAATTGATCGAGGAGGTGAAAAGAAATTATTACCAATGACAATCAAGTGGGGAAAGGACAATTAACCCAACTTGTGCACATAATATGGATGTTACCATCACTTTAAAAGCTCAGTTTGAGGCTTTATCAAGAAAATGGATAGCCTAAGTCGAACAATAAGAGTAGCATCATCACTATAAAGTGAATTATGCATAGTAAGGAGTATTGTCAAGTTAGATATCACTTTATCTGGACAACTAAATAAGTTGACTATTAAAAGTACTACCGATAGTCTTAGTGTAACATCCCGTTACTGTTATCAAGGGTATTATAGTAATATTGGGTCATACTGATAGGATTCACTGCACATACTGACTGAGCATGTTACTGGCCTCTAGTTATAGAGGAATAGGTTTATTGCATATG
>JANITW010000001.1:24797375-24827214 GCA_027564335.1 Erythroxylum williamsii | reverse complement strand
TAGGTTACTCACCTGCACTTCCGAGCTATAGCCTGGAAGTCCCAGCATATCCGTGGAATTGCTCCATCGGTGCCTTTTAAAACAGTCGAATAATCTCACATTACCAATTATACTAATTTCAATAGTCAATAATGCATACTTAACAAATGCGATAAATACTATACATGTTATGACATTCCCGATCCTATTCCCGAATACTTCTCAATTTGATCACTCTCACTCTAATTCATAACAATTCCAGATACCGTAATTCAATTTATTAATTTCCATACTCTAAAGTCACATTCTAATTAAAATCACAATCACTATTCATTTATCACTCGCTTCCGATAATTTTCGAATTCAATTCCAAATTTCCATCTTATCAATTCAAATTTCATAGTCTCTAAATTCCAATTAATCACTGAGGAACCAATTCATTTGAAATTTAAAACCTCAAACCCATTACTTGGAACAATCATCTCATAATCACTTGATTTCATTTCTTCTAAATTGCAATTCCTAGGCTCAAAATTCAATTGGCTATACACCCATCAATCACTAACTAATCCCAGTTTAACCTCAAAATTCTCAAATTAAACAAATCATTTTTGGCCTAAAGAGGCACCCTCGCCGTGGCGTGAAATCATCTACTCGTCGCGACATACGCTGCTGCTCGTCGCGACGTGCGGACCAAGCCTGCTCGCCGAGGCGCACAGCTCCGCTCGTCGCGGCGTGCGACCGTACTCTGCTCGTCGCGGAGTAGAATTAATTTATTCGCCGCGACGTGATAAATGGGATGGCTCGCCGCGGCGTATTCATCACACGTCGCGACGTGCGAACCCAGAATCGCGTCCCGAAACCCAGAAATTCATCTGATCTTCTGATCTAAATTCATCCAAATCCATTCTAAACACTCTCAATCAGTTCTAAACATTAAACCTAACTTATTTCTAACCTCAAATCATCATTTAAATCGTTCTCTCTCAATTACCCAAATCAAAAACAACGATTTCTCAAAAACCCTATCATCCGAAACTTTTCTAAATTTCTAAACAATTTCATACTCAACTCAACGATCGAATCAAACGATTTAAGGCATAAACAAGTAGAAACTTACTTGATTCAAGCTTTAATCCTTTGAAAATCCTCCAAGAAACTCCAAATCTCAAGCTATGCTCACCCACGACAAAACTCCATTTCCTTTGAAAGCAAAGGAATTTCGTGGATGTCAATTTCAAAAGGTTTCAATTTATAAACAAAAGAATCTAGGGCTTGTTTGGCATTTAATTGCCACAAGTCCAAATCTTAGGGTCTATCAATTCAATTCTTATTCTAATTTCCTCCCGATCATAAATAATAAATCCCCAAAATCGTAACTTCAATTGTTTCATATCAATCGTTAATCATTCTCGGACCCGGAATTCAATTTATCAGTCATTAAGCAAATTTTCCGGTCCGGATCCATTACTCTAAAAATTTTCGAAAAAATTCCCATAAATGTATAAAATTAATAAATACCCATTCCTACACTCAAATTCCAATTTCCAATCCTCTAAATTCAATTTCTCATTCCATTTCCACAATCCAATCCTTATCTGTACAATTATAATCAAATTTCCGATTTACACAATCAAGTCGGGAAATTGTCATACATGTATGTACATATATATACTTGTGCAATAAAAATCATTTACCAATGACTATCGAAACTATAATGCATGTGCAATGCAACATTTGCCTGTACTCAATCCTAACCCGATCCAAATTACCGACATACCCGTCACACCAGTAACGAGATGTTACAGAAGAATTTAAATTTTAATAAAAAGAAATTGTTAAATGAAAACTAAGTTAGTTTAGTATATAAGAATTTATTAATTTATAAAAATTAATTGATCAATTAACAAATCGATTGATTTTTAATATCAAGAGCTATTAAAATAAATCGAATCAAAAATTTGAAAGCTAAATTAAACAATTTAAGATTTTTATAATTAAACCAATCGAATTTTTTAACCAGCTACCATCTTCAAACATAAATAAGTCGTTACAGGAAGATCTGAATTTTAGATATACGTGAATTTTGTTTAGTGAATTTAGAATTAGTAATTTAGGAATTAAAATTTTAATTAATTACAATTAAGAAAGGACTATTTAGATTAATTTTAGTTATGGTTTAATGAATATAATCCAAAAATTAAATTAATTTTAAGATTAGTTTTTAATCCAAAATTAAATTTATACGACATCAACTATTGATAAGGTACATACGGTATGTATGTTACAATTTTAAGTTTAATTTTAATAAAAATACCTTTTCGCTATGATTCCATTTCCCACCATAAATTCATCGTCCGCGCAATGCAGATCAAAGTTGGTGCCTGCCTCTTTCTGTTCACTTTCGCAGTTTGATAAACGTGGTAGTATGCATGTCTATGCTTCACTCCCATACCCACTTGAGTTGCCGTCTATCAAGCCCAAATCTTGCATTTCCCCTTAAACTCTCCGATCGTCGGAATCTCTCTGTTTGCTCGCAGTCGGGAAAAACCTCCGACAATGATCATCTGGCCTGGATTCGAGTAACTTTGACCGCCTCTTCCATATTCTTCTTGGGCTTAAACGTGGGTCTTTGTCGAGCTACTCCAACTCCGTTGCTTCGTCCTAGTGAGACTCGGATTAATCTGGAAGAGCAAAATACTGATCAGGGTAATTATTACCTTTACCATTTTTATATTTCAAATATTTAAAATGATATAGTCTACCATTTATGTGCAGTAAATTGCAATGGGATTATTGTTGAAGTGAATGCGCTTTTTTGTTGAGAGGAAAGATATTACAGCCTGGTGATCACAAAGACCAATCTTTCACGGAAATTCTATTGCTTATCTCTTTCAACCAAAGAAAATTTTTCAGAAGCCTTAAAAATAAAGAAGAATTTTGCTTAGGGCCATTGCTTTTGCTGCTGTGAATGTCTTTTGGGTTTGTTATGTGTAATGGTATATGCTTTCTTCTTTAATGCAGTTGATAATGGCGAAAGGAATCCTGAGACTGTAAAAAGTTTTGAGAGTGAGGAATTGAATGCTGCATTTGAAACTTGGAAGTCTAAAACCTATGCATTGTCTGTTCCTCTCAACGTAATTACTCTTCGGGGCTCAGTACCTCCTTCTTGGTTCAAGGTTAGAGATTTATGTGACCTTAAATAATTTTCTGTTCTCTACTATCATTTCAGTATTTGATGATTTTTGCAAATTCAAGGTTTCAATGTGTATATTCTTCGAGTTTCAATGAACATTCTGTTGATTTCATCTTGTTGTAGTTGTATGAACTTAGCATAGGAGAGGAAGTTTGAGAGCTTGATAATGTTCCTTAATACTTTTTATTTGGCCATTTAAAGTAACTTTTGTTTGAATCTAACTCTCTGCTAGAAACAGGACAACCTTTTGTTTAAAGAATGTATCGTTAATTCTTATTCTTATTGTCAGTAATATTGACAAGGACATAGAGTTCTTATTGTCAGTAATATTGACAAGGACATAGAGTATCTTTTGTTTATGACTTCAATTTTGTGATGATGGATAGGATTTTATGCAATCCCAAGGGAAGAGATTAAGGTTTCGCAATACATTTGTTGGAAGTCTGGAGAAGATCTTTGATGAATTATCAGTGTGCTTTAACAGGAAGAAAATTGGTCCAAAGTCTGCTGTTGCTGCTGATGTCTTAACCCTTGGTGACTCATGGCTCAGTTTTGCAATAAAGAATTCTCTAATTGAGCCTATAAGAGGCATAGAGGACCAGGATTGGTACAAGGGTTTAAGTGATAAATGGAAGGTAAGGATGTGTCTTTGAAGTACTCAGCCTCAATTTCTTATTTATTGTTTTCCATTGGCATTTTGCTTTCCTATTGGGAATGTTGAGATATTTCCATTAACCATGTCACAGGCATACCTACGCCGGAATTATGAGGGGGAAATAGATCCTAAAGGTGAAGTATGGGCTGCTCCATACCGATGGGGCTCTATGGTGATAGCTTACAAGAAAAGTAAATTTCAGAAGAATAAATTGGCTCCCATTGAGGTGATTGCCTATGAATTTTCTTTTGCCTTTTCTATTTCACCATCTTAGCATGCATTATATTTTATTCTGGAGTACTGGCAACTAGTGAATGCCAGAGGGGAAAAACTTTCTCCCTTCAGTTCCTGATTGCACTAGCACTTTTTTATGCCAGCTAAAACTTCTTATTTTATTTTTTTGCTTTGGTTAATTGTTTACATCTGTAATCAAAATGTTTACTTTTAGAAGCTCTTTCTTGCTTTGTTATGAACCTGTTATGTCAATGTTAGGCAAAGTAGTGAGGATAAGAAAACCGATTAAGTCCAGTTATTGCTTTTTAATCTTTAATACGGTCAGTGCAGGGGCTAACATCTGCCACGAATGGGTTAGTTTAACATTTTTTCAGATAGCTTGATTCTCATGCTATTTACATTAAAGGTTTATCTGGATTGGGCATTTGTGCAATTAAAGTAATCACCATGTAGGATTGGGCAGATTTATGGCGGCCTGAGCTCACAGGGAAAATTTCAATGGTTGATTCTCCTAGAGAGGTTGTTGGTGCTGTTCTGAAGTATATGGGAGCATCATACAACACTAACAACATCTCATTGCAAGTTGCTGGCGGGAGAAATGCTGTCCAGGAAAATCTAGCATCACTCAGTAAGCAGGTACTTTTGTGTTTATTGCTAGTGGTTTCATAACATGATGTATGAAACTGCTAGGGGTTCTTGTTCTTTTTTTGAGGACATTTCTTAGAGTTTGGGCTCCAGTGTTAGTCAGGTTTGGCAACATAAAAGAGTTAACTTTGGTGCTTAGAAAAATTCACTCTTCTACTTTACACAATCTGTATCTAATAGTTAATGCTCAATTTGTTTTAATCATGTCAGTGCTCAGCATACGGATGCTTCACTACAATCTTCTAACTTTTATTTTTCCCGAAAGTGCGCAGCTGAGAGTTCTTTTTTATTTTCTTCTGTTCATATTTCAATCTTTTACTATAAGCAAACAACAATCATCGATTGAGTTTTTACACCACCCTTTGCATTCTATAGATCATTCGATTAGTGTCAGACCGAGAATTTCAACTCTTTTAGGATCTGTGTTTCACTTTGAAAATGAAGAAACATGCATACTTCCTCTGAAGCAGTGGGTTACATCCAACAGGGTAGTGGTATTGATGCCATTTACTGGTTATTATAGGTTCGACTATTT
This sequence comes from Erythroxylum williamsii, assembly GCA_027564335.1. Taxonomy (NCBI): domain Eukaryota; kingdom Viridiplantae; phylum Streptophyta; class Magnoliopsida; order Malpighiales; family Erythroxylaceae; genus Erythroxylum; species Erythroxylum williamsii. The sequence goes on along the minus strand of JANITW010000001.1, from coordinate 24,821,970 downwards.
GATAGCAGTTATTATCTAAAGGCATTTGCTGTGGGAGATGTGTGGGTAGCTGTTGGCTGGAGTTCTGATGTTCTTCCTGTTGCCAAGCGCATGTCAAATGTTGCAGTGATAGTCCCCAAGTCTGGAACTAGCATATGGGCTGATCTATGGGTATGTCTAGATTCAATTCATTATGTTTTTTTGACATTAATTTAGTTTATCTCTCAGTGCTTACCCGGGCTTCAAATGAATAATAAAAAGCATCTCCTTCATAAAGAGATGAAGTTGCTCACGGACAATTTTAAGATTATATAACCTTTGTGAATAAAATTTCTATCAGTTAATACATGATGTTTGAGCTTAATGGAGAGAGAGATAATTAATTCTGTTCCTTTTTCAGGCAATACCTGCTGCCTCTAGGCTTGAACCAAATCTCCTTGGTGGCCGAGTCAGAGGGGCATCTCCACTAATCCATCAATGGTTCGAGTTCTGCTTGCAGACAGCCAGAGCTTTACCGTTCAAACAGGAAGTAATTCCTGGTGCAACTCCATCTGCACTGGAAGGCCCTTCACCTGAAATCTCTAAAGATATCAGTCAGGGCAAGCCAAAACTGGACACCAATTTGATTGCTGGAGTTCCCCCACCTGAAATTTTGAGCAAGTGCGACTTCTTGGAACCATTGCCTGATGATGCATTGTCAGATTATGAATGGTTGATATCTAGCATGCAGATTTCTGCTTCTAGGATACACCTTCATACTTTGGCAACAACACAAAAGTTTTGGGCTTAAGTTAGGCCTTGAGTTGAGCAAGCAGTGTTAAATGTTGTACAGCCTGCATTTAGATCCTAATACATTTTACCCTGACTACATTTGTTATACGTCTGTATGCATAATCTGATGCATAAAAAGCTAGCTTTAATTGTCTATGGCAGCTTTAGGAAGGTAAGGAGTTTAATGGGATTGGGATGTACTGGTTCTGAAATGGATATCGTATTATTAAAATAAATTCCCAGCGGCAGTCCTTATCTATCAAGTACTGATTCCATTAAGGAAGATGCTCTAAGGACGGTTGGCATTAGTAGCATACAATTACAGATACAGTAGAATAGAGGTGAGGTGCAGACACAATACAGTATGAGGTGCAGACAGTACAGTATATATGGTCATCTTATTCTTATGGACTATCACGGGGATCAGGGATGGGGTCAAAAGCAAATCATATGGAAAGTATTCGAGGAATTAGTCCAGTTTCATGTGCAAAAGCACTTTTGGTGGTATTACTATTTAATAATGATTAGGAAGAGGTTATTTTTGTTTAAGTGAGTTCGTGAGTTTAAATCATTCTCACGTATGTAATCGTTTAAAATTTAGGATCAGAATTTTACTTTCTACAAGACATCTATTCCATTTGAACAGGAATTAGTCTAAGAATAAATAGTTTAAAAGTGCTTTTTTTATAACTGGAATTTTTCTAAAACATTTTGTAAAAACAAAATAAAATTGCGAAAGTCTGAAATGGTCATAATGTATGCAATTTCATAACAGGAGAAAGCAACACTGAGGTGTTTGGTGCTTCTAAAGCATTGCTATCTAATGTCCTTAAAATAAAATAAAAATATTAAAAAATAAGTGTCAAATAGATGTAAAAAAAAAATATCTAACATAAGATGCCAAACCGACGCTCATTACCGGTGAGCTGACTCTGAGGTCATGGTCTCTACTCTTTAGCCCAGAGGGTGAGAGAGAGAAAGAAACGTCGGTTGGCACGAGTGAAAGGTCTCAGTCAAGCGTGCGAAACCACATCCGTTGGATTGATGCTGCTTCCTTCCTCAATTGCAAAACCCAAAGATTGTACAAAGCATCAAAATTTTACGTCACTCCTTCTGATGTACTTCTCTCACTTACTTGCATACACTCTCCTGCGCTCTCTCTCCCTCTCTCTTTCTCTTAATTATCTTGTTGTTGTAATGCTTTAAAAATTTGTTAAACAATTTGGAAGAAGAAGAAGAAGTACCCATTATCAGTGAGTTTTTTTAAAACTATTTTTGTTTTTTTCTCATAGATTTTGTTTGTGGGTTTTTGTTTTATATCACTTTACAGCTCACTACCTTCATTCTCCTTCACAGATCGAATCTAAGGTCTCTCTCTGTGTTTTGGTGTCCTTGTCTCCTTATTTTCTTCTCTTCTGTCTCAACCCCAAAACCCAAGTAAGTGAAATTGTAGAAGCAAATGTATGCAGGGAAAGCTTTTATCTTTAGTCAGAGAACACACTCTAAGTACTTATTTCTATTCATCTTCTTCTTCTTTTTGGCATTTGTGGTGAAGTGTTGTATTTTAGCTCTTCTCTGTTCACTTTATGAGTTTCTCTTCATTTTTTTGGAAAAAAACAAGCCATTTCTTAAGCTACGTGTGAACTGACCGGTGTTCTTTTGGCTATTGTTTGAAGTTTAGTTCTTTTTTCTTTCAAATTACTACGTTTCCTCTTTTATTTCGTTTTCGAGTTAAGTTCGAGCATAAATGCCGTAGTGTAAGAGCCAAATCTACCTCTAACCCTTTTACTTAACGTTCTTTTTGGAACGTTTAGTGCATTTGGAGTTCTGAAACTAAATTACTGTTAATTGCTTTTTTTCCACTCTTTTTTGTTGTAATTTTCTGGGGATATGAGTTTAATGTCAAATTCGGTGAGTTTAGATACCACCCATGTCCTTTATAAAAGATTGTGAAAGAAATGTAAGATTTTGGTTCTGTGCTAAAGCAGTATTTCTGATTTCATTTGTTTCTTTTCTATTCATCTTGATCCAGTTACCAGTTCATGAAATAAGTTTGTTGCAGTGTTAGCACTTTGATTATCAAAAGCTGGTCTTTCCACCGCAGATTTCATGCCCGGTAAAGTTGCTAATAATTGTTCGGATCATTATTGTTATTCTTACTTTATTTTTCTTTCCAGTTTTCAAGGCATTTTTGAAGCTTTCCTCTGATTTGATTTCTATATGTGAAACATGAATTCTTACCATTGAGTAATATGGTCCTGATAGACTTGTCAATAAGGAGGTCCCAATTGTTTGCAATTTTTATGTCAACAGACTATAAATAGTTGAGCAACATTATATTTTCTTAAATTAGCAGGATTTCAAATGAAAATGATAAGGACATCTAGTATCACTTTTGCCAGTGCATTACTTAAAATCAGAATCTGAGTGCTTCAGTGATGAATAGGAAGAGTTGCTAGTCTTAAGCTTGACATAATGTACATTATGCATATCTGAACAATCACAGCTGCAAGAATTATTGCGCTAGCATTAGTTTTGGTTATATTCAACAATGATGGGGAAAGTCATTACGCTTGAAGTTTGGAAGTTATCACAATGGGAAAAAAACAAAAAGAAATATTTTCAAATGGCCCTTTTATTTTATCTTTTGCTTTCCTCTTGCTCTAGTTCTTAACTTATTGATGCATTCCGGTAACCATTTGCCTTTACTCTGGCTACATTATGGCATGTTCAACCAGATAGCCGGATGTTACAAAGGAAGCGTCCTGGAGTTTGGTCAATGAAATGATTTGTAGTAGCCATAGTATGCTTGATCAACAAGAACATGGCCGTTTATCTGATGATGTGTCGATGGCCTCGTCTTCAATGCATTCTGCTGCTTTACATCCTCATAAACAAAAGTAGTGCTATTAATTCTGATGGTATGATGTTCATTAGTCTTCCCTTCTTAGATACTATTCTCCCTGTATGAACCAATTATTAAAAAATGATTGCTAGTAGCTGTCTCATAAATCAATATTTTTTGTGATTACATATTAGTGGTTGCGAGCATCCTATTAGCTTAGCAATTGAATGCATTGATATCTGGAGACACATTGTCACTAACTTCTATACGTGCATATCTGTGAATCTGGGAGCAAACGAGCACTCATAACATTTCTCATATCATGTGCGGATAACTTTATTTAACTAGAAGTGATATTTGCAGGTGAGGCACTCCTAAGCTTCAGGAATGCAATTGTTAATTCAGATGGTATTCTTCCTTTATGGAGGCCAGAGGATCCTGATCCATGCAATTGGAGGGGTGTAACATGTGATCGGAAAACAAAGAGAGTAATATTTTTGTGAGTTCCTAGCATAATGCTTGCATTCATTTATTTTTATCTCCTCACATGCTCAATTCATTTCTTGTTTGTGAATAAGTAGATCTATGCCTTGAGCGTAGTAAGGCATTGTCGATGGTGTGTAATTGATTGCCAGTGGTTCTTAGAATCATACTGTTCGAAGGGCATGTGTTAGCCATGTAGAATGAGATCCAAGAACTTTCACAGTTTCCCTCATTAATTATCTTCAAAAGTTCTATTATTTACTCCTATCTGGTCCTGAACTTCAAACCCTTGATGATTTGGTTTTTACCAAAACCTAAGACTCCAGCACTGTTCTAGTCCTTGTTGCCATTCACATGGTGGTCAATTCCAAATAGTAGTTATCACATGAAAGGACTATGGATTTTGAAAGTTACTTTACTGCAAATGGAGTAAAAACATAATATGCAGTTGAACTGCATTTGTAAAGTTTCATGAAACTGGATGCATAAATATCATCATAGATGCATCTTAATGAATGATTTTCTCTCTTCCTAAACTGGAAATCTGTTGTATTTTCTTGAATGTTTTATGTCATCTAACCTTCCAGGAGTTTGAAGAACCATAAGTTGAGTGGATCTTTATCGCCAGATCTTGGGAAGCTAGAGAACTTGCGGGTCTTGTACGTGATTTTATATTTTAATTGTATTATACATTTCATGTAAAATATGCTCTTACTTTTAATTTGATGAATATGTGTGATTTCTTGTAGAGCACTATACAACAATAATCTGTATGGCACAATTCCTAAAGAATTGGGAAATTGCAGCGAGTTGCAGGGAGTGTAAGTACCGGAATGGGATACTTATAATTTCATGAATTAAAGTTTGCTATATTTGTCGTCCCATATTCTTCAGGTCTATCATCTCAGTTAGTTTAGAATAAGTGATATCAGTAGCATCATGATACAACATAATTATGATAATTATCTTAGGCTGCACTGTTCAAGGAATCTAAATCTCTGATCAGATATCTTGTTTGGGTGTATGATGACTTTCTATATCAGTTTTGAGTTGAACTTTTGCATGTGGAAGAGTTATTTTTTCCAGGCTTATGGTTATTTGCACTATTCCCATTTTTCAAGACTTTTGGATTTGCACGACATATAGGACATGAGTTGGTGTTAGGGAGACAAAATTTCTAGCTTTAACATAGAATGCTTGAATATCATATGACTTCATGACAAGTGCATCTTTCTCCTTTGTAATCTCAAATTGTTTCAATTCTAAGGCACATATATATATATATATATATATATATATTTGGGGATTTAAAACAAAATCAACATAACTGGAGGCAGAAAGAGCATCACTGCAGAGTTTAGCATACCAAAATAGTGACTATCTAGCACTTATATGGTATAGCAAATAAAATTGATTTCTCTCCCTAAGATTCTTTTTGGTCATTCCCTCCAATCCGACACAAAAGTAGTTGAAGTGGTTCTTATATTCTTTCTCTCTGATTCAATTTGAGTCCTCTATTTCCCCAAAGTTATCATGGAAAGCAGCTTTCCTATATCTGAAAAAATACTAAAGAAATGTCTTATCAAATTGCTCTAGAAATTATTGGAGTGGGGAATCCATCCATCCAACATATTCTTTTCTCTGCTTTTTACAGCTTAACTTTCTATGAATCTGAATTCTCAGCATCAGAATTTGCAGCAAACTATTGTCTTATGGTATTACTCTCATGGTCTTAAGAAGTGCAACTTCAGGAATTATGACATGAATATTTTCTTTTTTTGCCTTTTCATACTGTCACGTTTTACTTTCCTATGTTTTCCATGTGTCAGTTATAGTTAAGGAGTAGCTAGCTCCTTCAAAATTGTAACAACAGGTTTAAGGGATTAAAAACAGCAAATGATTGTGTCTCGCCTTAATTAGCATGGCACTTAGATGCTGTGGAGCATCCTTGTTTCATCAGTGAGCCTGCGCTAAACTTTATAAATTTAGCTGAGAAATTTGCAGATCAATTGATTATTTGCATTTAATTTGTAAGAGTTTACATGATTTTTTTAATTCAAGTCATACACAGTGCAACTATTTGATTTAGTTCTGATTATTTGTTCCGTTACTCTTTTTTTTTTTTTTGCAACATTTGTCACCTGTCCAAATGTAATTTGTATCTTCTTGTCTGCAGATACTTGCAAGGTAACTACTTAAGTGGATTGGTTCCAAGTGAATTGGGAAATTTATCTGAGCTTCAGAATATGTGAGTTATATTTATAGTCTCCATGATTTGCAGTGTACTTCTTTTTCAAATTTCTTAAATTGAATCAGTTGTAGAAGTTTGTGGGGGAATTTGTCATCTGATGCCGTGATGAAACCAGTGTCTTTCCCGTAGAGATGTCATTATATTTGTTGTGTTTCAAACAATGATTCATCATATGAAAATTCTGAAACTCATCATAATTCACAAACATTAACAAGAAAATTGTAATTGAGTAGGGACTTTTTGTTTCAAAGATAATGCTCCTTGAGGAAAAAGGAAAAGGGGGTGGGTGTCCACAGCAAAAGTTTGACTACTATAATAATGGGTGAATTCTCCTAGGTCCCCATTTTGACTTACTGGCATTACATAATGGCCTTTTTAATCTATTTACACTCATATGTACTTCTTTTAGGCAATATATGTGAATCTTTTGCAGGGAATAGCAAACATGAAGTAAATTGAAAGAAAACTGTGAGCCTAACACTAATAGGGTCGAGCAAACTGTTAGTTTTAATTAAACACTAGCATCAACTATTTAGATAGAAATTTCTCTGTTTCAAGTGAAGTGAGGAGATTGATTTGTAAACCAAAAGGTTGATTCATTCAAACTTTTACCACTGATACTTTTTGGACCTGCATAACCAAGAAATATGATTTGTAAGAAGAAAATATGACAAGATAGGTTAAAAAGGTTCTTAAACATGAAGCATACAACATAAACCTAATTACTGCCTCTTCATATTGAAAAAACATGTCCCTTACCTCCTAGAATAGCATAAATGTTTAATCAGCTGCTAATATAGCTAAACAGCCTTTGAAATAAGTGGTATTGAAATAGCAATAGAAATCTCCAGTGACATGGAATATAATGTATTAATTGTGTGATTGACAATCTTGGAAATTATTGCATACTTAATAGACTACAATGTCGAATATTAATTATGTACCAAAGTAATGCATACACGCATGCACCCTATATAGATACACAACTCACAGACATCAAGGGGGAAAAAGGTTATTAATGTACTACATTATTGTGCTTGTTGCATTATTAGCGTATGTTTTGTGGAACTTATTAGGGTTTATCCACCAAAATCCACAGAGATATATCAAGCAACTCTCTCAGTGGATCTATCCCTCCTTCACTTGGAAAGTTAACCAAATTAATAACTCTGTGAGTAACCCTGTTTCATTTATTTTGTGTTCTAAAATCTGATTTCAATTAAGTTGACCGTATATAGTCATGGAATTTGATGTTTATTATTTCAATCTTGTTGTACTGAAGCAATTTATCGAACAACTTTCTTGTGGGGCCAATACCATCTGATGGCATGCTTAGCAACTTCCCAAAAGAATCGTAAGTTTGCCCTTTCATCTTTCTTCTTTGTAATCAGAGTGCATCTGAACATGTTAAACAAACATCTAAAAAATTGCTATTTTTCTTATTTTCATGTTTATAGGCTGGTCAATTTGTTTTCCTCAATAATAAAAGATAGCATACTTTAACATTTAGCTATTTGCTTCTAATATTAATTTGTTTCTAAATTTTATCCTACTATTTAAAGTCACTTTCAGTAACCAGAGAATGTTGCATATTGATCAATCGAAGCACTTGCCATCTAGGTTTGTTGGAAATCGCGGTTTGTGTGGGAAGCAGATTGAAATGGCTTGCAAAGATGTGACTGGTGGGCCTTCAACTGATTCACAAAGCTCTCAATCTGGTATTCTAGTGCTCATGGAACTTGACTTGCAAATTTGCACTTGTTCACATAATGGTGGTTTTGATAACCACCATGAGATAGTTGATATCTATCATGTGAGCCTGCAGTATTATATTTTCTTTGTAAATCACAGGAACAATTTCCATTACAGCCGTAATGGCTTTTATCTAGCTTTTCTTTGTACTTGTTCACTTTTTTTAGCAACTTGACATTCTTTGTCCACTATTCATTATTTATATTTTGTATTATCACATTTTACCTATTCCTTTTCTCAAGATTGCTATCAATGTTTGAGTAACTTTTCTTGTTATATGCAATATTTAATTTTGTGTTCCAAATCGTTTTTATTGCTTTTCAAGATGCTGAATGACATTTGAAACTTGTTTTCCTTAAGTGGTGATATGTTGTAGATTTATGTCACTAAACATGTAACAAGTATTTTTTTAGTTGGCTTCTCCCCCCCAAGTTCCTTCCAATAATTACTGTACATCAAATCATTTTCAATGTTCCGAAGTTTATCACTTTTTATGTTCTATACACGGTAATTTTTGTTTCTTTTATGCAAATTCTTAGATTTGTTGCCCAATTACTGGTCAAACAAGCCTCTGTAAGAGCTGCCACAAACATCAACTTTGATATTCTTGACCTACTATTTTCTGATCTTGATTGTCATTGTAATTTGAAATTATGAATATAGGTTACCTTCTTGCTTTTGGATGCCACATCTCTTCAACACCTTGATGAGTGAAAACTGTCTACTTTAAAATCTTCTTGTTGTTTTTCACTTTTTGATCTGTTAAATTTTATTGTTGACTGCTTATACTGATTCATACTTCTCTGTTGGTAGGCCAAAATCAAGGAGGGAAGAAGAAATACTCTGGCCGTCTTCTAATTAGTGCCTCAGCAACCATTGGTGCTCTGCTTTTGGTGGCACTTATGTGCTTTTGGGGATGCTTTCTTTATAAAAAGTTTGGTAAAAATGAAAGTAACACCATTGCAATGGATGTTAGTGGAGGTGCCTTGCAATCTCTTCTTAAAATTTTCTCTCAATAACCTTAAGAAAACCTCTAAACCAAATATGTGCCTCAACATCTAAGATTTAGCATCTCACGGCTAATGACCCTCTTTTTCAGGTGCATCAATTGTTATGTTCCATGGGGATTTACCATATTCTTCGAAAGACATCATTAAAAAATTAGAGACTTTGACTGAGGAACACGTCATAGGTTGTGGAGGTTTTGGAAAGGTATACAAGCTTGCAATGGACGATGGCAATGTATTTGCCCTGAAAAGAATTGTAAAATTGAACGAGGGTTTTGATCGTTTCTTTGAGAGAGAACTTGAAATACTTGGAAGCATAAAACACCGGTACTTGGTGAATTTGCGAGGTTACTGCAATTCTCCAACATCAAAATTGTTGATATATGATTTTCTCCCTGGAGGTAGCCTTGATGAAGCACTTCATGGTAAACAGCCAACTTTTGATTTCTTGGTCTTCACACACAGTTAAGAAAAATTGAAAGTTCTTTAGCTGATTCCACTGATCTCAGTACTAGATATGTGATATTCCGCACTACTCATTTTTTTACTTACATAATGTGACTAGGCATTGTATCTACTGGTATTTCTGTTAGTGATAAAGTTTTCTTGCATCATGTGGATCTCTAGTTGTTCTTGCCCATGGCAAGTCATTTCATTAGCCCGGTGAAAAAGTATAACACCTTTCACATGTGACGATCTTGAGATATTTGAAATACAACTGTTGTCTGATGAAGGCAAACAAGTTCGGAGAAAATGATAAATAGTTATGATGTCTCATAATGAAACTTTCTTCTACACTGAACTTTTGATCTCAGATATTTATGGTTTCTTTGCAATGACTGAACAGAAAGATCTGAGCAACTGGACTGGGAAACACGCTTGAATATCATTATGGGAGCTGCAAAAGGGTTGGCTTACTTGCATCATGATTGTTCCCCTAGGATCATACATCGTGACATAAAATCAAGTAATATACTACTTGATGGAAATTTTGAGGCTCGGGTTTCCGATTTTGGGCTTGCCAAACTGTTAGAGGATGAAGAATCCCATATCACAACCATTGTTGCTGGAACATTTGGTTATCTGGCTCCAGGTAAGAGATGGTATATGCTTGAACATTTTCAGTGTGTGCTTTTGATGCTTGAGCTACTTAGATTTAGGCAATCAGCATATCATTTCTTCTCAGATAATTATTAACAGAATAGAAGAGGATTTTGAATCCATAAAAGACGTTTTGAGGTCACACCCACTCCCTATTGATGGAGAGATACCTAGTGGGTATCTGCTGGCTAACCAGAATTCTTTTTTGCCCATTTGCAATAACCAACAAAATAATTTGTTTATTGCTTATTCCTATTTTTTTTCTTTCCATTTACAGAGTACATGCAAAGTGGTAGAGCAACTGAGAAAACTGATGTTTATAGTTTTGGTGTCTTGATGCTTGAAGTATTAAGTGGAAAGCGACCTACAGATGCATCATTTATCGAGAAGGGCCTGAACATTGTTGGCTGGGTATATCTCTTTTGTGAACCTCTTTTGATTCCAGTCTCGGTTTGTCTTAACTCCATAAGCATTTATATAGCTTAAAAGTTAGGGTTTTGTATATTTGATGATAAAAGATGAGAAGTCAATCAATAACCAGTGTCAAGACTTAAAAAAATGAGATATCAAGTGTTGCTTTAACATAGGCTAGTTCATGTCTGGCATTAGTTTTTAGTAGTCTGCTATGAACAGGTTAGAGAGGTATTGCTTGGCTTGTTCTTTCCTCTGCTTTCATCTGATGCGCTTGCTAATGAAAGTGGTGTCTTACCTATTAATTTTAGTCTTACGTAATAAGTTAAGCACCTGAGTTCAAATAAAATTAGTAGGGATTGGATTCTGTCGTTTCTCGGATAACCTAATAGATCTTGAAGTGTTATTCATGTTAATGATGAGACATGGCTGAATTAGAACTACAACAAGATGTGTGATTGGATTTTGTTGGTTGCTCTTATGGTTCTCTTCTTTTTATTCTGTATAAATTCAACTGAAAAGTACTGGAGTAGATACTCCAGGCACAGACACGTGTCCAAATCGTTCTCTTATCTTTCATCTATTCCATCTCTTCAGTAGGTTTCTTTGTCGATCAGTATATTCCTGTTAGGACTGATCCCTGATGGCAACGTTGTTCATTTGGTATTCACTTCCATTATGAGGAAACACCCTTTTGTATAAGTGAACTTATTTTCATTATCTGCAATGTTTGAGTCTGTCAAATATGCAAGGCTTACTTCTTACGTTAAAGCTTCTGGTTGATGCAGCTAAATTTCTTGGCCACAGAGGATCGACAACGAGAGATTGCTGATCGAAATTGTGATGCGGTGCAACTGGAAAGCCTTGATGCTTTGCTTTCAGTTGCCAGCCAATGTGTTTCTTCCAGTCCTGAGGACCGGCCCACCATGCACAGGGTGGTTCAATTACTTGAATCTGAAGTCATGACACCATGCCCAAGTGATTTCTATGATTCCAACTGAGTGAAAGCTATATGGTGGCAAATAAAGCCAGAATTCACATCCATGACTGCTGCTTCTTGGAAGTGTCGAGATGTGACGAGTTAGTAGATCAAGGAAGTCGGAGATTGTGGCAGTTTTGTGTCTTCATTTTCATTCATTTATTCTTTCTGCGGATTTCAGTGATGATTGGAAGGTACACGCTGCAACTATGTTGTATGGATCATTATGTGGGGAATTCACCAAGAATGCCCTTGCATTGCATGGGATGGCTTGATTTTGTATGGCTCTGCCAAGAATTATGCTTCACACGGGATTGGAATTTCCGGTCAAGTGGTATGGTTGTTATTCATCTGCTACCCTTCTCAATTCGGTTTGTATTTCGACTTCCTTTTCCCCTTTGGTTGTAATCCCCTTCTGTATTACTCTCTCTTGTTTAAGTGTATATGATGTTCGTGTAAATTTATCATTTTCAAGATTCACCATTTCTAGAAATCTCTCTTTGCAATGGTCATTTAGATTCATGAAGGAGCTTCGTCGGTGGTAACTATACTTGAATCTTTCCTGGTTTCAAGTATTAGTTCTATATTTCCTTTCCAGCCAAGCATAACCCCTTAAAGGGTTTACGTTTATGTATCTCGAGTTTAGAAAGAGAAGCTGTATTGTAAAAGGGTCTGCCAATAATCACCCATTGATATAAACCGCATGATACCGCCTTTCTCACAGATACAAGTTTCAACCTGAAAATGGAAAAAGAAGACCCCCACAATGCAACCAATACATGTGCAGATGAGTTTCATGTTCTACAAAATGGGTTGGCCTTTAGCCTTCAAGACTAATCAGGATAAAATTTTACAAGCAAAATGCTTGCGAAGATCTAAAAGTTCATATCCAGAATTCCTTAAAATCTAATATTCAAGTTTTGTAATTGGTTTCAGAAAACCTAATATAATTTCGAGAGTCATATTGCCTTCTAGAAGGAACCATTTGATGTTTACTGGTTAGTGGAGACACGAAAAATCCTTAGATCAGATGTCAGAGCAAGTTTGCATGTCCAGATGCAGGCAGGGTAGAGACGCTTACTTCCGGAACCATCAACATACGAGTTCAAGATTCATCACTGCTGCTGCCAATAAGAACAATATCCTTTTTTGTCTTCAGTCTCTTGCTAGCTCTATCATTCATAGTCCCTTCATCGTCGTTCAGCTTGCTATCTTCAGGATGTTCGGAGCTTGTATACTTTATGACTTCTTCAAGGATTCTGCTACCATACATTTCTGTCTTCAACTTTCCAATTAGCTTTTCCAACTGCAGCCATAATGGAATAGTTCAAAGATCAGTATTAGGTGATAAGGCTATTATGTGCCAGTTTTACATATGCTGAAAATTCCCCCAACTTTGCAAATGAAATCAAAGGACAGAACCATTCAACTTAGATTGGTCTTGACCTTGTTATACACAACTACTAGAGCTGCCTGGTAACAATGTTGAATCAAGAAGAGGTATATCATCATTCAGAAGGCCAAACAGAATTCTGAAGAGCATTTGAAAGCTTCAACCAAAGAACATTTATCAAAAAGTCATGCATTATTCTGTTCGAGAGACATACCTCCTCCATTGAATTTGGTTTCTGGCTACTGATCATGCTCATCTGTTGACTAGACAAGATGGAATGTGGGAACAGTCCCCCCTGACCTGACGACAGTTCCTTCCTTAACTCATCAAGTTTGAATTCCAATCCAGATAGGGTGAGGTTGCGTTTTGCAGATCTTGTGTTGCCATACCCATTCTTTTGTTTCCTCGAAATCTCAATCTTAACAATCTTCTTTCCTAAAATAAAATGATAGAAATCAACATCATGTCATAGAGTTGTCCCATTATTAAGTGTACCACTTGCAAATTATGCATAAATGGGATTTCAAAATAGTCTAATCATAATGGAGATGGTACCGAAGTATTATGAAAATAAGAAAATACAATACAATAAGCATGTCCTCTTTCATTTGATTGACCCAACAAATTGGAAAGACACATAACACATGCAAAAACAATACAATGATGTTTGTCCTGTTATTCAATTGAAGAGACAAACTGATGTTCAAATGAGGCGAGAGATGGAAATCATGGAGAATAAAGTCCGAATGGAAAAACGATGCATGCCTCAGAAACATACATATCCCAATCAAGTTAATATGTTAGATAACCATCACAATTAAGAAGTGGTATCCTTACCCTGCAACACCTGGTTTGCCAGAGGTCCAACAGTCACATAAGCATTTGTGGCATAAGCTGTGTGCTGAAATTCTTCTTTCTACATGTGCCAGTTCAAAGTTTAAATTGGCGGGATGATCTCCAAGCATACTTTTTGAGAAAAGAAAAGAGAGATGCACATCACAAGCAGAATGTTCTAGCTAGCAACAATTAGTTTATCAAAGTAGCTTCTAGCATGAGATATGGAATTGAAGATGCAGCAGTCTTCCAATATGTATTTATAACCTTGTTCTGTTCTGGGCTCAATTTCCATAACAACCAAGTGCTCCAACCCACAGAAAACATAAATGCAGACGAGTATGCAACACCCATGTCCACTTGGTTTGAAGAACACCCTAACAAACTTAATATTGCTTCTTCGAGTGATAGTTACCAATCTGTAGTCGATTGTAATTTTTGGCTCTAGCACTATGTCAATTCATCCTCACATCAAATAAGTAGATGTTTTGAGTAAAGCTTTCAAAATTTTCCTCATAGTTCAAAATCACCTACACTTGACAATAATTAGTCATACCAATACTTGACAATTAGAAAGAAAGGATAACCTAAATAACAACAGAATCTTAACACATTGCCTTGACTAACATGTCTTAGTAATTGTAACTTGTGTTGCACATGATTTTATTTCAAATTGTAACTTGTGAGGAAGTTGTAGCTCCGTCGGATGTGCTGGCACATGCCAGCGCATGGGATGATGGCAGAGGAGACAGGTGGCATTTGAAACCCACGCATAGAGTTTCTAATGGCCAGTCTCTGGGAGGGAGCTAGTCAGCAGGTGGCGGTCCAAATGGTGCTGGCAATGAAGCTAGACACTCACTCAGATGAAGCTAAAGGTGGACACCCAAAAACTCTACTCTTTTAGGCAGAATAAAACTAACCCTCAAATAAGCCCAGACACTTTGACACCATGTGTAAGTTTAGGAGAAAATGTACTGTATTTGCACGATTTGTAATGTCCAGTGCTAGGGTTATATATACAAGTTTGTCAACATTAATTAGGAAATGCAATCCCTATGATCAAGGAATTATAATCCCTATGATCACTCCATCATCTGTAACTCCTATAATCACTCCATAATCTATAACAGAACATAAACAACTCTAATACAGTTTGTAAAAAATATTCAAGGAGTTAAGAATAAGGCCTCCACTAAAAGGTTTCAAAATGCAAAACTTAAAATAATAAAGGATTAAATTAATAGGGTTGACTATCTCAGTATTATATCTCATCCGGTCAACCACAAACATAGTATTTACAAATTTGGATGGTGCTTGTCGGTAGAGAGAATATGTTACCAGAACACGATCTGTTATAAGCTGTATTACAAGTTGTTCCATGTCCTCTCTCTTGAGGTCAGAACCTGGTTATCATATAAAAATTGCATAAATATTACTCATATGAGTTTCGTGTGAAGTGTTTAATATATGATTGTACAAAGTACACAGTAAGTAGGTATATTGTTCTCTTCCATCTAACAAAAATTTCAGAGAGCAAAAGACATGTTACTATATAGCTCCTACTTAGACGTCAAGTAAATTAATGATATGATAACATGAGCAACATTTGGTGCAATCAATATAAATACTGAAAAAACGATTCTACTGCTAATACATAGTACAGTATGCAAGGATATGAATGTTGCATGAATTGTCCAAACCAACTCAAGGCACCAACCTAATTCCTTGAGTGAACTTTTCATTTTGTCAACCAATTGCAACATGGTCAATCTTTGATCATTCGCTTGCAAATCTTGCAGCAATGAAACCATCTTTTTTGCATGAGCTGAAAAGCACGCATACAACATAAATCTTAATAGCTATGCATCATTTAAGAAAAAGATAAAGTAAATTAAAAGGCAAATAACAAGAAAATGACTGAGGAATAAATTTTATATCCAATAACAATTAAAAGATATGTTGAACAAATGAAAGTTTTAGGATGGACAAGAGGACGAATATCAAGTTTATAAACACATAAAACAACTATAATATAATAATAGCAATTCTATAGAATCAAACAAGAAAAGTCTTAATAGAGGATGCAATGAACACTCAAAATGTTACACTAAACACAAAACAAATCTAAAATACGTGTATACACCTTACCAAAAACTTAGTAAAAACCAAAAATACGCCTATTATTAGGTCAAATATGAATTTTCGTTTGAGGTATTCTTAGAGTCGCATCAATTTCACCCCATAAAAAACCCATCTCTTAAGAGTGTAGCAAATCAATATTTGAATAGTCCTAACATTATGCAATTAATTCTCATTACTTATATTTCACTGTCAAGTTGACATTTTAGCGTAACCCAATCAATGAACTCTACCTGAAAGGCAGTTTTTCCCAAAGTATAGATAAAATGGAAGAAGTTGACAAGTTTTAGGTATATGTTTCATTGAGACGTAAGTATTAGTCTCGTAAAAGATAACTCAACTAAAGATGGTCGAAAGAAACTGGCAAGTAATTTAATTTCCCATCTTTACAAGGAGCAACTAAATTCACATAGATTTGATTTATCACGTTAGGGAAAGGGATTCACAAAAGGTCAGTGATTCGCCCACTCATAAAGAAACCAACCATATGCAATAAATTCATAGACCCCAACTCAATTTGTATCACCTTTGCAAAAATCGACTTGAAGATGCGTAGGTTAACTAATAATTGATACCAATACAGATTAAAGTCCTCAATCTTGAATGAATTAATGAAGAAATATAACTAGGGCTATTCGGGTTGAGTTTGCTGTAAGGATAGAACAGAAGAAAATTAGAAATTGGAACTAGAAGGAGTTGATCATAGAATTGCACAAATCACTTGGGTGAAACATGGGTTGTTGAAAATATAAACTGCGTGTTATTTGGAGAAGGTAACTGTAGAATAAGGAGAATGAAGATGAGTTTTCGCTACATTCTATTAGAATAATACACGTATTTATACATGAATATATCAGCTAAACTAGGAAAGTAATCCCTATGATTATGCTAAACTCCCTAAGAATATGTTATTTACATCAGCTTTATAATCTCTATGATTACGTTATAGATTGTAACAGCTATAATAGCTGCTATATTCTATAACACTTCCCCTCAAGCTGGAGCATAAATATTGATCATGCCTAGCTTGTTACAAATATAATTAACAGGATTCCCCCGTAATGCTTTGGTGAACATATCAGCAAACTGGCTCCCCGTTCTGACATGTTGAGTTTAGATTGATCTATCACCAAGCTTTTCCCGAGTAAAATGACAATCAACTTCTATATACTTGGTTCTCTCATGGAACCAAGCAGTGCCGGAAAGAAAGTGAGTGGATATTTAGACAAAGACAGAGGAGGTGACGCCGAAGGAAGAAACCGGTGCGGCAGATGGCAATTCACGTGCCTTCACAACAGACATCTGGGACTGTGGCGGTGTGTGTGTGTCACACGCTAGAAATCCGGCAACCAGATTTGTGGGTAAGACACTTTCGGAGATTTTTTTTCTCACCTTCACAAGGTACTACAACACTGCCGAAAATGAAAATTTTCAAGAGAGACCCAGAAACTTGACCAGGCTCTGATACCATGTAGAATAAGGAGAATGAAGAAGAGTTTTCGGTACATTCTATTAGAATAATACACGTATTTATATATGAAGATATCGGCTAAACTAGGAAAGTCATCCCTATGATTATGCTAAAATCCCTAAGAATATGTTATTTACATTAGCTATATAACCCCTATGATTATGTTTTAGATTGTAACAGATATAATAGCTGGTATATTCTGTAACACTATCCAAACAATAAACATCCACAAGAATTAAACTTCAACAATTTGTCTGAAGAATATTCCATTTGAAACAAAGATTGGAACATAGCAGTCAGCAGATATGCTTGTTTCAAGAAGCTTAAAGATAAAGTGATTGGAAATAGCAATATACGTATGTACTTGTGTGAAGAAGCTTACAAGATACATCAACATCAGTAGCCTCACTTGAGAAAATACAATTATCACACATCCCTGCAACATAAAAGAACAAATTTTCCAGATCCTATAATCAACGGTATATGATGGTTGCAAGCAAAAAGGAAACAAACACACACCTTTGCAGTCTTGCAATGGCTCACCAAAATGTCTGAAAAAGGCATCCCGTCGACACTGTTTCTTAGACTGAAATAAGGTAAAGATCAATATAACTCTCTCTGTACAGAAACTTGATTTATACATAAAAGAGACTAGATTTGAAGAATCTCAAACTATGGTCTAGGTCTTGTACAACATTGAGGTCTTAGTACAATATTGTCCTACTAAAGTATTAAAACTATATTTCTTGTTGATAACTTGTAGTTGAAGTTAGGGAAGTGCTTCAACTAGAGAGTTGTTTTATCCAGCTTTTCTTGTTTTGCTGGAAACTAACATTAGCAAAATCAACTCAAAATTTTCACAGCATGAAGAATCACTTTACTATCAGTCAAACAAAGATAATGAAATTCCCCTAGGCGAAAGAAGCTTATAGCAATAATGAGGTTATATCCTAGTTATTGAGGACTGATATTCATGTAAAATCTTGTATTTTCAAAATTACTAGCCTGTCGTAATTGTAGCTTATAGCAATAATGACTAGATTATTTATAATATACATGACAATATTGGACAATACCTGACAATATCGGACAATGTCGTATAGATTCTGCAGGCCAGAGTTCTCATAGAAGACCATCGAACTCTGTTCAGAGGGAATTCATTTTAATCCAAATATAAAACATGTGCATAAAAGATTGATGTTTTAATTAGAAGCAACTGATTGACAAATATACCTGCCTCGGAACATCACCAGGCCTAAAAAAGAGTAAACAGTCTGAAGGTAAACCATCTCTTCCGGCTCTACCACTTTCCTGAAGCAAGAGAAATTTTAGTGAACTGTATTCAGCAGAAGTACAATTGTGGGAGGTAAAAGGCTAAACCTGGTAGTATGTTTCCATTGATTTACTCAAACTCTGATGGATGACAAACCTGACTACAGGAAGCTGGTGAGTGTTAAACTAAAAAGTATGCATTTAAGAATTTATAAAATAAAAAAACTAAGGACCTACTAAACAGTTGTATTACTACAACATTCCAAACTAAATTTCTTGAGAAATAACTTCAAGAATACTAATGCATATGCACATGCATATGGCAAAGATAAATTGTAATACCAACCATCAGGTTTGTTGATTCCCATGCCAAATGCCACCTGTGATACAAAAAAGGTATTAGAGGCAGATAAAGGACTAATTCCATTGAGAAAAACATGACATTTGGAATGGCTCGTACCGTTCCAACAATGACTTGCAACTTATTTTTGCTCCACCTGTTGCATGAAATTAATAAAAATTTCCACAGAGCAGCAGAACATAAATATTTTTACTGACCTTATAGCAATACTACCTCATATGAACTTTTTCGCGAGCATTTACATCCATATCTGCATGATAATAATCAGCTGAAATTCCTCTTGCATGTAACTCTTTTGCAAGCTACATTTGTTTAAAAATAAAATAAAGTTACGCACATTGGAGAATCAACTTATGTTCAGTCAGTTAGAGCTACCTTTTATACACTTTAGTAAGAAAGACAATAATTTAGAACTTATCAAAGAAAAATAAACAGGAAAGTATATTGCAATATCCCAGTTCCACCATTGGAGTTCAACACTACAACCAACAACAGTGACACCGGAATGAAAAACAGGGTACTATCAATTATTTCAATTACAGCTAAGCACATATTTAAATTAATGTAATCCCAGTCACTTGAATTGTACAAGTATTTGAGTAGAAAAGCATAAACCTGTTCACATTCCTTTCTGGAGAAGCAGTATACTATCCCAGATTCATTATTTGGATATGATTCTTGAATAAATTCAGCAATCTCATCAATAACCACCTTTCCAACTGATGATTTTTCACGTACCTTCAGAGTTGAAATGCATGTTTTAGCTCCAACAGAGTTCCAGAGACTTGAAAATAAATAAATAATACATATCTATATGTATAAATATGTATGTATACCATATAGAAAAGATTTGGCCTGTTGACTGTGCTGACAAATTTAATGCACTTTGGAATCTTCAACATCTCAATTAGGTCATACTGAACTTTCTGTGTAGCAGTCGCCTGCGTGACAAATCAAAATTGTCTGTCATTATAATTAACCCAAGTTCAAATTAAAACCACATCATAAATAGTCTATTTTTTACTAGTATAGAGATAAGGTAACGTACTGTCAAGGCTAGAACAGGAACATTTGGAAACTGTGTTTTTAGAAGACCGAGGTTCTTATAATCTGGGCGAAAGTCATGACCCCATTGACTACAGCAATGTGCCTCCTGCAGTGTAATTGCAAGTGATGAAAACTTATATATTGGAGGATGGGGAGTAAGCATTTCAGATATCAGCATTAGAAGTAATTCAATCACTTAGCATGCATGAACCACTTGCAACGGAAACATCCTACCACTCATTTGTAACAACCTCTCTACTAGTTAGGAGTAAGGTTGTGTACTACTGGACCTCTCTAAACCACGCATGTTAGCGAAATTTTTACTAGGTGTTATTGTTGTTGTTAGCATGCATGAATCATCAACATAACTTATACAGATAGTTACAGCATTCACCACTTAAACTATGAAACAAATGCAAAAATCTAAATCATAGGTGCAGAACTTATGCATTGGCTAGCTGCTCCTTGAGCTAGATTTGAAAAAGAAAAAGACTTGAGGAAATGTGCTCTATATCCTTAAGCAACTCTATTCACGTTATTGTCAAGAATGAACTGCTGGACTTAGGGATGTGATTGAAGGAAAATAGCAAATTATAGTTCCTTTTTTTATTTAGAACCAATTATTGATGTGTCACATTATCGCTTCCCATTCTATGTCTCACAATTCCACAAACTAACCATCTAGACCATATTTTTGTGATCACTTTCTCAAGTACACTAGTCAAGTACTCCTAAAGTTTACTCATATTGGCTTTGAAGATGAGATTTTGGTTGCCAAAGGAACCTTCTTGGAATATACCTTCAACCAAGCCACGTTGAGACTGGTTGTCAATTTGTATGCAGAAGGACTATAAGGAAATTAACCGTGTGCCAAAAAATAATGTCAGCTGCTTACTCTTCCTTTAATATGGCAGTGGTTGCATGATTTATTAATATTAGCATGAAAAGCAGTCAAAAAGAAATAAATGTGGAAAGAAAAGATAAAAACTACACACTCACATCAATTGCAATTAACTGTGTGATTATGTCAGCTACTTACTCTTACTTTAATATGGAAGTGGTTGCATGATTTATTAATATTAGCACAAAAAGCAGTCAAAAATAAATAAATATGGACAGAAAAGATAAAAACTACACACTCACATCAATTACAATTAACTGACACAAAATTATGTCAGGTACTTACTCTTACTTTAATGTGGAAGTGGTTGCACGATTTATTAATATTAGCATGAAAAGCAGTCAAAAAGAAATAAACATGGAAAAAAGGGTAAAAACTACACACTCACATCAATTGCAATTAGAGAGAGACGACCAGCATTATGGCACTTTTCAAGTTTAGAAATAAATCTTTTGCTCTTTGATATCTTTTCTGGAGTAGCGTACAACATTTTAAGCTCTCCTTCGCCCTTTTCAAGGTTCTTATATATAAACTTTTCATTTTCCTTGCTAGTTGTAGAGGTCAACATACATGCTGGAATGCCTAAAGCAGCCAAACCCATCACCTGAGTACTTTATTATAATTAGTAAACCTTAGTTCAGTTAAATTAAAGCACATGAACATATTTAAACTTTAAATCAAAAAATTCACACCTGATCTTGAATTAAAGAAAGTAAAGGACTAATGACAAGGGAAATCCCATCATGAAGAATAGCGGGAAGCTGATAACACAGACTCTTGCCACCACCTGCGGCCATAATTACTAGAACATCCCGTCCGCTCATGATAGCATTTATGATCTGTTAAAAGTCAAGTAGTTATTAGTAAGTACAAATATTAAAGAATCATCAGCATCATTCACATGGATTGATAAGGGATACATGCATTAAAAAAAAAAGGCTCCCTCCCTTCACCAAAGCCTTTCTAGAGCCATTATCTTGGTGAAATTATGTCTAGGACTCCATTTCATGTTTCTGATTATGTACAACTCACAAATCTTATTTAAGATATCCAAAGTTCCCCATCAATCTCCTGTCGAAGTTTTGAGTCCTTAAAAGGATGATTCTAGCTCCGTGCCACTCAAAAAGGTTCACAGAAATACTGAACATCCTTGATTATGAAACTTTTATCCTACATCAGATTGAAGAATTCATCCAACCCTCTTAATTTTCTTAGTCCAATCTTGCATCCACGATATTGAAGAATGCAGGAGCTATTTTTTCAGTTCTTTGTAGTACAAGAAGCATGAAAGTGCAAAATATTCATGAGCATAAAAGATGGAAATTAACAAGATCTTATCCAACTAGCTTGCAGCTTTAACATCCGCCAATGGTAAGCAATAACATGCACAATTCAAGACAGCTTTTAAATACCAAATATAGCATATAACCCAATTTCAAAGATGTTTATACCTTCCTATGCACGGAAAAATCCCTCTGTTTTATCAAATTCAAATGAAATTGCCACCACTAATCAATATCAATGGAACTTAAGATCCCGAAACATTAAAAGTTTAACAAATGGTTTTCTCAGTCATAACTTTTGCGGACTTTAGAAGGCAATGGATTTCCATTTTTTTTTAGTATATTGGTTTCATAAGATAAACTTCGAGTTATACTTTAAGTAGTCGTGTTTGGCAATAGGCTAAAATATTTTGATAATTCTATTAGATAAACTTCTTGATATTTGTTAAGAATATCCATATGTGAGTGTCCCACGTCGAAGAAAGAGATGAAAGAAGACTAACATATAAACTTAGTGGGCTACTCCACTTATTGTCAATTGATTTTACGATGAAACCTCAGTTGAGCTTGTGTTTGGTCTAACTTCCTTCTCGTGTAGGTCCGTAGGCCCTTTGCAAATTCTAACATGATATCAGAGCCAACGCAGATCTTGGCCTACTATTCGCCTCAGAAGGGAGTCTATCATTTAAGCAACTGGAGAAGGATTTGAAGTTTGTATGGAGCAAGTAGCCCAGCAGTAGTTTGCCGCAGAAGGGGGCCTATTTGAATCTCAATCAGAAGTCCGACCTTGATAAGGATTGTTTACGTACCTCTCCAAATTGTCCAAATAAAAAAGTGACTCACATGTGAGGGGGAGTGTTGAGAATACCCACATGTGAGTGTCCCACATCGAAGAAAGAAAGGAAAGAAGATTAATATATAAACTTTGTGGGCTACTCCACTTATTGCCAATTGGTTTTAGGATCGAACTTCATTTAAGCTTGTGTGTGGTCTAACTTTCTTTTTCGTGTGGGCTCATAGGTCCATTGCAAATTCTAACAATATTCAATGTATCAAAGATACTAATATTATGTCTTTGATAATTCTTTTAGATATTCAAAGTATTCCACTCTAAGAATGCTCAAGGATATCAAACAAAGCCACAAAATGTCTGTGAAATGAAATTGCAGATTCTTTAGTTATATCAACATGAACTAGATATTAAGAAATTATGACAGAAACATAAGGACAGATAAATACACGGCCATGAAAAAGGGATTAAAATACAACCTTTTGCACACTGCCTTCTCCTTCCGTGGACCAAGCTTGTTATCACAAGTCTTCTGTACAAGCTAAACCCCTAGATGAACGTCAATAACTAATTTACTAACTGTTCATAGCAGCATTTACCTTTTATAAGCACTTCTTAACCCCTGTTAGAACCTACCCCCATATACCTACCTGAGGGCTATGATAATCCAAACTGATTAAAGTAGCTAACTCTTGGCTTTACCTAGAAACCGAGCAAGCTTTCACCTTTAGAACTTGTCGTTTGGTTCGAGAGTAAAATCAGTATAGTGCTACACAGCAGGCTACTAGTTTCTAAAACATGACGGATTACTCACCTCCCGTTGATTAGCACGATAAGTGGAAATGCCAAAAACGTTGAGCTTCACATCATCAGCTCGAGAATCCCAATCAAAAGACCCTGACCAGTTTTCCAACGATGTCATTTGTTCATCATCAGCAGAAGTTTTGCTTGTTTCCAACTCCAACAGATCCTTCAATTCAGATTTTCTTTCATATAACTTCTCTTGTTGTTCCAGTAATCTCCTTATCTGGGCTGCCAAGAACAACAAGAATAACCTCGTGTACCAGTAAACATAAGCAAGAAAATCAATCCTTTATTTCCATTTGTTATACCCGGTTCAGAGCTAGTAAAAATAACCAAGAAAAATAATTCCTTTACACGAACTTGTTATACCCAGTAGAGAACCGGTAAACATAACCAAGAAAAATCATTGCTTTACGTCAAACTTGTCATAAGCAGAAATTAATTTACATGAAAATGGGTACCTTGAACATCTTGAATCTCAGTTTCCAGGTTGTCAAGCTCTTCCAATATCTCTCCAGTTTCCATTCTTTTTTGTCGAAGTAAAAGCTCTCACCAGCAACAATTCGAACCTACCGAGAAATAAGATTCAGACGAAGAAAAAGAAACGTGAATTGGGCTTCAAGACCAACCGTCATTGTGAAAGCACTCACGCATATCAAATCTGAAAGTGTATAAATTCCGTGTGATTATAATTTTTTAAATTTTGTTACTGTATTCAATT
>JANITW010000001.1:24771456-24782667 GCA_027564335.1 Erythroxylum williamsii | reverse complement strand
ACCACAATTAAACCGTCATTATCCATAATGCTCTCAATTAACTCAAATTAAAGCATAACCACCTAATTATCACAATTCATGCTTAATCATATCATATAAAAAAAAATTCGGGGCCTAACAAAATTTGAAAAAAGTAATAGTCGTTTGATTTCCCTTCTTCACTTCTTAAACCATTAAGGAGATTAAATACATCTCTATAGTATCATTCCATACCCCATATTTTTCATTTACTTCATACAATCATTGTAATCATTCATATTATTCAAGCCTTCCATCACTAAATGTAATAACATATAAGTGACATTAATCATAACAATTTTTACAAAGTATTAAATGCTAAATATAATTTAAAATAAACATGTGACAACCATAATAATTTCTAAAAAATATTTGGTGTCTAAACTTGTACACAAATTAAATTTTCACTATTTGTGAAAACCTAGTAGGAATACTACTATAGTAGATTATTTACACATTCCTTCATTTCGGCTTCAGCTTCAAGTAATAAGCCACTTCAACATAATTCACAAGTAAATGCATTTAACGTAAGTATGGCTAGAAATATATCAAATTCAACAGGATTCACAAACAAATGCATTTAACGTAAGTATGGCTACATATATATCAAATTCAACTAATGTGTAAATGCATTTAATGTTTCAATTCTCCACGGATATAAGCAACAATAAGCTATTACTTTAAGACAAGAATAGGCTTCACAATAAATGACGTGAAGACTCACGTATGAATGCATAATGTTTCGATTCTTAATGCATAATGTTTTGGTTCTCCACAATATATGAAGACAAGAACAGCTTCACAACAAATGACACAAAGACTAAGCTTCACTTTTAATAAAGCCTCTACCACATTAAATGATATGAAGACTAGGCTTCAATTTTGTAAGGATAAAGTCTCTACTAAATTAAATAGCATTAAATGAAGTGAATCGAAATAGGCTTCACTAGCTCCACTCTATGCCACCTGTAATCCATATTTTGCTAAAGATGCGAGGATAGAAGAAAATAGCTATAAAGACGTGAGGACAAGGAGAAAGAATAACGTGAATAAAACAGTTGCAAAAACGTGAGGAAGAAGAAAACAGGTATAGCTGTCTCGGATTTAAAATGACGTGAGGATCAAGAAAAAAGCTATAGCCTTTGGTTTTAATAACGTTATTTCGTAGTTGTTCATGGTTCTGTGTTGGTTCTTTATAAAGAATAAGATGAAGTCATCATTATGTTTAGTAAAGGAGGTGAAGCAAAAACTAAATAGTTGAAACACATTACACGAAAACTTATTCTAGTTAGAAAAATTGTTGTTCAGAGGAAGAACGAGAATGCATCATCTTCTTTATCATCACAAAAAATTGCAGAAGTTTATGCTCAAAGCAGAAGTTCTACATGTTGCATTTATTAAGTATGGCTATATCTATAATACTGTAATTTTCTTTATATCTCTTTTTCTTTTCACGGTTTTCATATCTCTCCTTCATCACACCTAGTTTCTCTATTTTGTTATGGGTTTGATGTTATGGACAAGAAAGATAAGAGAAATCGCATAAGAAACAGATAGATATGAAAACAAACTTGGAGATATTGCAAAACCGCTAAAGACACAGAAGATAAAGTAGACGAGAGAAAAACCTGAATATGATTTGTTTTTGCGAAACAAATAGTTTATGAAAACCTGTTTTCAGAAATCACGAAAATGTTATTTTTACGTTTTCGTAAAATAGTTGCTAGTTTTTTATTATTAAAAATGAAATATACAAACATGTTTAACCAAACACAATTTTAAGAGTCACTTCTTAATTTACAAAAATCACAATAAAAAACCTTTAAAAAACAATCCCTCAATTTGCATTAGTGATTATTTGATGTGAAAACTATAGTGGCAAGGAGAAGGACGTGTGAAGGTAGGCCCCACATGCTCAAGATCACTTGCAAGGATTGGTTTGCAAAAACTAGGTCCTGCATATTCAAGTTGACTGATAGAATAGACTGACAAATTCATGGTTGATTTTTACCGTATGGTTTTTTTCATGAAAATCGATCGATTTTTAATTAGATGGGTTATAATCACAAATTAAATTGAAATTAGGTCAGTTTATATTTATTTCAGTTGAACTGATTGTTCGGTTCGATTTTAAAATTATTGATAAAAACTACTAAACTAAGCACAAGGATCTTTTTTTACACTATTATATCATATAGAATTTTTCAATAATTAATCAAATTGTTGGATTGTGATGATAATCACGTTGACTTAGTCAGAATGTTAATAGGATATAAGCATAAAAAAGGAATAAGATATCATCCAAGCATAAAATGATTTAAAACTTTTAAATATATACATGATTGAGAATGAAGAATCAAACTTAGGCCAAACGATTCAAAGCCTACTTTTTTCGTTAAAATTTAACAAATTGACGCTTTGATTGGTCAATTTTTTTGGCATTGAACAAAATGACATCGTTTTGTTTAATTTTGACCAAGTCGAGCTTTTTAAACTTAAGCTTAATTTGAAGTCTGATCAGACTTCGGTCATTAACTTCAAACTGGACAAAGCAATGCCAAAATGTCAACTTTTGGAATTAATTATATATTTTTAATATGATTAAATTATATTCATAGAATCAAAAGATAGTCACCAATCATTTTCTATATATAAGGGTTATCTCTGTTCATTTGTCAAGTGTCATTCTTCATTCAAGAAAGGTTAGAAATCAGTTAGTCACATTTTTCTATCACATTTTTCTAACATAAGATATGTTCTACAAGACTGCAACTAGGTATCACAATGTTATGCTTTTCTACTTTTACCACTATTTAATGAGGTATTCTGTGGATGATATCCGAATTGAATTATGCAACATACAAACACAATTAAATTCTAAACAATTTGAGTATCTATAATGAAAACATACGAAGTCTGTGTCAATATCTTTGTGAGATGGTATTCTAAAGTTCCTGTTGGCTTCTGAATCTTAAAAATAGTGGTGGTCTTCTTCCTTAGAGTAAAAGTTATTATACTTCTAGTTGTTGTAAAAAAGACTATACATTTTATTCAACCTCATGTTTGTGAGTTATTTACAATATTCTCAATTTTACCCCAGTTTAGATGATTTTTAGATTCTTGTTGATTGAGCGTGAAAAGAACAAAGAGATCGATAAAAAGAACAGAGAATGATTGACTAGATTACTAAATATTGTTAGAAAATAATGTGCAACCAAGATACAAAATATAAATAAGTCTAGAGAAGATAAAGACCTATATAAAGTATACTACCAAAAAAAAGAAGGTATGTAAAATATATACAACAAATCACAATAGAGCAATTTCTCCATTGAAATAAACCTTGGAATCTCTTCTGTTGCAGCTTCTTATTTCAATGTTCTTCCATCAGGGTAAATCTATAAAAAAAATTAGTTGACTGTTACATTGGTTTTGACTTAAATTTTGTATATAAAACTATAAGAGCCTGAATCAAGAAAAGGAAACAATCAGACATTTTAGTTAAGAAAAGGAAACAATCAGGCATTTTATTCATTTTTTTCTCATTTTCATTATGGATTGTTCTCGACATTTTCTTCTCCATTATTTCTCATTTTTCTTCTTATTCAAAAAGAAGGTTTATGTTGATGAAGAAATTTCTTATTTCATCATAGTCTGAATATCTACATATAGGGATTTTATACTAGACATAAAGAAGTGTTATTGGCTACTGTGTTGTAGAATTTGTAACAGAATTGATAGCTAATATAATTCTGTTACAGTAAAAGCTACTAGTGTTCTGTACAAAAAGAAAGGAAATAAAATAGAAAGGTTCACGTGGTTTAGTCCTAAATTTGTGGTGTGAGTGAATTTGAGTAATAAGTTTAATGAGTTATGGGTCACCCCGTGGGTCATGGTTCACCTCAAGTCTCTGAACACCCCCTTCAAGTTAGACCCCTGAAGAGACAAACGGGTCCAAACTTGAAGATTAGGTCTTCAAACACGCATGCGGTGACAGGCTTTGTGAATAAGTCTGCTAGTTGGTGTGGGCCTCGTATATGCTTGAGATCTAGGAACCTTGAGTTTGCCGCATCGCGTACTAGATGATGATCGATCTCTAGATGCTTGGTCCTCTCATGGAAGACGGGGTTTTTTGATATGTGAGTCGCCACCTGGTTATCGCAGAATAAAAGTATGGATTCTCTATTTTCCACTTGAAAACAATTTAATAATTGAACTATCCATTTTAACTTGCATGTAGTTGAAGCTAAGCTTCTGTATTATGCCTTCGCAGATGATCTACTAACTGTTGTTTGCTTCTTTGTTTTCCATGATATGGGTGATTTTTCAAGGAATACACAAAACCCAGTCAAGGGCCGTCTACTAAACATGTTGCTTGCCTAGTCCAAATTGGAGTAAACGGTGAGTTATAGGTTCGAATTTGATGCATAGAATAGGCCTTGGTTTTATGTTCCTTTGAGATACATGAGAACACGTTATAGCTTTCCAGTGAGGTTTCCTTGGTGATTTCATAAATTGACTTAATTGTTGTGTTATGTAGATGGCATATGGTCTTGTGAAGCTCAAGTATTGTAGCCTGCCTATGATTCTCCTGTAGATTTCCTAGTCTTTGAGTAGTTCACCTTCGTCAATGGTAAGTTTACTTCCTTAAACTATAGGTGTTATGTATGATTTACAGTCCAATAAATTTGTTTCTTATAAAATGTCCCTTACATACTTGCCTTGGCTGAGTATTGTCCCTTCTTCTAACTTTGCTATTACGACTCCTAGGAAGAACTTAACATACCCTAGATCTTTGATTGTGAACTCTTTATATAGGGCTTGTTTGATAGTGTTTAAATGTTCTTCTCTTGCTCCAGTAATGAGAATGTCATCCACGTAGATGATGATATCAATAAAGTTGTTCCCTTGACCTTTAGTGTATAGGCAATGATCTAATTCTGCTTTATTAAAGCCTAATCCTTTTAGTTTTATGGCTAGTTCCTTGTGCCATTGTCTGCTTGCCTGTTTGAGTCCATAAATGGACTTTATCAATCTGCAAACCTCTCCTGCCTTAGCTTTCTTATAACCCATGTGGTAGTAACATGTAGAGTTCTTCTTCTAGATGGCTATGTAACTAGGCATCATTTATATCACACTGTATGATGGGCCATTTTTTTATCTTAGCTATAGCTAGGAATGTTTTGATTGTCATATTCCCAGTTACAGGAGAGAACACCTCTGAATAGTCCTATAAGTTATTATTACACCCTTGAAGGGTATAATAGTATTTAGACTCTTGACATAACTACCAAAGGTAGTTATATGATGGTAGTTATATATATGCCATTTTAAAACAAGTGAGATAGATATACATCGAGGATGTATATTTGAAGTGGCTTGACTTCTTCTATGTAATAAAGAGAAGAGTAGAAACAAAAGAGCTCTGCAGTAAATTGGTAACGAATAGTTCTTTAACCGGTGGAACTATAACAGGAATCCAAGTACGTGATTATTTTTTTATTATATGCATATATAAATGATCTTGTCTAACATGATCTATATGATTATGTTTTATCATGTTTACTTCTAAAATTAGTATCAGAGTAGGTTAATTTTTATGCTTGATGTATGCATAAATATGTGTTTTGTGATATGATATTTCTTGCTATACCATATATCTATTTTACGTTTATGTTTTTCCTCATTCTGTTTCTAATAATCCAAACCAAGTTGGTTTTTTATTTTGTCTCTTCTTTCACAAGTGTTGGGAAGATATTTGTTGACAGTGAAAAAATTGCATGGTCTTCAAAACAAAATAAAGACAACGTTGTTTTCATTTCGTTTCTTCTCTTTAAGTTTTTTTTTCGAAGTCATAAGAGTTGTTTGTTTTTCATTCTTCTCTTTCGGATGCTTTTATTTTCCTGAAGATAGAAAAAAAACTTAGAAACTTAACGCAAAGAAGAAGAAGAGACTTCTTCCTCTTGCATAACCAAAAGGCACATGGCCTTTCACAAAATGTTACATCGTTAAACCCACAAAAGAGCACGTCATATATATTAATCAAAAATTAGTGGCAGATGGACGACTATTGGACCACTACTCTCTCAAAAAGTTACTAAGTATATATGTAAATAAACACATTCGTGGCAAATGGAGATGTTGTTAACCTTGTTGAATATTCTCTCTGTGAACATCACTTAGGCAAAGGAAGGATTAGAAATATGCACAGATACTTTGTTATACATATAAGTATAATAAAGACAAAAGTTTTTTATAAATAGTTTTTTTGGATATATGTTCAAAAATAAATGTAACATAAAAATTATAAATACGTTTTCTGATTGACACAAACTAATTAAGTTAGTTAAATTAGTTTCTAATTAATATAAAATATTAGAAACTATTATTATTGCTTTAATACAAATAAACTATTTGTTTAGTCAAAATAAATTTAGAAATAAGTTTCTAAAATCAACAAAATTAGAAATGAGATTTCTAATTGTATTATTTTTTGTTCAATTAAAATTAGATATATGTTTTCTAATTATAACCAAGACTAATTTGTTTAGTTGAAATAAAAAAGGGAAATTTTTTAGAAATTGGTTTCTAATAAATCAAGATAATTGATTACTTCAATTATAATTTAAATTAGATATAAGTCTCTAAGTTAATTTGTATTATTCATATTTGAATATGATTAGATTATAAATAAGTTTCTAATTGATTAGATATTAAAAGCATAATTTGATTAGTTTAATAAATTGTTAATAATAAAATAAATTAAATTATTTCCATATATGAGCATAAGTTTGCTACGTGTTAGACAAAAATAATTTGTTATTTTTTATACACTCTTTTGATTTCTGAAAATTTGTTTTTTAGGAAAATGCCTATTATTAAGCGGATATCTAAGCTTATTCAATGTGAGGCACAGAAAAGACGCATTAACAGCATGTATGTAAAGTTAGTTAACATGCGTTTAATGCCTGGAGACAGTCTAACATTAAATGTTATTTCAGTTAATAACATGATGCAAAAGTTATATTTTGGAGGTTGTCGAGCTTATACAAATGTTGAAGTAAAGTACATGACTTTGTTTGCAACATTACCTCAACTTCAAGGCGAACTATTACGAATGCTCTGGAATAATATGCCTAAGGAGAAGACTTATAATTTGTTAGCGATGACATTTATTAAAGAGATGCGTAGAAGGGAGTTGATTAGGACTTTATATCCTATAGATCTTCAAATGGAAATAGTAAGAGCTATTGTAAATTGAGTTTCGTGAACTATGTTATGCAAACTCGTGAACTCATTTTAGCGTAGGATTCATGACCTATAGACTGTTCATAGTTGAAGCACAATTAATACAATATGTTGTTTTATAAGAACTAAGTCTTAATATTTATGTAATATGTTTACTTGAATTTTATATAGGATTTAGTCTAGAGTAAAGTAATTAGGA
This sequence comes from Erythroxylum williamsii, assembly GCA_027564335.1. Taxonomy (NCBI): domain Eukaryota; kingdom Viridiplantae; phylum Streptophyta; class Magnoliopsida; order Malpighiales; family Erythroxylaceae; genus Erythroxylum; species Erythroxylum williamsii. The sequence goes on along the minus strand of JANITW010000001.1, from coordinate 24,775,202 downwards.
TTCGATTGTTGTGTGAATGATGATTGAACACATTTTGTAGACTTTTGATTTCATAAGCAGTTGTGATCAAATTATTTACTCTATGAACGATTAATGTGACATTAACATGCATATATATTTCTTTCTTATTATAGAAACTTAGTGTTTCAAAATAGCTACTACTTCGAAGAATATTATTGCTGAGCTCAATAGGGGTAAGAAACTCAATAGTGACAATTATGAAATCTGGAGTATAAAAATCCAATATGTACTGGAAGAGCAAGAGGCTCTTGAACCATTAAACCTAACCATAGATGTTCATGAGGAGGGCACTATAGCCTAACATAGAAGGGACCGTGATGCATATGAATTATGGAAAAAAAAAGAACTATTTACCTCACATCACATTGCTGAGTAGCATGGATAATGATATCATGCGTGAGTTCCATAAATTCAAATCTGCAAAGGACATGTGGTCTGCATTGGCTGCTCATTTTAGAGGTGCTTCAGTGACTAAAGTGAGGTCACTTACAATTAAGTTTGATACTTATTAGAAGTGCCAGATGATACAATGCAAAAGCATTTGAGGAAAATGTCCAACATGGTAAGTGAGTTAAGTGATGTTAGTCATGAGTTGTCTGATGAACAACAAGTGCAAGCTGTGATTCGTTCATTGCCTCAAAGTTGGGAGCATATAAAGATGCACCTAACTCATAATGAAAACATCAAAACAATGGAAGATGCTACGAGGCATCTTATCTTGGAGGAAGAGTGTCTTGAAGCCTCAAAGATGTCTTTTGAGACATATGCAGTTAGTTCTAGCTCACATGGAGCTATAAACAAGAAACGCAAGCATCATGGTGGAAATAAGTGGAAAAAGAAAAAGAAATTCAACCACTCTCCTTAGGAATCCAAGAAGGCAAAATGGAACCAACGTGGAAAGGGAAGACGTCCCTTTAAAAAAAGAACATGAAAAATGTAAAGTGCTATAATTGTGGTAAGAAGGGCCACTTTGTTCGAGATTGTACCGAGCCTAAGAAGGTACAACTTTATAGTACAAACATTTGTTTTGTGAATGTTTCTTGTTCTGTTTTTCTAACTAAATCACATCCTTTGTGAATTGCAGATTTAAGAGCAACCAACCATGTAGTGAAGGATCGTGATGCCTTCGTTGAATTTTGTAAACTCCCACATGGAAGTTGATGGCTTTATGTAGGTGATAATTCCAATGTTGCTGTACAAGGAATTGGCACATGTAAATTGGACATGCGTGGAGGGCGACCTCTCATCCTACATGAAGTATTATTTGCTCCACAAATTCGTAGGAATCTTTTATGTGACATCCTAGCACTGATGGGAAGGCTATTTTGGTAAATTGGGACGGGTTAGGATTTTTCATTTGCATATTATTGATTGAGCATTCATTTGGCCTCTAATTATAGAGGAATTAGTTATGTTGCTCATGCATATATAGGTACATGCATTCATGACATTTCCCGGCATTTAATTGTGAGTATGATATGAATTGTGAATTTTTCGAGATAATTATGTTTGATTGTGAATTGTTTGAGAATTTTGGAATAATTGGGTTTGAATAGTTAAATTAAAATGTTTTAAGAGTAATTGTCAGTTAATAGCGACCCATAGGAAATTTTCTGGAAAATTTGGGAGTAAATGTCCCGACCGAAATTTTCAGAGTAACGGACTGATTGACTTTATATTGTTGGCATACTTGTCCAATGGCAATGGAAAATTCAATTTTTGATCCTAGGAATGAAAATGATGAGCCATTGGAATTTAGAGGCAGCTTAGACTGGAAAGGATTAAGGATTTTGTTTAGAGGAAGAGAGTTGAGAAACCCTTTATATATCTTAGGTTTTGAAATTTGGCATTTAAACTCTTTTTCTCCAACTTAGGGCCTTTTCTTCTCTTCTTCCTCTTGGCGACTGTCGATCCTCCTTACCCTTGCTTAATCCTTGACTTGTTGCTTGCTTCTTTTTCCTTGTGTAAAGACTAACCCTAATCCTTGAAAGGATGAAGTTGTGTATGGCTTTGGGTGAAAATCGTGAGTGTTAGGGCTTGGAGAAGAGTTACGGGTATTTGAAGATTGAGAGCTTGTTTGGTAAGTAAATTGGCTTTAATGTTGTTACTTATTGAGTTTGATGCATTTATGGTGTTTATTGTGTAAGATTGGACTAGTTGAGAGTGAGTTATGGTTAATTTATAAGAGAATTAGGTAAAAATCTAGTCGGAGAAGATGAAGGAGTCCCGCATGTCGCGACATTTGAGAGAGCCCTCGCCGCGACGAGTAAATAAGTACTCGCCGCGACGAGCATGGTGAGACGCCGCGGCGAGCCCGTCGATCCTCGCCGTGACGAGCGTATGGGACGTCGCGGCGAGCGACCCCCTTGACGCCGTGGTGAGAGCCCTTTCGCCGCGGCTAGCTGCATTTTTCTGAAGAGAGGCATTTTAGTTTTTGGGGCTTAACTAATGGTGTAGACCTCCAATTGAGGTGATTCTTGATTCGTTATAAGCTAGAGAGAGAGGTCTACAATTGAGGTAAAGAAAGAAAGTTTGAAATCAGTTGAGTGAGATTGCAATTATTGAAAGAAGGTTGAGGATGAGCTTTTATTGCAACCTAAGGATTGTATTATGATAATTGGAGTTCAATTTTGAGACTTTGGAAATAAATTCAATGCTATTGGGAGTTTTAGAAACTGAGCTTAATGGATAAATTTTGATCTAGAGAACAGTAAACCTAGTTTTGAGGTTTTCTTGGGATTATTTTAGTATGTATGATCTGGTGAATTGAACTGAGTTTTAGAAATGCAATGAGTCATTATTGATCAATTGAGTGAAAGTAGATTGTGTCAAAAGAAAGGGGATTTCAGGAAGTAGCACCGGGAAAGTCACAAATATGCATTGTACATCTTTTCATAAAGACTTGTGCATCATTGAATTGTTCTGATTATGCATTTAGTAATGGGGAATTATTTAACTGTTATAGAGGCACCGTTGGATTGTCATTCCACGGATAGCTGGAACTTCCAGGTAATAGCTCGGAAGTTACAGGTGAGTAACCTAGTTGGTTCCTCAATTTTGATTGTTAAATGCTTTGTAAACTGTCTGTGAATGTGACTTGTATGATCATGTGAATGTTTAGGATCGATATGCCTGTTTGTGATAAATGGGTTTTAATGGCCATGTGACTGTGATTTATTGGGCATTTTGCATGTCATACATAAATTGTTGGGCCCGGGTCCCGATTCCCTATCCCCGAGGCGGCCCCTCGACAAGTGCCCCAAACGTTCGGACCCGATCCCAACATCCATACAATATCATACAAACACATACACACATTCTACATATGCAGTCCATTAATGAATTAAACACCCCATAAATCAAGGGGCTTCATGCCATAACAATCCGCAGGAAAATCAATACATGTATTCTTAAAATAACACAATACATAATGAAGTTTAACTCCAAAATACATGAGAAAGTGTGAATTCAAAAATATATGAGAATGATCCATGATGATATGCTCTGAGGGCCAACCAAATACTAACTTAATACGAAACTCCTAACTAGCTTGAAGTTTCCGATGCCTTGCAAGATCAGCAGTCGTCCCGCTCTGCACCTGAGGAGTGGGAAATAATAGGGTGAGCTGCGAAGCTCAGTGGCATATATATTTATAGCCATTGGCAACGAGCCACACATTCAAGCATATATATGTATACACAAGCATAAACAAGTCAACACTTATC
>JANITW010000001.1:24757679-24771356 GCA_027564335.1 Erythroxylum williamsii | reverse complement strand
TCATAGATCAGGAGTCAACAAATGCATAATTACTAAAGAAAACGGGCCTAATTTATAGTATAAATTTGGTCCAATCATATATATATCTACATATATAGTTTTTTTTGGTACTTTGATGATTAGAAATAAGTTTCTAATTATATATATATATATAAAGACACTACTAACTAATTTGTTTAGTTAAAATAACCTTAGAAATAAACTATTTTGTTGGTTTATTTTCTAACTGAATAAATACTGATTTGTTTAGTTAACATGAAATATTTTTTTTAGAAATTAGTTTCTAATTAAACCAAGATAATTGATTAGTTCAATTATAAGTTAAATTAGAAATAAGTGTCTAATTGATTAGATATTAAAAACATTTTTAATTAGTTTAATAAATTGTTGATAAACAAATATAATACAAAATAATAAATTAAATTATTTCCATATATGAGCATAAGTTCACTATGTGTTAGACAAAATAATTTGTTATTTTGTATGCTCTTCTGATTCTTGAAATTTGTTTTTCAAGAAAATGCCTATTATTAAGCAAACGCCTAAGCTTATTCGATGTGAGGCACAGAAGAGATGAATTGGCAGCATGTATGTACAGTTAGTCAACATGCACTTAATGCTTGGAGATGGTCTAACACAACATGTTATTGCAGTTAATAACATGATGCAAGAGTTATATTTTAGAGGTTGTCTAGCTTATGCAGATGTTGAAGTAAAGTACATGACTTTGTTTGCAACATTATCTCCACCTCAAGTTGAACTATTACGAATGCTTTGGAATAATATACCTGAGAAGACTTATAATTTGTTAGTGATGACATTTATTAAAAAGATGCGTAGAAGGGAGTTGATTAGGACCTTATGTCCTATAGGCCTTCCAATGGAAATAGTAAGAGCTATTACAAATCGAGCTTCGCAAACTGTGTCACGCGAACTCGTGAACTCATTTCTGCATAGGGTTCGTTACCTATAGACTATTCGTAGGTTGAAGCACCTTTAATACAATATGTTTTTTTATAAGAACAAGGTCTTAATATTTATTTAATATGTTTACATGAATTTTATATAGGAATTCGTCTAGAGTAATGTAATTAGGATTTGATTGTTGTACGAATGATGATTGAACACATTTGTGGAATTTTGATTTCATCAGTAATTTTGATCAAATTATTTACTCTATGAATGATTAATGTGACATTAACGTGCATATATATTTCTTTCTTATTATAGAAACTTAGTATTTCGATAATGGCTACTGCTTCGAAGAATATAGTTGCTGAACTCAATAGGGGTGAGAAACTCAATGGTGACAATTACGAAATCTAGAGTATGAAAATCCAATATGTACTGGAAGAGCAAGAGGCTCTTGAGCCATTAAACCTAACCATGAACGTTCCTGAGGAGGGCACTACAACCCAACATAGAAGGGACCGTGATGCATATGAATTATGGAAAAAGAAGAACTCTTTAGCTCGCATCACGTTGCTGGGTAGCATAGATAATGATATCATGTGTGAGTTTTGTAAATTCGAAACTACAAAGGACATGTGGTCCACATTGGTTACTCTTTTTGGAGGTGCTTCAGTGACCAAAGTAAGGTCACTTAAAATTAAGTTTGGTACTTATAAAAAGCTCCCAGATGATACAATGCAAAAACATTTGAGGAAAATGTCCAACATGATAAGTGAGTTACGTGATGTTGGTCATGAACTGTCTGATGAACAACAAGTGCAATCTGTGATTCGTTCATTGCCTCAGAGTTGGGAGCATATGAAGATGCACCTAACTCATAATGAAAACATCAAGACAATGGAAGATGCTACGAGACACTTTATCTTGGAGGAAGAGCATCTTGAAACCTCAAAGATGTCTTCTGAGGCATATGCAGTTAGTTCTGGCTCACCTGGAGCTATGAACAAGAAACGCAAGCATCATGGTGGATATAAGTGGAAGAAGAATAAGAAATTCAACCACACTCTTCAGGAATCTAAGAAGGCAAAATGGAACCAACATGGAAAGGGAAAATGTCCTTTCCAAAAGAAGAACATGAAACTTGTGAAGTGTTATAATTGTGGTAATAAGGGTCACTTTGCTCGAGATTCTACCGAACCTAAGAAGGTACAACTTTACAGTACAAACATTTGTTCTGTGAATGTTTCTTGTTCTGTTTTTCTAACTGAATCACATCCTTTGTAGATTGCAGACTCAGGAGCAACCAACCATGTAGCGAAGGATCGTGATGCCTTCGTTGAATTTCGTAAACTCCCATATGGAAGTCGATGGCTTTATGTAGGTGACAATTCCAAAGTTGCTGTATAAGGAATTGGCACATGTAAATTGGACATGTGTGGAGGGCGACCTCTTATCCTATATGAAGTCTTATTTGCTCCGCAGATTTGTAGGAATCTTTTATCTGTAGTGATGTTAGTTAAACTTGGTTTTCATGTAAATTTCCATAGTGGTAGAATGGATTTGTATCTTGGATCTATTAATTATGGTCATAGTTTTTTATTGGATAGTTTTATTGTGCTGGATGTGTTAAAGGAAAACAATAATATTAGTTATTAATCACTCACATCTAGTAATTCCAACAATGATGCAACTTTGTGGCATGCTAGACTATGCCATATTGGTCAAAATCGAATAAGTCAATTAGCTAAAGAAGGGCTTTTACGTAATCTAAGTCAAGTAGATCGACCTACATGTGAGCATTATTTAGCTGGTAAAATGGCAATAAAGCCATTTGGAAAGGGAACATGAGCTTTATATCCATTGCAATTAATTCATTCTGACATCTGTGGTCCAATGAATGTAAGGGCTAGATGTGGGGCAGTTTATTTCATCACATTCATAGATGAGTATACTCGATATAGTCATGTCTATTTCATTTCTCATAAATCGGAAGCATTCGAATGTTTCATAAAATACATGAACTTAGTTGAGAATCAATTAGATAAGAAAATAAAAAGCATTACGAATTGATCGAGGACAAGAACACTTGTCAGAAAAGTTCAAGGCTTTATGTGATGAGAAAGGAATAGAAAGGCAATTAATAATTCCTAGAACCTCAATAAAATGGCGTCGCTGAAAGACGACATAGGACATTATTAGAAATGATTAGGTCCATGATGGCCTAAGAAAATTTACCAATCACTTTTTGGGGTGATGCATTGTTGGCAGCCACCTATGTACTTAATCGTGTGCCCACGAAATCAGTTACTAGCACACCATATGAGTTGTGGACTGGTAGGAGACCTGATATGTCAAGTCTCAGACCTTGGGAGTGTGCAGCCTATGTTCATGATCTCTCTCATAAACATGAGAAATTAGGCTCAAAATATAGAAAAAGTATTTTTATTAGATACTCAGAACACTTAAAAGGATACGTGCTCATTAATGAACAAGGTAATGAAGGTGTAACTGAATCTGAATCACGAGATTTAACATTCTTAGAGAATGATTTTCCCAAACAAGGTGAACTAGGTAAAGATCTATTGTTATATGAGTCGCTTGATCAAAATGATTCTATTATGAAGAATCAAGATGGGAAACTTCAACCAAGTGGAAGTAATTCCACAGAAAGGTTCTCTATGATAACTAATCCGAGTGGGAGCAATCAGATCAATCATGAATTTGTTTATGATGAATCTCTGGTAAGACGAAGTAATCGACCAATAACTCCCCAACGTCGTTTTAATATTGAAGGAGAAGTTAATATGATTGTTCTGCAAGAGGAAGAAGAGCCAAGGAATGTACATAAGGCTCTTACTGGCCCTGTTAAAGAAGAATGGATGAAAGCAATGATAGAAGAAATGACTTCTATAAGCTCAAATCAAGTATAGGACTTGGTTGACCTTCCTAAACTGCGTAAAGCAATTGGGAACAAGTGGGTTCTTAAAATTAAGTGAAAAGGTGATGACAATATCTAAAGATATAAGGCACATTTTGTAACAAAAGGATACACACAACAGGAGGGAATTGATTATGAGGAAACTTTTTTACCTATTGTGAAGTTTGCTTTAATCCGTCTTATTCTGGCTATAGTAGTCAGTATGGATCTTTAATTAAATCAAATGGATATAAAAACTACTTTTCTCAATGGAGAATTAGATGAAGAAATCTATATGGAATAACCTCAAGGTTTTATCAAGGTAGGTCAAGAAAATAAAGTATGTTGATTATTAAAATCAATTTATGGCCTGAAGTAGTCTTCAAGACAATGGTATATTCGTTTTTATATCGTAATCATTTCATATGATTTTCAAATGATCGATGAAGACCATTGTCTGTATGTTAAGAGATCCAAAGATAAATTCGTGATTTTATCTTTATACGTGGATGATATATTGATTGCTTGTAATAACTGTGTGTTTCTTACGGATATCAAAGATTGGTTATTATCTGAATTTGAAATGAAAGACATGGGTGAAGTGGCATACATTCTTGGAGTTAAGATTTCAAGAGCTAGTTAAAAGAGATTGTTATCACTTTCACTAGCGATGTACATTCAAAGAATTTTTGAACGATTCCGTATGCAAGATTGCAAACTAATTGATAATCCTATTGCTAAAATGAATGCCTTAGTAAGAGAAATTGCCCATCAACACCACAAGAAACAGAACAAATGAAGAATGTTCCCTACTCTAGTGTAGTTGAAAGTCTTATGTACGCAATGATGTGTACAAGACCAGATGTTTGTTACGTTGTTGGGATGGTGAGCAGATATCAATCAAATCTAGTCCAAGCACATTGGAAAGTAGTAAAGAGAATGTTAAGGAGTCTAAAGGGAATTGTGGGCTATGCATTATGTTATCAAGGCAATGATCTATGTATACAAGGGCATACAAATGCAGACTAGGGAGGAGATTTAGATGAAAGAAAATCTACCTCAAGATATGTATTCGTACTAAACCATGGAGCGATATCATGGAAAAGTAAGAAACAATCTTGGGTTGCATTATCCACAATGGAAGCTGAATTTAGAGCATTCTCAACTACAGTACAAGAGGCTGTGTGGCTTCATCAATTTTTTGAGCATTTGGGAGTCACTAAAAGCGAAATTAATCCAGTGATCATCAACTGTGTAGCCAAGCTGCAATCAGTTATACTAAAGACCCCAAATTTCATTGTAAGATAAAGCACACAGATACTAAGTATAATTATGTGAAAGATATAGTTACACGAGGAGAAGTGGACATGAGATATATATTTATGCGAGATATGATAGCAAACCCAATGACAAAGCCAATTTCTATAGATGTATTTATTGGGCATGAATGTCATTAGGACCACGTAGATGTTGAAATGTACTGATAAACATTTCTCTATGTATGTTCACTCAGTCTAATATCATATGTTTGGATATAATGTACGATGAAGATTATACATTGTGTATCATTTGATTCATGAATATATGTGCTTGTGTATAAATATATTTTTGGATGAATTATAAAATATGAGACAAATTATAGATTGGCTCTCTCATATGGAAAATCACCTCTAGTGTTTATGCTCGCTAGAGATAAGGCAAGTTTAACGTTTATTATCTAGGTGATAATTGAGAGCGAGAAACCTAAACCATAAATGCCGTAAGGAAATTGATTCAAAGTGATTTATTAATCATTATATCTATCTTACGTTGCCAGATGTGAGTTCTGAATAAGTTTTTTAGTAGATAAGTGAACTCAAGTTAAACATTGAGTATGTTTGAACTATAAGCTGTATGATATTTCTTGAACAAAGATGTTCAATTTAAACAAAGTAGGTAAATACTATAGCACATGACTCATATACAACTGACCACAAAAAGGGATTAATGTAAGTCGCAAGATCTTATCTTATATTGTGTGAGACCCTTGCGGTTGAGAAGAACCTCATCATATACCCTTATGACTTTTGTTTCATTCTTGAGAATTGAATTTAAGGTTTGCTACTTTAGGTTATTGCCAAAAAATCATGCAAGATGCGATACTATGGAATAATTCTAGGAAAGCAAATTAAATTTAATTCAAAAGAGAATTGAGAACAGAGGAAGGTCATTTATTTTTTATCATTGACTCACATGAAAAGTGTTCATTGATGGCCATCGTCTCTTTAGGAGAGAACTTGAATACAGTCATGACTTAAAGAAACTAAATGAGATCAAAGAAAAATGCAAATATGAGATATGACCCAGGGTATAATATACAATGTCTGCTCAATAACACTTAAGTCCTCGAAACAATTTGTTAATCGAGATGTCATATACTCCTAACAGATATATGACACTGTACTCTCGTCGTATACTGGTCACACTAGTTATTGACTTCTTCTATGTAATAAACAGAAGAGTAGAAACAAAAGAGCTCTGCAGTAAATTGGTAATGAATGGTTCTTTAACCGGCGGAACTATAACAGGAATTCAAGTACATGATTTTTTGTTTATTATATGCATATACTAATGATCCTGTCTAACATGATCTATGTGATTATGTTTTATCATGTTTATTTCTAACAAGTCCACTCCTTCCCTTTGGTTGAAGCCCTTTGCTACTAGTCTTGATTTTAGTTTATCAACAGTGTCATCTGGGTTATATTTCACTTTGTATACCTACTTTGATGTTATAACTCGCTTCCCTTTAGGTAGCTTTGTCAAAACCCATGTCTAATTTTCTTCTAAGGCAGCTAGTTGTGCATCCATAGAGTCCCCTAATTCCTTTGACTTGCTTGTTGTCTCATAAGATAAAGGTTTAAAAGTAATGCATATATTACCTATAAACTCCTTGTAGCTTTGTGTATGCGCAATCTGGAAGTTTGAATCCTTGTCTTCTTCTAGTCCTGCAGGACCAAAGACTTTTAAAGTGATATTAGCATAATCAAGGATAGAAGTGGAATGATGAGCAGAGGCTTGGTGTACATAGTCATCAAGGTATTTTAGTGTGGTGTGTGTTTTTTTGGCTCTTTCTTACATTGTTGTTTGTGGTAGTGTCTTGATTAGTGATATCGTCGAGTTGTGGTAGTGTTTTTATGATTTTTGGTATGTCTTATGTATGTTGTATGCTCGATGACCCAGGCATGCACTTAATGTTTTTGCATCATCATATGTTGTGTTGTAAGGGAACAATGGTAGTGGTCTTTGTTCAAAGTCGATTTGTGTATTGGCAAAGGGAAAAGTGTTTTCATGGAAGGTTACATCTCTTGAACTAAAAATATTGTTTGTTCCAATGTCCATGACTCTGTAGGCTTTGTAGTCTGGCATATATCCAAGGAAAACACATTTCAAAGATCTAGGATCCAGTTTTGTCTTGTTAGGTGTTTTATCGAGGGCAAAACATAGACACCAGAAAACTTTCAAGTGTTCATAGGTTGGTTTTCTTTGATTTAGTTTCTCATATGGTGTTTTCCATTGTAGGGCTTTGGTTGGGATCTTGTTTAAGAGGTAAATGGTAGTGAGGAGGGCCTCTCCCTAATATCGTTTAGGTAAGTTTGCTGTAAATAGCAGAGCCCTTGTTATTTGTAGCAAGTGTCTGTGCTTTATCTCCACTACTTCATTTTGTTGTGGAGTATATGAAAAACTTTTCTGATGTACTATTTCTATTTATACAAAACACTTTCTGCATTCATAGTTTATGAATTCTCTCCCATTGTCTGTTTGTATCTTTAGGACCTTTGTGCCATATTATTTCTCAATGGTTTTGATAAACTGTGTTATAGTGGGTTGTGTTCTATTTTTGTGTTTGAGCAAAAAGGTCCAGGTGGCTCTAGAGAAGTCATCTACAATGATTAGAAAGAACTGTGATCCGTCTAGAGTAGGTACCCTGTAAGGTCCCCATAGATCCATATATAGATTTTAAAGGGCTTAGTGGTTTGTATTTTGTGTTTAGGGAAGTGTTGTTTTGCTATAGGACAGACTTGACAATCGGATGAGTCGTGATTGAATTTTGATTTCATTGATATGTCGCATTTTCTCCCTGGAAATATGTCCTAATCTACTATACCAAACATTAAAGGAAATGGAAGCACTAAGAGCAACATTCTTAGTTCTGTAAAAGTCTAGAGGAGGACCTTTCAAGGTCCCTAAGGGTAATAGGTTGTCTGCTATTAGCTCATACAGTCCACTTCTAACCTTGATAGCTGCCATAACATTATTAGTCTATAGGTCCTACAAAAATAGGTTGTTAGATACGAAAATTGTAGCAATATCATTCTATATGGGGAGTTTATTGATAGAAAGTAGGTTTTTGAAAAAATTTGGGATGTGCAAAATTTCATTAAGGGTATTTCTGTCACCAATGGTAGTCTGGCATATGTGTTTCACTTGTTGTTTTGTGCCATCTAGGAGTGTAACAAGCTCGTATATGTTGTTTATTTCATGCTCATGGTAGAAATCTAGGTTTGTCCATGTGTGATGATGTACCTGCATTGATAAACCATATGCATTCATTTTCTACACTATGAACATTAGTGTAGTTTCTGCTATTACCAGCAAAATTTGCAAGTCAACCCAACTTTACCTCTTTCGTGGCCTTCCTTTTAATTGCTTTAGATATCTCCTATTGTATGAAGCCGGCTAGGCCTTGTGGAATTCGGCCACTCCTTTCTGTATACTCACCATATTCTTGTTGTGTGTCCATGTCACTGATCATAGCTAGGTTGGCCTTGCTGTTCTGGCCAATCAGTTTCTTATACCAGTCAAGCACGTCGTGGATCTTGAAGCAAGTCTCTATAGTATGTCTTGTTTTCTCACACTTTTCACAATACTTGTCATCTTTTTTGTGAATGGTTTTTTTGCTATTGTTGCTATTGTTTCTGCCCCCTTTCTTAGCATTAGAGTTTGATTGTCTCACCATCATAGCTACATTCAGGTTACTGTCATTGCTAGCACTTACTGCCTTTTGTCTCTCCACATTTTGCATCATGGCAAATGCTTTATTTACCATGGACAAAGGTTCCACTAACATGACCTGGTTTATTACATGCTCATAACATTCATTTAAGCCCTCCAAAAATTGCACCAATATGTGTGTGTTTTCCTTGGTAGTAATTGTTCTAGCAACATCACAAGTGCATGTAAGTATTGATCTCAGGCTAGCTAAATCATCGCGGAGTTTATTTAATTTTATGTAATATGTAGAGATGATAAGATTACCTTGTTTAAAAAGGTTGATTTTCCTTTCTATTTGGTACAATAGTGGTCCGTTGGCTTCATCGAATCTCTCTTTTAGTTCTTCCCAAAGCTCCTTATCTGTGAAGAATGATAGGAAGGCATCACCAAGTTCCTTGACCATACTGTTGAGTATACAAGACTTGACTATGGAATCTTCCCTTCTCCATCTGGTAAGTAAGGCCTTGTCTTCCATTGGTTGCATGCATGTTCCATCTATAAAGGAAAACATGTCTTTAATGCATAGAGCTATCATCATTGATTTGCTCCAAGTTGGTAGTTGTTGCCATTAAAAAGAGTAGTAACTAGAACAACTCTAGGGTGTTTAGTATTTTTTATGGAATACTTTTCTAGGTCTGGGTTTTATGTAGGATTAGTTGTTGGTATTACTGTCAGCCATATTAGACATTTTTGTAGGTAGGGTAAGGTAGATCAAACATTTGACTATGATACCATGAAAAGAAGGTTTATGTTGGTGAAGAAATTTCTTATTTCATCATAGTCTGAATATGTATAGATATAGATGTTATACTAGACATAAAGAAGTGCTATTGGCTACTGTGTTGTGAAATCTGTAACAGAATTGATAGCTAATATAATTATGTTATAATAGAAGCTACTAGTGTTCTGTACCAAAAAAAGGAAATAAAACAGAAAAGTTCACGTGATTCATTCCCAAATTTGTGATGTGAGTGAGTTTGAGTAATGAGTTTAGTAGGTCATGGGGTCATAGGTCACTCCAAGTTTCTTAACAATATTCATTATTGTTTGTGTATCCTAACAAATTTCCCCTACAAATCTATTTATTTAATGTCTATAAATTTAAGTAAGAATGTAATTGTTGTTGAAAATTTAAAGATTTTGATTATGAGTCATATTTTATATAAAAGTCAATTATTTTTATATAGAACAACGTAATTTGTGAATAGATAATAGAAATAAAAGAATTCAATTATTATTTTTGATGTTAAACAAGTCAATTTATAAATTATTAGTAGAGAACAAAAAAAGAATTACTTTTGTCATTCCTAATAATATTAATGTTAATAGTAATAATGACAGTTGTCATGGTAGTTCTTTTATCATTTGTTGGTTATATACAATCACCGACTAACAAAGAGTTGTATCATTTAAAGCAGAAACAGCTTGACCGTTTCCATACCATACGATTTTCAATGTGGGTTGGCTCGTCAGTCTTCATGAACCCCAACCCCAATCGGTGGAGACAAAAGATTGTCTGCAATTCATCCCCTACTTGTTTCTCTTTCTCCACAGACTTTACACAAAGGCTGTGCATGAGCTAGATAGAGGTGGAGAGATGGATGAACCGAGTCAGATTACTGAAGATTAGATGACATACATATATATATATAAATTTACAGGTAGTTACGACAATCTTCACTCTCTCAAATCAAATCCCCAAGTAATAAAATAAATCCCCCACTCTGAAACCTTCTCAGAAAAGAGAAGGAACTTCATTCACAGACCCTGCATTGCATTGCATCGAACCACAAATTTCTCTCACGTCTTAATCACATATCCCCTGAAAAACACAGTTCTTCCTCCTTTTTTTTCCGTCAAACACCATAACTCATAAAACTCCTCTACCAAAGAATAACACAAAAAGACCAAGATAAATCAAACGTGGCAGCCACAACATAGGTAGAAGAAACAGAGATTGGCCACCAAGACAATGGCCTCAAAAACAGAAACAATCTTGAACATCAGATCATCAATCAACAAAAGCTGGAACGTGTGCCCCTTCCACTTAAAAGCAGACTTCCAAAAACTCCATCGCCATCGCCATGCTCCCTTGAGTTTCAACTTCCCGAACAACCACAGCCTCCGCCGCTTCCCACCACTTCCCGACTTGCTCTTCACGCAGCTTTTTCCACTCTCATCTTCCATTTTATTCTCTCACTACAGCAACAACTTTTTCGTCTCTCTCTCTCCGTCTGCTTAGATAGACTCAGACAGAGTTGTAGATTGTTTAAGGTTCTTTTGCTTTTCTTCCCCTTGGACAGCAAGATACGAGCAGAAATGGAAGAGGAGGGGATACAAATTATAAGGTGCATGCGAGGGTAATCTTGTAATTGTTGGTAAACAAAAACTGCTAACGCGTCTTCATGAGTCAAAGTCATCGGACAGTGCGGTGTCGTGTTGCGTCATCGTGGGGGGAGTGGCACTTTATTCGTGGGCTAATTTCACTCTTCTTTTGACAGCACGTGTCGTCGTGTGAAAATGGTTGGGTTTGGGTCTCTCTAGGCATTAAGAAACTTCGAAAAGAATTTTCTTTTTAAAAAATATTTAAATTTTTTAGGAAATTATGCAATATTGTAATTGACTTTGTTGGATGCTTTCTAAGTTCACATATTTTTCATTATTTAACCGATACATCTTTCAGATGCAAACATTAGTTCAACTAACGGCGGTCCATTTTGTGAAACTGACAACTAAGTTTGATTTTATTATATTTAAGTTTCCTTAAAAGCGGAGGGATTAGAGGCATGCAGTGGCCTATCATAGTTCTTATCGAACCAATTGAAGTATGAGCTTGACTAAATTATTATATAATATTGGACCAGACCCGGTCCTGATTAAAGACAAACAGGATACCTACTCAAAGTTCAGCTTTATGAATAATAAAATAAACAATAAAAAGGACCCTATTTTATTTCTTTTTGATCTTTATGAAAGTCTTAATTTTTATAAGGTGCAACAAAAAGATTTCTATTTTACCTATTTTATTCTTTATAAGAACCCACTTTTTTTTAATTATTAGAAAGAAAAAAATAAAATAAGAATCTTTTTTTTTACCCGAGACCTATAAAACTTCAGGACTGGTCTGTATTGGACTTGGTTCAATTTTAATATTACTCGGAGCTTACCAGATGTAAGATAAAAATAAAAATAATAACAAAAGTAAAAATATATAAAATTTAAATAATTAAATAATGTGTAATCTTATTTTTAATTAATAAAAATAAAAATAATAAAAATTTAAAATAGTAAAAGGTGCCTTCTGTGTTGGAGGTCGCATGTTTCTGGATGTTCCATGGTTGGCTAAAGATTAAGGTGGCCCTATTTCTAGATAACTGAGAAATAAAGTTGAAAGGAGCAGGTAGGGCGATGATAATGTCATGAACTGGTCATTTCTTTCGGAAACAGCTTTGGTTTGGGTCGGAAGTCTTACCGGTCAGGTATTGTTCCGTTTGGTCACATGCACATCTCGTAAGGGGCGTTGCGCATTTCATGGGGGCAGCGGGAGTCGAACCTGCGACCTCAGGGTTTTGATGCGTTGAGACGCACGCTTCTCACCACTGGACTATGTGTCTCAACGCATCAAAACCCTGAAGTCACAGGTTCGACTCTCACTGCCCTCATAAGATGTGTAGTACCTCCCTATAAAATATGAGTGTGACTAAACGGGACAATATCTGACCGATGAAACTCCCGACCCAAACTAAGCTTCAAGAAATTGCTCAAAAGAAAATTCCACATAACAATATCTGTCATATTTTACCGAATCCATCCCTACGCATTGTAGTTCCACTTCCGCTACATGTCTTTAAAGCTCTCTGGACATCATCATTGACCTATTCTTTTTTTTTTTTGAGGGAATCATTGACCTATTCTTAGTATATATGTAATACGTTATTTGAAAGTCGCAATTTCACCAATTTTCAAACACCCTGGAAGCCTGCCGTGATTACTCATCATTGACACCCTGTCAACTATATGCTCGACACATCTCCTCCACTTGCCTAATGTCAGCTTTTATATTAAATAAATGTTAAAAAGAGGAGACATTTCTTGAACGCCGTATTTTTATAATTCACGAGCCATATGCTCATTATTAATCTTCTACTTAAAAATTCCAAACAGATATCCTTTTGATATTTATCGTTACCATTTTATTTCTGCACGGATTTGTTTAAGTGTTATAGTAAACTTAATGGATTGTGAAGGCCATGTATTCTATTTTTATGTTATAGTTTTTTTTTTATAAACCAAAAAGGCTTTTATAAAATAAAAAATATATGTACAAATAAAAGGAATCAATTCCTAACTCTCTTAATCCATAAGAGCTTAAGGAAGCTCCCACTTCCTAAATCCTAAAGCAAAACAAAGATAAACCGAACTATTTCTAATAGATTCCGCCCAAAAGAACAAAAGCCCAACAAATCTGATAAAAACACAAATATCACTCAGTTCTATAAACACTCTCAAACAACAATATAGGAGCATGAAATTTGTAACTCTTAATTTTTGCTTTCTATTTATAGTTTATTTTTTCTTTCAAATAAAAACAAAATCATGTTTAATTATTAATATTAATGTAGTTATATTTTTATTATTCATGATAATTATATATTAAATAAAAATTAAAGATAAATTATTTTTAACTAATTAAATTTATTTCAATATTTTATATAATATTTATTAATAAATTATAAATAAATTTATTTTATTTTATTAACATAAATAATATAAATTTATACTTTATTTTGAATATATTTGAGTTATTTAATAAA
>JANITW010000001.1:24698625-24710998 GCA_027564335.1 Erythroxylum williamsii | reverse complement strand
GCCTTTTCGTGAGTCAATGTGCACTTGACTGTTCGTGAGGGACATACCGCAAACCCACATAACATGCATGATTCAAAGTCTTGTAAATTTGATTCCCAAACTGGCACTTGCTTGTAAACTTGCTTCTCATATATTTCAGAAAGCATGAATTCATGTGCATGTATTTGTGAAAGGAGAAAACCCCTTTTTGAAAACCTTTTCATAAATCATGAATGCAATTCATATAGCAAAATATAATCATTCACAATAGCATATAATGCAATCATTGATGATGCAAATTTAAAGTATTAAATCTTTCTTGATTTTGGACAAAACAATGAGTACTTATTTACTCTATTATACATATGAACCCACCTTGAATTCCTTGCTTATACCTTCTTAGGAATGCCTTTCCTCTTGATCCTCTTGCTCCTCTTGCCTCAATTGATTTCCTTAATCAAATAGCCAAAATCCCAATCAATTTGGGGGAGAAATCGAAAAATCAAACTTTAACCATTCAAACTACAACCAAAACTGAAACAATAATTTCATGCTCAACTTCTATCTAAAATTGAAGATTCTTAGAGACTTATTCATAACTTCATTTCTTCATGAAACTTGTAGCTCTATGTCTCTAGTTTACAACGCAAAATGAATTACCTTATTTGAACATCTACATCAAAAGTTATGCAAAAAATACCAAAGCATGTTGCCGTAGGAAATTGGCCGCTCGCCGAGGCGAGAAAACTGGGCGCACTGCGGCGAGCGAGCCCAGAAATCACCCGTAACTTGATTTTCTCACTTTTTTTCAACCCTAAACCTATCATCCTTCAATTACAACATATCTAAACCCTAAATCATGCCTTAAACTCCATTTCTAAGCTCATTCTAACCCAAAATCATAAACAAATACAACATGATCAACAACCCTAAGAGATTTCACCTATTTTTCCCGTAAACCCTAAAACCATCGATTATAGCTCATGCAACTCAAATCTAGGGTTTAATCCATCCCAAACCAGAAGAAATAAACTCATACTTACTTGTTGAAGTTTCAAATCTTTCAAAAATCGTCTAGGAAGCAAAACCCTAATTCTTCTTCTTCCTCCCAAGCTCCACCGAAACTCCCTTCTCCTTCTTTCTTCTTTTCCTTTCTTTCTTTTCTTCTTCTTTTATTCTTCTAATTCCTCAAACTCTAAAAGAAGGCAGATGGACAAAAATGCCCTCACATGCAAAGCCTTAACTCCTTCATTTTAAGTAACCTTCCTATTTTGCCCTCACATAATTTTACTCTTTCATAACCACTTATTCCATACTAATCTCAAATTAATCTTGATTTTCTACTAACACTTCTAATAAAATCAAACTATACAATAAATCCTACAATCAACAATTCATACTTAATGACATAAATCAAAGAAAAATTTGGGGCCCAACACATAGCCTTCATCTCTTCCCCAAAACAGCACAGATCTCTAAAACAAAAGCGTCATGTCTCTACGTGGATTGATAGACACCACATTTAAAAGTCTATTTTCGAAAGTCATATTCTAACACAGGAAACTTATTTTCTAATCTTAGGGATAAAGTTCAAAGCTTCTTTACATTTTCACTTCTCACCGTCTCACTTCACCAATCACTACTCTCTTGGGAGCAAATGTTGGAGGCTCCCCAAAGACTCCTGTCGGCTGCGTCGGTGGTCCATAGGCAGTGGAAGAGATGATGGCCGTCGGAGGCAGGTGGCGCCGCATGGACAAGTGGTGCGACAGGGAACGCCGGCAAAGCAGAGGCGACGGACGGAGCTGCGAGCCTCGCCGGTGATATTTTGAAAGCCTTCGGACGCCAAATCAGGTAGTGGGTAAGGTTGTGGTTGCGTTGATGGTAGAAGAGGAGCTTGTTGTGATTGTTGATGTGTGAGTTGTGGGTACAGCAGTGACGGGGTGATGGGGAGTGGAGAATGGCCAACGGTGGTGGGGAGTTCGGGCTTAGATCTACTGCCGGTCTTAAATAACCGGTTCGTCAGAAAACTGGCCGGTTCCCTGATAAACCGGCCGGTTTTTATACTCAAGGGTTAATAGTTAAAACCGAACCGGACACATGGCCGGTTCAGACCATTTCTGGTCGGACCGGCCGGTCCGGTCCGGTTTTCACATCCTTGCTATCAGGCTCTACTTCACTGCAAAACTTCGAAATATGATGATGATAATGATGATGATGATTGATTTAGATATAAATTGTTTATTTTAAAAAAGTGATAACATGTTTTATATGGATAAGATACCCTTAGCATAAAGATGAAGGGATAGTTCGAGTATTTCAAATCATTGACCTTTTTTTTTTGTTGCTCACGAAATATCTTAGGCAGATCTCAATTAGTTAATTGTGATTAGAAACAGCCTCTCTATAAGGTTTCAGATAAGGTTGTGTACTTTCAGACTCTACTTCACTGCAAAACTTCGGGATATAATGATGATGATGATGATTGATTTAGATAAATTGTTTATTTTAAGAAAATGATGGCGTGTTTTATATGAATAAGATACCCTTAGCAGAAAGACGAAAGGATAGTTCGAGTGTTTCAAATCATTGAACTTTTTTTTTGTTGCTTACAAAGTGTCTTAGGCGGATCTCAATTATAGAAAGACACCTTTAAGTTATCCACACTTAGACTAATTTCCGCTCGAGCCAAGTAGGTCTCTTGTAGGAGACAAAATTCTGACTCTAAATTTTAAACGGTTATATACATAAGAAAAATTCAAACTCATGACCTCACTTAAATCAAAAGAACCCTTTATCAATTCACCTGTGTTTTAGAGTTTCAATTCATTTACCTTCATTCATCAGTTTTATGCGCTGGTAATAGTTGATATGCATGCATCATAATCATCAACAGTCTCATGTCGCCACTTGGACGGACATGACTTTGAGTAATAACTAGTCTTTTGTAATTTATTAAATGTGATGTTACATATTACTAATTCTTTGAAAAAAATTAATTATTAGTCTATTTCTTTACCAAGCTTACCTGCGAGTTACATCATCGATCGATGAAGCTAGCCTGCCATTGAAATTCGAGTTATAAGACACTGCATATGCAGAAGATCCTCCTATTATATTTATAAATTTGTATCATCATCAAAAACAACCTCATATCCGATTTCTTAGTGAACCCATCACCGCGCACGAAAGTTTTCTGTTATGTCCTTCTCCATCTCATTAATCCAGCTCCGTTTCTGCTGCCATGTCTATCTAATTTGGGTTGGCCAAAAGTCGTATAACGAGGTTGAGTAACATCGAAATAAGTGAAGAGGAAAAGGAGATGATGATGCTGACCACTTTTGTTGGATTACAGGAAGAAGAGGAGACAACTTGGGAGAAAAATGTAAGTTTTCATTTTATGTTTTTTTTTGGGATAAATTTACTCGTATAAATTTTCAATCACATAAAATTATAAAATTAATTAAAGTTTATGATTTTAAACATAGTTTATCTTAAAATAATGGTCTTAATGATTTTCTTTTTTGTTAAAAACCTTTTTTTCATACTCATATAAACCAAATGGATAATCGATCTTAAAGTGTTTAATTTTTATTCTTTAAAATTTAGTATATAAACTTTTAAAAATTTTCAATTAAGTTATCAGTCATTTAAAAATTTAACAGTTCAGTTCAAAATATTAATGTTATTAGTAAATTATTGATTTGACTAACATAATCTTTTTTATTTAAAACATAAAGATGTCAATAGAAAATAATGGTCATGGTTAAACACTGGCAGAGGAACTTTTCAGGTAGACAACATATCATGATTGACAAAGATTTCTTTAGTAAATTATTAACAAAACTAACATTTTAAATTGAATTAATAAGGTTTTAAAAAATTGGTTACTCAAAGTTGAAAATTTTAAGTACTGAATTGAAAAAATAAATCCTGACAGGTTGAACATCTTAGAATTAGTTATCCATAAATCAAATAATAGTAGATTATCTTCTATGTTTATTTTGTTATTGTTAACATTTTTTATTAGAGTAGCAATAATTCTTTTTAAATTAATTTAATCAACAAAAGATTTATTTAGATATAATCGCCTATCAACATTTTATGCATTCAAATAATTACTAATTTTAACAAACTTTATCCTTTCATTAGTACTATTTTAAATTAGTTATATCATCTCCTCTATATAAGCTTATCTAAAATCTAGTTACATATTAATCATTAGTCAATATTTATACTTTTCAATAACAATAGGATATTATTTATAGTAAATGATCTTATTTGTTGGTTAATTGATTTTAAAATTTTTAATTTCAACATAATATCATTTTGAAATTATGAATGAAGTACAAAAATATTTTTGTAAAATATAACAATTGAAAAAGTCGGACGTAATCCAGTGTAATTATTTCCAGATATAATATCTACATCAAATACCTCGTGATGTTCTTGAGAAAGTTACATACCATTGGCAATGTAAGAAGAAAGAAGATGAGGAGCTTACGTCAGAGGCTACATTGTTTAATGCGTGACATCCAACACAGACTTCAAAAGTTGAAAAGTTCCCTCACTCATTCATTGCACATTCACCGTATGGCAAGACAAGATCAATCTCTTCGTGTCCACCTGTAATTGTAAATACAGGATAGATTTTTTTGTTTTGGTCTAATTTTTATGATGTTCTATTCTATCTTATAAATTTCAGTCATTTATTTATGTGAAATTCGCATTCATTTATGCAGGACTCATGGACTAATATATATAAATGATTAAGATTTATTAAACACAATAATACTCTATAAAATTAGACAGACGATCTGGACTTATACTAGAGATGTGACAGAATCTTCTGTCTAATTTTATGATATTTTATTTTGTCCCATAAATCTCAACTATTTATTTACATGAGATCTACGTTTATTTGTATTGGACTCATATAAAACTTACATAAATAAATAGTTGAAATTTATTAGACACAATAAAATATCATAAAATTGGACGGATAATCTAGACCCATCTTATATAACATATACAAGCTCCACAACTTGTTAATCTAAGAACAGACAAAATTTCACTTTCTAAATTCAATTTCATGTGCCAAACTATAATAAAATATCAAGTCATAAAGAAAAAACAACTTTGGAATGCCAAAAAAAAATCAAAAAAGGATGTGAAAAATCATTACTTGGATGTGGAAGTGGAGCCTGATCCTGGAAAAAATCCAGCGTCTGGTTTGCTCATTCTCGGTAAAATATGAACGGCGACCGCTTCGAATCCCGCCGGAGTTTCAATTACTCTCATCCTCACAGGCTTCGACACCATATCGACCACCACTATCCCATCATCACAGCCGCCACAAAGGACACAAAGTCTTCCGCCTTCTGCAGCAATCTGCTGAGCTCCTCTGAGTCTCTCAGACTTTATTATATTCTCCCATTTGTCCCTTTCAGGATCATACGTTCTCAGAGCACCTTTTCTTTCGTCAACCACATACATCACCTCCTCGTTCATGGTCGCCACCGGGCCTTTCCAGCCGGCAAGCATCCCCTTCGGCATGTTCTCCCAATCCTCTTTCTGGGTATCATACACAATCCCTTCTTTTGCTGCATCACCTTTCATGTTTACCATGCACAGCTTTCCTCTCCACCCCACTGCGTCCACAGCGTCTCTGCTAAATCTTGCATCTTTAAGGCCTTTAACCTTCTCCCATTTCCATGACCACCCAGAAAAAGAATTATTGGTATCGGAATTCTCTTTCTGGTTCTGATTCTCACCATCTTTATTTATTCTTTGTGGCTCCCACTTCTCGACTGACTTGGCAACGTCAGTAGAGAAGTGGGATCCGATACCGCTAGCAACATACACAATACCCTGGATTGTTCCAGCGGCGCACCACCGTCTAGGGGTGTCAAGAGGTGGCCCGAAGGACCACTTGCGAGAGATTGGATTAAAAACAAGAGGACGAGACAAGGCGGGATTGAAATTGTGGGAGGTAGCAGCAAGGAGGACGAGGAGGCCGGAGACTGAGACGGATTGGATGGGAAGGTTACGGGAGATGAAGGAAGGGTGACGTAGGAGGAAGCGGAGAGGAGGGTCGTCGGGCGGCGGAGGGAGACAATCCCATCTGGAGGAGATGGGATCGTATGTAAAGAAATGGATAGAACTTGCATGATTATTGTTGTTATGTTGCGTGTTGGTTGATGATAGAATAGTGTAAAGAGACAAAAAGGGAGGGAAATCAGGTGAGTAAATGAGGCGGCGCCATGAGTGACAGACAGAGAAAAGCAAAGAAGGTGGCACTAGGGAGAGACACATCTGTGCTAAATGGTCAGGCAAGCCTGGTATGATAGGTTGTTCGTGGCGGACATGGTGGTCGTTGTGTTGATTATTGGTCTGCTTTGGTCGTTTAAGTGGGTGTTTGTGACTGGTCTCTGAGTTAGAGGCCGGGATTGGATTGGCCGCCATAAGCCTGTGGAGGAAAGGAATTGAGGCAGTTGGAGTGCTAGAGATGAAGAGTTTGTCCTTTGCTTTGTTGGATTCGGGTTTTAGAAAAAAGGTGAAAGCAGGGAGAGAGTAAACGTCCCTTTGAAGACAAGTCGTCCTTCTGGTGGACAATTGGGCAATTTTCAATAGTGTCAGACTGTCAGATACCGAGTGCATTTCTCCTACTTTTTGCAAGCATTTATGAAACTTTTCTCTAGTTATTACTCCACCCCATGTGCAAATTCACATGACCTTTTTACCTTGAACTCAAAAAGGTGAACGCTTACTTTAGGCACCCTTATATTAGCCTGATATTGTGTGAGCCTGTGAAGTAGATAAATTACGATTTAATTTTAGTTAATTTTTTAAAAAGATGGCCCAGTATTTAATACGAACAAGGAGTTATTATATTGGATGAACTTTCATATTGTTGCTGTTGAAACTCAAAATTACCAGTTACAACCTTGAACTCACTTTTCTTTCTAATAATCAACTGAACTATCCGCACATGACCTTTTTACCTGTACGTATGTGGGAAAACCAATTGGCTCTTGCAATCTATCGGAAGACAAAGACACCGACAACATTGTGCTCCTTCCTACCTTTTACACCAGCCTACGCCTGGTGTCTTGCTTGGAACATTCAATGCTAATAACTTTTCCCAAGTTGCTGACGGAGTACCTTTTAATCCTTACATCACACGGTTTTGTTCAACCACCAAAATTTGGCATAGCAAGGTTACGATAAGAACTACCAAACGGCAACTTTTTGTTCTTCATATATAAAATAAAATTGATTTGGCCAGCATCGTCAGTTTTTAAACAATTATCCTAGCCGGCTCTTCAGCTCATCTTTTTATTTTCCAACCTTTGACCCTTAACTTTGTATATCCATTTAAATACTCGAATTAGGTTCAGGTTAAGATTTTCTGTCTAATTTTTTGATATATTATTATATTTTATAAATTTTAATCATTTATTTATAAAGATTTCACATAGATTCTGCATAAATAAGCCTGGAATAAAATAAGATACTATAAAATTGAACAGAAGATCATGTCTCCTGAAATCAGCATATTTGTTATTATCATGTAATCAAAACCTTAAATTTGTCTAGTCTCATCATCTAGCAATATAAAAACTGCCGCCCCCTCCGGGATGGACCAGTTGGGGTGACTCTCACTCCCAAATGGTTTATGATAACAACTGCCATTATTCATTACTTCAAATGAAAGGTTCAATAGTGGTATATGATCCGTTCCTTTTACGAATTAGTATAAAGAATAGCCGATCCCTGTGTACATCAGGTTGCATCGTTCACCTTACGTACAATAAGGATATCTCATTACTATCTCAAATACATCTATAAAGGATTAATTTCTAATTACACTTATATTAAAATAGAAGCTTCAAATATTTTAAATAATACTACCTGACGCATAAGCTTGATATGTTTAAGGATTTCTCTAATAAAGCCAAGAGCGACTTAGAGAGGAGCGGTAAAGGTGGAGCATTGAAGCACAAATTAATGAGAAAATGAAAGAAGTCATAGACCAACCTGATATGATGGAAAAGGTGGAGGCAATAAAGGATGAAGTTGAAAAGGAGAAGATGGAGGCACTAGAGGATGAAGTTGAAGAGTTAAGGGTTTTCAATAATGGAGATTTAAGATCAAGAGGTAAAGGAGACCATTCTCAAATTTATGTGACATTCAAACTACAGACATTATTTATAATTATGTATTCAACTTATATCATGTTGATCTTACATAGAATTTCTCTTAGTAATAAAGATAACATGACAAATTGGGTAAAAGTCTCGTAATGTTTGAGTTGGACTCAAAATCGATGGAACTAGGTTTTGTCGAATTGGAGTCGAGTTAAAAAGATTTTACTCGATTTAACTTGATCTCAAGTTGGATTACACGCAATTTGAATCAAATACTTCCAAGCTTGAACTTCAAATTATTTTATTAAAATTGGTCGAGTCGGTCGTGCTAGGTCCGAATCCAGTCAAAACGACCCGTGGATCGATTGGTCCATTCTTCAAAGATCAGTCTCATACCTAATGGCTATGTCAAGCTCAGGTCCAATCCACGCTCTCCTTAGCCCGTTCGCAAGTGAGAGACTTCCATGCACACGTAAAAACCTAAACTTAGTTATTGCTCCATATATAAGGTATAATTCTACCATAATAGAAGTACGTAACCATAACCCTAACTTTCTCTGCATACGACGATCTCACCTATACAAAAGACTGACTTGAACGTTAGAGGGGTTTATCGGGAAACAATCCCCGACGATCCTTCTTTGTCTTGCAGGAACTTTCAACCCAGAATTCTCGTGTTCAACTGTCGACTGCATGGATCCAAACGGCAACGTGCAGCTTCGTCAGAAACAGGCTGAACCAAAAACTAACAAGTTTTTTTTTTGTGTCAAATCTAATTATAGATATTATCAAAATTTTTAATAATATATAAGGATCAGTAAAATTTTAAAAATTATTAAAATATTTGATAATTAAAAAATAAATTATATTAAATTGATTCATCAATAATATGTGTGTCCCAAGGCCTTTATGAAATAAGACCGTCATTAATTATACGCAGTCTTTCTTTTTATTTTATAAAGATATTAATTATGTCACTTAAATATGTAACTTTTCAATTATAAAAATAAATAACCTTTTCCACTGTTCAAAGTCAACATTTGAAACGTTAACATGAATTGACTTTTCTTCTTCACCGTTACTTCCTATTTGCTTCATTAAATATATTCATGCAAAGTTGCCTGGAAGGAAGACCGAAATCCATGACCGAGAAAAAGGCGGAATAATCAAGAGAGTCGCATGGCAAAGGATAAACGCGGGGCATGCATGAAATCAATCTTTATGTGAGTATATCACCGTAATTCGATTTATCTATACCTAGTTTTTAGTTTAGAAATTTTTAGATCATAGAAACATTTTCTCCTTTTTATTGATTTTTTAAACTTTTTTCTTCGAATTTTCCGACTTGCTTTTAGTCTAAACTAGTGTTATAAATATCTTATCAGATACTATTTCGAATAATTTTTAAAATTTATAAACTAGTCTTTAAATTTTTTAAAATTATAAAGTAGTTCTTTAATATATTATAATATATATTTTATGATTTTATATCAATCGTGTTTTTAAAATTATATATTATAATTAATTTAAAATAACTCATAAATATAAATCCCAATTCATAAATTAAAATAATTCATACAAGAATAAATAATAAGTCCTCTGCTACATATATCAAATAACACCAATAAACAAAAATTGCTCTCAGTTATTAAGCGTAACTATCTTTTTACTTAGTCTAAACATTTTCTTGTAACGACTTATTTGTTTTATTTGTTTACTTATCTTCTTTCTTATTTGTTTAATTATGACTTATTTTATCTTTTATTTTTAATCTTTTCATTGTTATGCATTAATTTTATTATTTAATTATATATTTTTATGGATATGTAGTTGTTTATTTATTTAGTTTTATTGTTATTATTATCTTTATTTTTATTACTCTATTATTTTAATATGTATCTTTAGCGCATATTTATTTTGTATTCTATATATATTGGAAACAACTTCTCTACTAGTTAGGAGAAAGATTACGTATTTCTGAACTTTTTCAGACCCTGCATATCAGTGAGACTTCTAGTTGAGTGTTGATGTATAAGATTTGTGTTGATTTCAAACAAAAATAATACGATAGTATATAAAAAAATTTGAATCATCCATTATAACAAACATTTGTGTTATAATTTACATAATAAAAGACCTACATAATCCCTTCAACTTGTTTTCATTTTATTTTATTTCTCCTCTTTCTTAGACCTTTTATCTTTCTAGTAAATCATATTTTATATATGTTTTTAGGGTATAATGATTTGATGATTTAGATGTTTGATATTTTAAATTAACCTATTAACATATTATTTACATTTATCCATTATCCCATACTTACACGTAATAAAGTTGATATAACAAAAAGAAAATTATTTTGTAGTTTCCATACTTATCTAATACCCCTAAAACTAGTATACTACGAGAGCACATTGTAGAATTCGGTTAGAAATATATGATATCTCAAATAATAAGTCGATTATTGAGTTTTAATATGTTCTACTCTAGGTCATTCATTACATCAATCATCATCTCACTTTCATTATATAAGCTTCTACGTAGAAAGTGAACCCTTATGAATACATATTGATGTAAACTCAAATTTGTAATGATCTTCCTCATTCTTCATTCCTTTTAATCAAAATAACCCACTTTTCTAAAATATCTTATTATGTCGAACCGTTTATATATATTTTTAGTAACATTTTAAGATAGCAACCATTATCTCAATTCTCTTAAATAGAACTCGTGTAATAAAGGTATTTTAGTTTGAGGTTTACATAAGCCTTAAAGTACCTCATTCAATATAAGGTGAGATATGACTTATATTATCCATATTAGTTAGCAATGCATGTATATATGATTTATGTGTTATTATATTAATTGTCTTTTATAAGAGGGTATATCTTTCTTTAAATATTGTATAGATGATGGTTCAAGCATACCTAGCTATTAACTAATTTAAGTTCACTTGGTTATTCGGAACTCACATCTAATATGTTTAGATAGATTAGGTGAACATATCATTTATTTAGGTTATGTCATTACTAATAACCCCTTATATCCTTAGCATAGCTTACATCAACATTTGTGTTTCAAGTCTCGAGCTCTAGTTTATCACTTATATAATTGCTTAAAACTTGAATCATCTCTATTTCTACAAAGTAATGGAGGCAATTACCTATATTGGGAGGTATCTCATTTATGTTTGATGTACTTCTTGTATCTAGAAACGACTGTTCAACACTCATTGTAACATTCATTCTATAACTGAAAACTCAAATCAAATTCAAACATTCTTGTACTTTTAGAATTGAGTTCTTGTTTAAAATTCATTTAAGAAATATGATATTTAATACCTAATTAAATGTATATTGCATCAAATACTTAATGATAAATAAACCATCATCATTCATTTCTCTTTGTGCTACTATATTATTGACATAATTAAACTTGACAGCTATGTGTTTGGTTTAATCATTACAACAAAACTAACTTTTAGCTACTTTTTTTAGCGACGATTTAAAAATCGTAGCTAAGAGTCAGCTTTTAGCGACGATTTCTAAATTCGTCATCAAAAGTCTAACTTTTTGCGTGTTTTATCTAGTTGTCTTTAAAGAAATATATTTTGTGACAATTTATGTGAATCGTGCAAAAGGAGTGACATTTTGTGTCGACTTAAAAATTTTGTCACCAGAAGTCGAGCCTTTGGCAACGATTCTCTCAATCATCTCTAATAGTTGTACTTTTGGCGACGAATTGAGAAATTGTAGCCAAAAGTTGATGTTAAATATGTTATATCTTAGTTATGCCTTTGATAAATTTTTGTGTGTGATAATATTCTTAAAAATAATAATATTAACAAAATAATTTTTTAATGGTAAGTGTATGTATTTAACAATCCTAGGGTTAATTATAATTGACATTTATTTGTTTTTTTTCATATTTTTTCATTTTCCTTTTTTATAAATTTGTTTAAATAGCTAATGCATTCAAACTCTATAAATTTCTTTAAATTTATGAATTTATATACAAATGATTCTTTAATGATGCCTATTGTACATAGTACTACACCTTCGTTCATACAGATATTTCACGAAAAATAGAATGAAACATTTAAAAATTGTAAAATGTTTTCAAAGTTTTAAAAATATTGTTGAAAAAAACATGATATGTAATTTACAACTTGAAAAGTAAATATTATTTGGATACAAAAAGATAAACATACTTAAAATTTTAATATTAATAAGATCAAAATATAATAT
>JANITW010000001.1:24640304-24658599 GCA_027564335.1 Erythroxylum williamsii | reverse complement strand
TATGAAAGGTTTAAAATGATCATGATGTGAATTGTATATTGTTATGTCTTGAATTTTGGTTTGAATGATTACAAGTAGTAAATTTGGAATTAATTGTTATCATTAGAAAAGTGATGAATAAAAATGTATATTTAGGCTAGAAAAAATGCCAAGTGGTGAGACAAATTGACACATAAAAAATTAAGATGACTAAGCCTATGAAATAAGTGACAAATAGCATAGATAAATGAGTGACATTTAGCATAGGTAATTAATTAACAAATGAACTAATAACTAGGTGACATTTGGCAGCTTATGGAGGGGATAAGTGGCTTACAAGCTTAGGGACATATGTCAATGTGACATGGTGACATCTAGAATATAAGGAGTTACGTTTCTGCAGGAGTAGTTTCAGCTTTGTTCATTCTTCTCCTCTTTTCATCTCTCATCATCGAAACTTGCTTTTATCTCCCATTCTTGTGTTTTGCTTGAGCTATGCTAAATTACCACACTAGATACATACTTTTACCCTTTACAAGATAGCTAAAGAACCAGATTATTGTTGTCTTTTATCCTAGCTAAAAACCATCCAATTTCTACCTTAAATTTGTGATGATCTTGCATCATGGAGGGCTAGGTTACCTTGATGAAGTGGCGTAGAAGTTGAGCCAAACAAGTAAGTAAAGTATGAATTGTTATGGCATGTTATAATAGAAAGATTATGATGATTGAATTGTGATAGATTGTATATGATGTTGATGTTGAAGATGTGCTGAAAAATGGAGAATGAATTGGTACTTTTGTGTTTTGTTTTTGCATGTACAAAAATAGTAGTTTATGGGCTATTGTATGGATTATTTAAGTTAAGATTTGAAGTATAATTGATGAGGAATTTACACTAAAGATAAGTGTTATTAAGGTGTTTTCAAATATGAAAAATTATAACTGTAAGTGTGTTTGTAAAAAAAGACTGTTAATGACATAAGTGAGCAAAATTTTGTAAGCTTTAGTATAATTAATATAGAAGTTAAATTAACTTGAAATAAAGTAATCTTAAAGGACATGAAATCTGAAAATTTTCAGATCTTAATGATGCCATTCTTGAAGTATTGAAGGTAGTAAAGTTACACACATTAGTGATATTGATGACAAATTTTGGAATTTTAATTTCAATCTTGTGTACATGTTGAACCAGCCGATAAATTTCACTCTAAATTGGTATGTTTTCATTCTGAGTATTCGAGCATATGCTTTATAGTAGTGATGTGTTACACACTGACATTAACTATTAAATAAAATTTTGTTTTATTGAAAAGAAAAATATAAATTGAGAAGACAAAAATTTGAAAATTATCTTTACCCTTGTTCATTCTTTTTCTTTAGCTAAAACTGAGGAGTAGTTTTAGCTTTGTTCATTCTTCTTCTCTTTTCATTTCTCACCATTGAAACTTGCTTCTATCTCCCATTCTTGTGTTTTGCTTGAGCTATGCTAAATTACCACACCAGATACATACTTTTACCCTTCACAAGATAGCTAAAGAGCCAGATTATTGTTGTCTTTTATTCTAGCTGAAAACCGTCCAATTTCTACCTTAAATTGGTGATGATCTTGCATGCATAGAGGGCTAGTTTAACTTGATGAAGTGGGGTGGAACTTGAGCTAAACAAGTAAGTAAAGTATTGATCTTTATGGCATGTTATAATAGAAAGATTATGATGACTGAATTGGGATAGATTGTATATGATATTGATGTTGAAGATGTGCTGAAAAATGAAGAATGAATAGGTATTTTTTTATTCTGTTTTTGCATGTACAAAAATAGTAATTTATGGGCTATTGTATGGATGATTTAAGTTAAGATTTAAAATATAATTGATGAGGAATTCATGCTAGAGATAAGTGTTATTAAGGTGTTTTCAAATATGGAAAATTATAGCTGTAAGCGTATTTGTGAAAAAAGACTGTTAATGACATAAGTTAGCAGAATTTTGTAAGCCTTGGTGTAACCAATATAGAAGTTAAATTAACCTGAAATAAAGTAACCTCAAAGGACATGAAATCAGGAAAATTTCAGGTGTTAGTCTATTACTTGACTAACAACAGCTTCTTCTGTTATGCTTCAGTAGAAATCTTTTTTCTTCTCTTTTTTTTTTCCTTCTGAAACTGAACAATAACAGATATAGGCGCCTCCTTTCTACAAGTAAAAGAATTTCTTCAAGAACAACTCTTTTCTTTGGACCTGCAAACGTAAGCATAAATATAGTGTTTCTTCCCCAACCTTCCATGGCTGTCAATGTAGCTAAATAGGTCCTTCCACTAAAGGAACCCATAAGAATTTGTATTTCCTTCTGTGATCACTTTTGTTTAGGAATCGAAGAATTAAAATGTATCAAACATTAATCTCCTTCTTAAGGAAGCTCAATTTTTTGGAAGAATCGATAATGGGAAACCGATAATCTCAGATGGTATTGTCATGGATGAATTTACGCAGAAGGGTGGTCAGTAAGGCATCCCTCCTCTCAGCTCTGCTCTCTTCTCTTATCCTCCTTTGTTCTTCTCTCTCCCTCCAAGCCTGCTCAATCATTAGTCTCTCCCTCTCAAGCTTCTCCATTGACTGTCTCCATTCCTGTTCAAACAATTGTCGCTCCTGAGCCCGCCTTTCCATCATCTCCGTCCACTGCATTTCCATCCTTTGCTGCTGCTGAAGAAACTCCTTGAGCATTTCTTGTATTCCGGTTGTACAGTTTGCATTTGAGGCAGTGGCTCCTTTTCCAGACCTCTCTAGCGTTATTCTTTCACCATTCCTCTTTCTAGAATAGCTCCTGGGTTGCTTCTCCTCCTCACTGTCATCATTATCATCCATATCATCTGAAAATTCGGCAGATGATCTATCTTCACTCTTTCTCTTTACCCTTTTCCTTGTATTGGTAGAACCAGACTCTGATTCAAGAAGTAGTCGTTGCATTCTCCTTGTTCTTTCAGCAAATACTGCTTGCAGTTCCTCAAAGAACGGACATTCCCTGCTATTCTCAGGATCAGATGTTTCCTTCCCCTGTTGAATTGCAAATAGAAAAGCATGGAGCGAATATAAAAATGTAGACTATATTGGAGAACTGCACTTCTAAAATAACACTCACCCAACCTATTTAAGAAAAAGTAGTATCATGTTCAATAAGAAACATACCACCCTCCCAAGAGTTCGAAATGTTAGGATACGAAAAAACTGATTCAGGTATAATAGTTTTTGCACATTGTCATCAACTCATCTCTGATCAGTTCATCTATACCTCTAAACTTTCCTACTTTTGGGCACAATTTACGCAGCTAATGAAGAATTAGAACCGATTCTAATCAGTTACATAACGTAGGAAAAGATAATATATGCACAGTAAGATGAAAGAGGTAAATTCAGGTATTCGTAAGATGAAAGAAAGTACACATCACCTAACATGGGCTGGCACCAAAATTCATGTGGTTCACAACATATCACTAACTGGGAAGTGAGTATTAGAGTCAACAATAAAAAAAAGCAACCTTTTGAAAGTGGCACTGAGAAAACAAGGAAGCCATTAGAGCAAATCAGGCGGGTTTCCAGTACCTAGCATGTTTGATATGGAGGGGTAAACATAAGGTGCAGGCTCACATTAGAAAGGTTAGAGAAGGTGTAGTAGAAACCTGAAAGGGGAAGTCTTGCTAAAATATGATGGTAAATGGTAATGCCTCAACTTTATATAGTGGGTGTTGGATTGCTCATTCACATAATGCATACCCAACAAGAAAATTTCCATCAAAATCCTCTATACATTTAATCACTTACTTGGTAGATGTAACTCATATAGGACAACTGCATCACCTAAATTAGGAAGTTGGACAATTCATATCTAATTTTCTTTTGTTTCATAGTTTCAAGATGTTTAAAGTCAACTTGCTATTTTAGATTCATATGATCAAAAAGATGCTGAATTGTATGTGCTCAAAACTCATAAATGAGGAAAAATCGGCTTATCTACACTCTTCACAGCAGCTTGACTGTTACAGAATTTACAGGATCACCAATTTCTCGTTCTCCAATGAAAGAGAAAATGAAAGAATATTGTAATTATTGCAAGAAGTCAAGTCATTAGTTATTTGAATATTCGGTCAAGCCCCTAGAAAAGGATTTAAAACAAAAGTTTGATCATCAAAGATGCAAACCCTCTTCTTTCGTCATTGCAGTCATTAAGGATTCCGTCGAGTCTTCTAAGTTCTAAGTCCAACCTTACTGTTATTCTTGATCAAATTGACATTAATGCGTTCTCAATCTAGTAATTCTACAAACCTGGCCTTGTTTATCAACTAAGTACTACTTCTTTCTGATATCTTAATTCTGCATGCTGCAATCATATGAGTCCTATACTTTTATTGTTCAAAAATAAACATATGGTTTTCCACGCACCCATTACACATATATTTTCTGTGCACCCATTACACATCTAATCTTACGTTAGTAAATAGCTCTTTTATTCTAAAATTGTCACTTAATCTAACCTTTGTTGACCAATTATGTGATCTTAGACTTGTTTCATTTTCAAGTCATAGTTTCCTTGGAAACAGGACATGAGGAATGATACTTTTTTGAATTTACATCACTACTTTTACCATGAGTCAATCTAATTGTGGTGCCACTGTTATATCTCGAACTTGGCACTACTATCTTATATTTCTTTTCAATTCTCAGTGGATTGTTAGGATTTCTTAAAATAAAATGTTGATCGTTTATCTTGTCAATTAGCCAAATATCATACCTTACCTTTTAATAATAGCAACTATGTGTCATCTACTATGATATTTAGGGTCCATGGGAAGTTCAAAATATTTTGTAATCTTTGTCGATAATTTTGCTCGATATACATAGATTTATTTGATGTAAAAAAAATACGATTTGCATGATTTGGAGAGATATGTTAGAGTTGAAGGACTTTAAATTGAGTAGGATTAAGACTGTGTATATAGAATGTAACTTTTTGAACCATAGGGTAGCTACTGATGTGAAGGTAAAGATTGGTTCAAAAATTATACTGTAAAAGGAGTGTTTTAAGTTTCTAATATCTATCATCCAGAGCAATTGAAATATTGATGAAGACAAGGTCTGTCATCCAATGCATTAGGAGTTTTACGTGATAAGAAGATACTGCTCAAACTTAAAGATAAATTTTATCGTTTAACGATTAGGTTGTCCATGCTCTATGGGGCAGTGTATTGGGCCATCAAATAGATGCATAATCACAAGCTAATGGTAGCAAAAATGAGGTTGCTTTATTGGATGTGCAACTTTACTAAAAGAGATCATGTTAAGAATGTCATGGTAAAAGACAAATCAAATGTGACTAATGTTATTGAAAAATTAAGAGAGACGAGGCTTAAGTAGTTTGGATATATTAAGAGGAGATATTGAGACGTTCCAATGAAAAATGTGAGAAGATTGTATTTAGAGACCGTACGAGAAAAAAAAGAAAGGCTTAAAAAGAATTGGAGAAGGTGATAATGAATGATATGACTCTGCTGAAACTTACCGAAAATATAATTCTCAACAGAAACTTTAACGTACTAGGATATGAATAAAGGATCTCTCATAAAGAGATCCTTGTAGTTCTCATAAGTCCTTTAACAAATTTTCTTTTATATTTAGCTTAAATATTTAAATATGTAGTACTTAGCTCTTAATGATTTAACCTAAACATTTCCTTATTTAGTCTAAATATTTTTTCGTAATGACTTATTTGATTGATTTATTAATTTATCTTCTTTATTGCCTGTGTATTAATTTATTTTTTTACTCTTTACCTTATTCTATTTTTATTATATTAATTAGTTTATTACTTATTACTTATTTTTATTTATTAAATATTTATTTTATTTTATTTTATTATTAATTTTTATGTTTATATTTATTCTATTTTCAATTATTGGCTTCCACTGGCCACTTTGAGTTCCTGGAACCTAATCCAATAATCTACCAACAACAACAATACCTCTTAAAATTTTTGCTGATAAGTAAGGTCTAAAAAGTTCTAAACTTCTAATAATACGTAAATTTACCCCTAACAGAAATTGACCACGCTGCCATATAACACTCGAAGGAAACAGCTTTCCATAATTGAATTAAAATAAAAGGACAAAAAGACAGGACCTTCAGCAAATCCAACTTCAAGGGCTTTGATAGATGGAAACTATGTTCATTGATCATAGCAAAAAAGATCTGGGGTACCTTATAACGGTTGACAAGGTTCTTCCATTTGCATTTACACTGATCAGGGGTTCGAAAGTAGCCTTTTTCCATCATCTTGGAGCTGACAACCTCCCAAAGCGTTTTGCTCCTCTTTGAGACACTGAAATCCTTCTCCAACTCTGCTCTGATCGCAATTAACTCTATGGTTTCCTGTTGTCCCCACTGTGACTGTTGTTGCTGAGACTGAGAGCCCCGGCCCTTGGTTGCAGACGGAGATATCTCAGGACTGAGCATCATGGTTATCTGCCCCAAGGCATCGTCCTCGTCTCCGGCGCCGCCGCTGAACATGGGAACAAGTGGTTAATCGGGACAAGTAATTACAAGAGACTCTGTTTTGGGGTTTGGTGTCTGTTGGTTAGGTTCTTGTACGAAAGAGAATGCGCTTTCACGTCAAATCAGAATGCGTTCACACGCTAATTGACGTTTTGGTAGAGCCCACTGGGCTGTGGGCAGTTGTCGCTTTCAGACAACGTGACTCTCTACGGTTTAACTTGTCTACTTTCCTTTGCTGCTAGCATTAAAGATAAAGTGTTCACACTTGAAATTTATTAAAACATATTCGAATGATATACATTTTATTTATTTTAAAAATAAAATATTATTTTAATTATTAATAGACCATATTTTATTGTTTATTAATTTATTTTAAATATGTGTGATATTATTTATTAGCAATTTATGTTAAGATAATTAAAAATTAATATAGTAAAAATAAATTTAATATAATAGGATACTTTAAGTAATTTAGAATAATATAATTTTAGAATAAATAAAATTATTTAAAAATTTTGTACTTGTGTAACTATGAATTAAGCGTATTTTGGAAGTGTTGGTTTATGTTCTACAGTCAATTAATTAATAATAATTTGGTAATATAATTTTTTAAAAGTATTATTTATTTTATAAATATTCATATGTATATAATAAATTATATATGATAAATTTATATTACAAATAAAACTATGATGAGATAATAAATATAAGATTCATATTGTATTGATATATTATACTTAAATTATTTTTAATCATTATTATATTAAGATTTGACAGAACGTAAAAAGACTATCATATGTTGTGTCTTTTCCTTGTAAAAAAAGTAGTAAATTTAATAGATTAAAGTATGAAGATATTTAAACAAATATATCTTATTAGAGAATAAATTTATTAAATTGACCTTATACGATAATTCCATTTGAAATATTACTTACATGTATATGAAAATGCTTATAGTAATGATTAAATAAATGATCCCTTTATTTGAGATATTCAAAATATCTCGTATAAAGATTGATATGTTTTAATATTACTTATAATTTATTTTAATTAAGATCAACTCAATCAATAATCAATAGATATAATATGAATTATATAAACGTAATTAAGTGATCAATATAAGATTTATTAACCTTGTATTTTCATGTCGAACACATTCTTAATAAGGGGAAACAAATTAAAGTCTAAATTATGATTGATGATTTATTATATTTTATACGTTAATTACATTCTCCATCAAAACGTGTTGCTGCTGATGCACCTGTCTCGCTTAGGTGAATACTCTCGTGGTCGTGGCTCAAGGGAAAAGCTCACAGAACCAGCAGAGTCAGGAGAGTTATTAACTGTTAATAGACCTTTTCAAGACGTCTCATTTTGCTGCTACTGAGTTTTATACGACTATTGGGAAAGATCCTTTATTGGAGATCTGGAGACTTATGGCAACCAAGAGAATATGCTCATTCCTCTCATAAGAATACAATAAGAGACAGGCAAGAAAAAATGCGGGAAATGAAGAGATCAAAAATGGAGAAAGCTACCTTGACTTCCTTCTGAAACTTCAGCTTCATAAGGACAAAAGAAAGCTGTGGGGTCAGTTTTTGCTCAGAGTTCCTGAATGGTGGTAGAGATACATTAAGAAATGGGTAATGGCTAATCTAGCCGAAACACTGAGATACATGAGAAGAGCTACTTTAAGAGATTAATCAATACTATTGTCAAAGCAGGGGATGACATCAAAGAGCATGTAGAAAGATAAAAGAAGATAAACAGCAGAGAAATTAAAACGTCTTTATTATTCACTCTACAGAAACTTCAACATAGTGGTAACAAAATTTAGGGATCAAGTAATTAAGGTTACAAATTTTGTTAAGGTTACAAATTTTGTTAAGCAAAAGAATTCAGTTGATTATAATATTTATTAATTCAAAAAATAATTAAAATAATAATTTTATAATGAGAAATAATCAATTGCACAATTTTCTCTCAAAAAGTTATTTTCTCACAGAAAATAATGATCAACAGGAAGCAATTTACATTATTTAAACATAAGATAAAGAGGAAAGGAAAGAGACAGAAAAGCTATGTCGTTTTAAGTCGTTGCTTGAACCCAGAATACTGCTCCAAGCTGACCATCACAGACACCAACTGCGCTGGAGTAGACGGGAATCTATTGAGTTTAAAAGTAGACAGCCGTAAGCTTGTAAAGAATAAACACATGCAGATCCAGGATAGGAAATACGAACAGAAGAATACACACTAGACTTTGATATTGACATTTAACTATAGAAAGGAAACAAAACCTTAATATACTAGCAAAAAGGGGCCTTTATAATAAAGCAGCTATTGGAGCCAAAAACCACAAAATGGAGTGCTTGTGCGAGGGGAAGAGGGCCATGTACAATTTCTCTAGGTGGATAGTGTAAGATCAAGACTTAGAGGTTGCTTCAATCATTTCATTTGCTGGCATTTTTTCCTGCTTTTCTTCAATAATAGGCGCTTTTTCCAGCTTTCCTTCACTAGTAGATGCTTTTACTAGCTTTTCTTCACTAGTAGGTGCCTTTTCCAGCTTTTCTATATAAGCAGAGGGAAACCATCCAGTATGCCCTTTACATTCTCCTTTGGACCACCCTGTAGGAGCCACCTAGTGAAATCGGGAAAGAAAATGGAGGGCGACAAAGTGTTAGGAGAGAGGACAAGGAAACAATAAAACTTCAACTTGAAATTTCAATTGGAATGGCCATGTCACTTGTTTTACACTCTAACCGGTGCCAAGATATCTAACTTTGGGAGGGATTTAAAAGAAGCAAGTTAACAAAAAAAAGAAAGTTCATTTCAGATGAATACAATCATTAAGAACAAGAAACTAAGAGTTATTCGTTAATAATATATTTAATAGATCGGATTTCAAGACAGATATCAAAGCAATGCAACCACTAAACCACAAACATCTGGAGTAAATTTTAAAGCAGCAAGTGAGTAAAATTTAACACAAGGAAACTAAATCCTCCCAATAAGAGCCTTAAGGTCTCGCAGTTCATTTTGTGGACAGAGTCAGACATTTGCCTAATATGTACTTTCTGAATACACTATATAGTTAAAGACTCGTCGACTGGAATGTGGTGATAATAATCAACGTTTTCATATTCATTTTGGGAGGTTGACCTGGCCACGGCAATGAGTCATTCTGTCCAATCAAAATTGACAATTGCATGACTTTAACCTTCTTAAGAGAACTACAACTATCTTCCTCACCCACGGTAATAACAATCCTTATAAGTAAAACTCACAATATATCCACTCTCAGTCACCTTTAAGTTCATTGGAAACTTATGTGAAGAGTAAAAGGAAAAAGGAAAACATTGAGCAAGCTAAATATCCAGATTTGGCAGTACAACACAAGGTATGCAAATTTAAAGGTATAAAAAATTGAAGACAATTATTAAATAAAATCTGAAAAACTGAAATGTTCTTCTGGTTTTGAATTACTTAACCTACAACCTAGGTAAATGAAATCATTATTCATTGGAGGAGATACCTGCGAAACCACAACGTAGTCATCAACAGAGAGGCTCAACTCCCCCTCACCTTGAGCATCAAAGGGGTGTATAACCTGCATATTTAATAAAGAGAAAACAAGAATAACCAAAGATAGCAAATTAATCTACAAAGAACATATAAAAGAGCACCTTGTCCTAATGAATTACTACTTTCACACATAAAAAGAAAACTCTGAAAATTTTATTATTAGATAGCTTCTCTTTTTTCCTTCCATTACATCTGCCTAGCATAATTTGCGCAACAAAGGATTTACATTCAACCTTTAAGCACACTGGCTTAACACAGAAAAACCTTGAAGAAACACTACACTGGTGAAGTTTCATGGGCCATGCATTGATTATTACAGTGCAAGTCAGAGTATGAGATCCCAATATTCAAGTCAATGAAAATATTTCAACGTTTTTAGACCTGGCCAAGAGGATTGACTTGAGGGCAACAGGTCAAGGGCAAAGGATCAAACTGTAATTGAGCCAGTGTCAATCCATATTTTCATAAATAATATAGAATTTAAATATACTATGAGAACTATAGAATCCACAAAACATATGTTGGTTTAATGTCAAATGGTGGAAAATTAGAAGGATGGGAGTTGGGAGCATGCTTTTATTAAATGGAAGGTTGACTGTTGACTAGCTATTGACCAATCAGCAGCCATCAGGTCACTGAGTCCCATTCAACCAGGGAAAAATAGCTAAACCCAGCTGGATTCTAGATGGGCTGGATTTAGTGTTGTAATTGGACTGGTCACTCATCAAGTCCGCAAGCTTTTCAGTAGGAACAGCTTGGCCATTTTGGTTCTGAAAACCATAATATTAAGAAATAAACCCTGTGTTGAGTAATGAAATCCTTAGAGGGATCTTAAATAGTCCTTTTTGTACTTTCGGAATAATTTAAGGGGAGAGGACGGTGTTCGAAGAAATATAAGACTTACTTTTGCTAAGAAAACATCGTATTTTCCATTACTTGTTACTTGATCATTTGGAGTAGAATCTTCAGGTGCTGCTAAGACATTCATAGCTTTCTCTGTGGTCCCTGATTGTGATGAAGACTCATTTAATTGCTCCTCCAGAATCATCTAATCTCAATAACATAAAACATCATTGAAATCATCATAATCTTTCTCGAATGAAAATAAACCATAATGAATGTGAAACTATTGATCCAAAACAGTGTATGCTCCAATACTTTCACATTATTGTAATAATCATAATCTTTCTTGCATGAAAATAAAACCATAATGAATGTGACATTATTGATCTAAAACAGTGTATGCTACAATGCTTGCACAGCCAAAGTGTAAAGATACACACACCTCATCGTATAACTTATCCAAGATAGAAAGAACATGTTGATGATAACACCTCTCCGCATCTACCTGAAAAAAGGTTTAATTTCAATTCAGGTTTTCAAGAAATTGATAAATCCAATGAATAAATAAAAACTAGTAGCTAAAGCAAATATAAACAAGAAGCAAGACTTTTGGATTATAGAATCTGTCTTCTATCATCACATTACCTCAGTGGAGTGAAAAACTTCATCATCAAGGTAATAAGCAATAAGTTTAAGGCGCATCTCTAGGACAATCAACCATACAACACAACTTTAAATCCCTTTTTACTCCAAAAAGAAGTTAAAAGATCACAGCTTTTTGCCCATTTTCATAAAATTACAATTGGATGATCTTAATAGTAAACACTGAACGATTACGCAGCTCTAAAGAACATGCGAACATTGAATACCAAAGATTATTAGCGTCAACTTCAACCAAAAATGATGTTTTCACTTCCAACAGATAACTCAAAATACAAATGAAACTTGGGACCCAAATCGACTGGTTCACAATAGTTCACCAAATGCTACAGTATCTAACACAAACAGGTAACATGCAACACCAACAAGCAAATAAATGAATTCTTAGTTGACCTGATGACAAAAAATAATTAGCTGAACCTAACATCAAAACTTATAAAAAAATAAATTTCATTTTTTCCCAACAGACTCATGACGTAAAAATGTCTGGTGAAAAATTTTTAAAATGAAGAATGGCATGTTATACCATAGTAAATAACCGTTGTGTAGTTATCTGTTGCTGCTGATCTTCAACTGCCAACATTGCAGCAGTTGCTTCTCTCCCAAGTGCCATCATTGTAGATTTCAGATCATTCAACCTTGTTTCTTGACCTCGAAGCCGGGTGCAATTCTCTGCATTTATATCTGAATCTCGGGTCTTTGATCTAAGCCTCAATACCTCAGCTGCCTGACAGAAGCAAAAATACAATGATTCTACTTTTGGAATTTTGCAAGGCCATAGGTGCCTATTGCACACAAGAAGTTACCTGTGCTTCAACCTCTTGGCGAAGTTTGTCATAACGGTGTGTCAAGTGGCGAGCATCCTCCAAAGGGGCTCCTGTTATCAATGCTCGAAGTGGCTCAGAAACCTAAATATTGAAGAAAACCTGTGACAATTAGAAGGATGAAAGAAAGGAAACAACCCTATGATCTTTGAAGGCAGCTTATTTTGAGAATTCAGACACATCATTTAAAGTACACATGCATCATGCAGGGCTGAGTCCTTTTAGTTCTTATGATAGTAACAACCCTAGTAGCAAGAGATAGAGGACGAACATGAGGATAGAAAAACCAAAAAGGACGGGAAAAAAAAGAAATACTAAGAACTGCTACTGCAAAGTACACCACTTATAGCACATCATAAATGTGATCCAGTTGTGGTTGACAATGCTTTCTTCCGAAACTTCCCTTACAAGCTTTGACTTCATAACAAGGACAAAATCCATTTAGTATGCTTCACCAAGTATGGGGAATACATATCTATTCTAAATTGACATTTTGAAGCTCCCTATAAAATGGAATAATGTTTGTTACCTTAAAAGCAACATTAACTAAGCATAAAGATGTAAATTCATCATTTGCACTCATATATTCATATAGCAAGAATCTCATTGCTACATTTATAAGGTAGTTGTAAGTACACCTCAACTGCATATTTGACTTTTATTCATAACATAATCAATAACAACAATGAATTTAGCAGCATGATCACATTGATATGATTACCTGATCGCCTAAAACGCCAAGAAAAGTTTCGCTTTCATTTTCCATTAAATTATGAGAGGTACCAAATTGCAGAGTGGCTCTTGCAACATGAGTATTCACACTTTGGTTATCATCTCCATATTTGCAACAATCCTCAGCCAATTTTCTTGCTAAAAGAAAATAAATAAAGGTAGAAGCTTCATATATCAGCCTCATAAAGGCATTACAACACACGAGCATTATGATACCTACCTATTTCCATTTGCTTTGAACTTGTAGATACAAGACTGCCAATACAACGGACGATATTCCTTTGATAATGCTGTGAAATTTCAAGATTCCGACCAAATTAAACAACTGCTTGACATGCTAATGCATTTCGCCAGTTCAGGATCACGCAATTGAATAAAAAAAAACTAATGCATGGAGATACCTTAGCAGCTCTAGTGGAACTGTAGAGATTTTGAAGTTGTTGATAACAACGAAATTCAGCTTCGTCAATAATAACATCTTCATGACCGAAATGACGCAGATGTTTCAATATTGCCTGCAAATTAACAAACATCTGAACATTAGCATGCACGTATCATATTTCGGTTCATCAAGATTTAAAAGAACACAATGATAGGCTTCAAAGTTCCATGGAAATCAACGAGATAGCAAGCATGAAAAGGAAAAATTTAGAGCTAAGAATTGAGGGGAAAAAGTAGAAAAAAAGGATCTGACTTGCTGTTGCTTAGCAACTTGCTCACGGAGCTTGGTGGCTTGCTTCTTAATGGCATCCATATTCGAAGATTAACAACCAGAAACTTGCCTAGAGCTCGTTTCCAAAAAAAGGGCCACGGATCTAGTGATTCCAAGAAGCGCCAACGTCATAGACGGGTTGGTTTTTTACAGGTAACCGAAAGGCAAGAGTAAAGTGAATAACGCAAAGTGGTCCGGCCGAGAATTTTAGAGGAAAGCGCCTTGACTTTGGTTTCCGACGCTCCACGTGCTCCTTT
This sequence comes from Erythroxylum williamsii, assembly GCA_027564335.1. Classification (NCBI taxonomy): domain Eukaryota; kingdom Viridiplantae; phylum Streptophyta; class Magnoliopsida; order Malpighiales; family Erythroxylaceae; genus Erythroxylum; species Erythroxylum williamsii. The sequence goes on along the minus strand of JANITW010000001.1, from coordinate 24,644,465 downwards.
GTACCAACTGTCGTTTTACTGTTCGTACATGAGTCCCACAACTTATTTTATGCAATTAATATCATATAATTTTTTATATAATTGAAATTATTTATCAATGTTTAAATTATTGCATAATTAACTTTTAATAATAAATTAAATATAGATGTTTATATATTTACCTATGATTAAAAAAACTCTGATTTAATTATCAAAACTTTGAAACTTTTGATTTTACGATTTGTTTTTCAAATTTCAGTTCAGTTTATTCTAATAATTCTTATTGTTAAAAATTAATCATTTAATTAATTAATTAATTAATTTTATAAATAAATTAATTTATATTTAATAATATTTTTAATTAAAATTTAAATTATTCAATAAATAAAAATAATTTTTTAATCATATATTAAATTTTTTAATTTTATAGTTAATGAACATAGAATATTTTAAAATTTAAATCTCTTATATCAAAGTTTCTGTTGAAAAGTTTAAAATTCAAAATATGAATATAACTATTTTTGTGTTGAGTTTGTCATTTATCACAATTTGGAGTGAATGCCTTAATAATTGGATTCCAGAGGATGCGGTCGTGAAAATTGACACATGTGAACGTGAACAACTGCTTTATCCTTTGGTTTGATTGCAGGCTTAACCTATTCTCGTAATTGATAATTGTGTAACATTTTTTTATCAATTATAATAATAAAGTTCATTACAATTGATCTTTAGTTTTTTAATATAAATAATCTAATATTAAAATTAGTCTTTAAGTTATTTTGGTATAAAGACTGATAAATGTATAATGCATATATTTTAAAATTTTATTTTGTATAAGATATAATGTGATTAGAGGTCTAAATAATCTCTATAAGTATATACTTATAATAAAGATAAAAAATTCTATGAAAAATAAAATTTTAAGAAAAATTGTGAATAATAAGATTACTAAAAGATTTAAATAGATTTTTTTTTTGTTTTGGACTCAATTTAAAGTATAAGTTTTAAATTAAATAAATTTTGAGTTAAGCTCATGTTTTAAAAAACCAGAAAGTGTACTAGAGTCATTGTTATGTAATATTTATGGCATGATTTTTTTTAAAAACCTACTCCCAATGTGTTTACTTCCTTATTTAGGAATGTTGTCTTTCGTTCTTGACGGTACAATACTCTTTTGTGATTGGGAGTGACTTTGGAGTGTTGTTGTCTCTTACGATTGGGAGTGCCAGTTGTCACACATTTTTAGGAAGTGAGTTCATATAACCCTTAAGTTATCTCTTTGAGAAATAATTAAGTGTTGTTAAGTTTAGTTGTTTGATCTTTCAAAGATCTTATCATTTTTGTATTCAATTTCAAGCAATTCTATTTCTTTCTAATAACCTATTTTGCTTTCTTTCTATTGAAGCGTCAATGGTAAATGTAGAGGAGGAAGACCAAATTTTTTCCAATAAATAATGTTTTTTTGCTGCTGTTGAATTGGTTATTTGTTTCACTTCCTTCCAAATCACTTTTCTTTTTCAATTCTGACACTTACTTATATCAATTGAATCACTTTTCAATTTAAGTTTCACTCTTGTTTAAGTTTTGCTCTTAAATTTAGTTGTCTTGATTTATTATACTTGTTGTTTTCTAGACATATCTTTTTTGAATTATGAAACCTCTACAATATAACTCTCATTGTATGTATTAAAAGGTGATCATAAATCTCTGCAATATAGCTCTTCCTCCTTATGAATGGTTACCAATTGATGAATAAATCATTCAAATGCACTTTTCATATAAAGATGATAAAATGATCTTCTAAATCTTCCTTTGTAATTTGGTTTATGGAATATGGAGAGAATGTAATAATAGGATATTCTCAAATTGGGATGCAACTTTTTATCTATATAATTAATCGAGGTTACAGTTCATTATTAATAGCTATTAGAGACTATCTTTCATCTCTAGGCAACTCTAAACCCTTTACATATAAGGCAATGTAAGCAAAATTTTATATGCTAGCTTGTGAGTCAATTGGTGGGATTATGTTCAATAGTTAATTGAATTTCTTATTACATATGGTTTCCATTGTCTATAAATCTATGGTTTACCCCTTTTTAAGGGATGTTTCATGACTTTTTTCAATGATGGTTGTTAATTCCTTTTTAAAAATTATAATGCTTTTGTTATACTCACTACTCCAGCCAGGCTTTCAATTTTCCTTTTTAGTGCTTCCATTTGATATGAGGAGTTTATGTACCTTTTCCCTACTTGATTTCTAATAAGCTCCACTCATTCCAATAATTAGAACAGGGGGGTGAATGCTTTCCAGTGAGCAGGGATAGAAAGGAGATAATTATTCATCATCGTCTCCTTAATTAGCTATAAGGTGACTTCCAAAGTCTTGCTATTCAAATTATAGTAGGTTAATTAAAGAGTTAAAATGACGAGGATTTTAACTACGTATCTATTAAATTACATATTTTGTTATCTTTATATTAAATTATGGTTTGTTATATCAAATTCTATAACTTATTTCGGTTTATTTTCCTTTTTGCTTCAAACATTAAGGTCTTGTTCTATAAAGCTGTGGTAATAAAATCACTAGAAAGAGCATATTATTGAATTGGTTTGATGAGGTGCTTACATTTTTTATTTGCTGGAAATTCAAAGTAAAATTTTTTGTAATGCCAAAGTTAGTAAATTTTAAGTTTCATTATGGTGGGGTATTGGAAAGACATGAAAGCAACAAATATGTTGGAGGCAAGATCAAACGGAAGAAGGATATTGATGTTAAGAAACATAGTATGTTAGTACAAAAATGAGAATCAAAAGATAAAAGACAGAAAGTTGTATCTTTGTTTTACAAATTTCCACAAGAATCAATGAGAGGCTTGAAAAAGTTGAGCTTATATTATGATAAGGACATATTGTCGATGCTTCAACACATTAAATAAATTAAAGAACTACAATGCTAAAATCTATTATGAGCATAGTTAGGGTAATCCTACAATTGATGGTGAAGAAATTGATTTTGATGTCGACAATGAAGAGCGATTATTCCAAGTTCAGGAGGAGCAAAATGGTGAAGATTTCAATGTTATGGAGATTATTGAATTTGAAAATGATATAAGTGATGATGAAGAATATGTTACTTCAAGAGCTAATGAGAAGAAATATCAGAAGAAGGTAGGTAGTGGATTTAAATGTGATGGTGTTATAGATGGGTTTGGAAGCAATGGAAATTATTCAAACGATTCACAAAGAGAAGTAGAAAGTAGGTGGTGTTGTGAGTATAAGGACAGTGATGCTAAAGTTCAATTACCAATATATAGTGATGATGGTGGGTGCAAAGCCTCTAACACGAGGAAGAGATATGTTGTTTTTAATCCACAAGTGGACATAAAAGATTTCCAGTTTGAAGTTGGCATGAAGTTTAAGGGTGAGGTTTAGTTTAAGAAGGCAATATGAAAACATAAAAGATTTTTAGTTTGAAATTAGAAGTTGACATAAAATTTAAGGGCAAGGTTTGGTCTAGGTAGGCAATATGAAATTATGTAATTAAAAATGGATATGATATTTTAGCAATAAGATCTTGTGTGAGAATATAAGTTATTTGTGATTCACACTATCCTTTTAGGGTTTATGATGGTTGGATTGGAAATGAAAAAATCTTTACAGTGAAGATATTTGAAAACAAGCATACTTGTTTGTAAGAAAGTCCAAAAAAGCAAGCAACCTAGTAAGAAGTGGATAGAAAATCAATTCTTACACAAGCTTAAGAGGAATACGAATTGGCCAATTAGCAAGATGATAGATGATCTTTAAAGGAATTATATATTGCAATTGAAATGGGAAGCTATTATGATGTTATGAGGATCAACAGAAGGGCATTATATAAAATTGTAGTCTTATGAACAAGAATTGTGGCGGGTTGATAAAAAGGTCAATTTATCATCCAAAATGAACTTGATGAAAAGTTTGGAAAGCTAATGTTTAAGAGATTTTACATGGGTTTTAGTGCATTGAAGTATGGTTTCTGTAGTGATTGTCAAAAAATAATAGGGCTAGATGGATGTAACATCCCGTCCCTGACGGGAAGGGTAAATTGGTAAATTGGGACAGGCTAGGTTGTTGCATTTGCATATTTGAAATGTAAACATTCAATTGGCCTCTAATTGTCGAGGACTGAGTCATTTG
>JANITW010000001.1:24609276-24631916 GCA_027564335.1 Erythroxylum williamsii | reverse complement strand
TGATGCCATGAGGAGTGTAGTGGTGGTTGTCAGTAGTGGTCTCTTGTCGTAGGATATGTACCGGAATGACCTACGGGCGTTCCGGTGGATACCCTATGGTAAGGGGTAAGGGGGCGCTACAAATGGAGCTGGCATGAGTAAGCATTGGATAGACTAGTGTTCTATTGGCTTAGATGACTCATCATTAACGGATAGAGATGAGGAGATCTTGGATGATGTGGCAGATAAGATCATAGTGGCTGGACATCAACTTTAAGAGATAAAAATCATGTGGAAGGATGATCTAGAAATACAGAAGATCTTTGTAGATATAGATAATCATTCCTAGATAATGTAATCTTTTATCTTATTATTGTGATGTAGCTTAATCCTATTAGATAGAATCTTAATTAGATGAGGATGTCATCTATTAGTTAGTTTGATGTAATCTGATAAGATAAGATATGATAAGATTGTGATCCTAACTAGTAGAGTTCTATTAGGATTCTATCTTAGTCTTCTAGGGATGCCGATAAATAGCTCATTGGAGTCTTGCTCTCATAATTAACAAGAGAGTGTTGTGAGACATAGCAATTGAGAAAGTATTCCCTTGTATATTTTGAGGGGAGTAATGAAGGTTGGCTTTTAAGTTGTATCTTTTTCTTGCTCTTATTGTTTCCTTTACTATTCTAGTACTTCCGTAATTTTCTTGTAAGTGTGAAAGTTAAACAGGTGTTTAAGAACTAGATTGTTGATTGACGATCACATGGGAAGGTTGAGTCTTGATTAGAAGGACCTAAGTAAGATTGCCATACAAAGGAGTAAGCGCGTCTTGCGGATAAGTTTGGTGCCAAAGGAAAACCTTTGTAACTATTGTATAGATCATCCAGAATAGAGTTCGATTCAATTGAACCTAAAAATAGGAATAAATGACATATGATAAAAAATATGCAACTAGAAATTGCTCAAGCGGATGTCCACGTCAAGATAGGAATAGAAGTTACTAGCTAAAATAGAAGGGTGCCAATAATGACCCAGATAGCAGAAACAGTCGTGGAAATTGTGTTAGCAAAAAGAGGAACAATTGACAGTTAAGAGTGCTTAGGAGAAAATTGATAGGCGGAGCATTAACAATTGGGGAACAAATCACCCATTTTCATTATTTTCTATCATATTTTTTAGCATCCATTCATCTAATAAATAGGACTCATAAAAAATGAATCGATAGATGCCTATATAATAGGGTAGGAATAGAGTAATGAAAACAGATAATTTGAACCTTGACAATTGCGGTTATGATTAATTGGTAATTTATGAGAGTCATAGTTTAAGTTATAGAGGATTTGTAACACACGAAGCTAAGTGATTGCTTAACAGTGGAGTGGCAGGTGATGACAGTGTAAGCAATAAGTTATTGCAATTTTATGATATTATTATTTTAATTAATAAAAGTATTTATTTATTTAAACATTTTTAATTAATATTTTAATACTAAAAATATCTAAAATAATTATTGTACACAATTTTATATTTATATATTATTTTTAAATTATTCCAAGTTATAATTTTATCAAGAAGAAAAATTAATAAAACAGTATAACAAGCAAAAGTTATGTTTCTTTCTTATCAAAAAAGTAATTGATCTTATAAATTAAAGTATTAAAATACTTAAAAATATGTAAGTACTTATTAGAGAATAAATTCACTGAAATGATCTAATTCTAAAGATCTTAAATGGAATATTACTTATATGTTTGTAATTTTTATTATGATGGTTATATAATTAATCTCATTTATATGTTTGTAATTTTTTTATTATGATGGTTATATAATTAATCTTTAAATTTGAGATTATCAAGGTATCTCATATGAGAATTACTATATTCTGATACTACTTATAGTCTATCCTATTTATGATTAAGAGTGGCAATGGGTCGAAACAAGCTAAGCTTAGGCCAAAGCAGCCATAATCTTGATTCAATCCAACTCAGTCAATTTTTATTTTAAAATTAAAAATAAATTTTTTATTTAAAAATTAAAAATAAAAATGATGTCATTTTTCATAAAATTATTTCATTTTCCTTATAGATTTTAAGGACAAGGCCCCCCTAAAGGCTCAATCAAATTAAGCTTGACTTCAGGTCATACCGAGTTGTACTAGGTCAAGCTCAGACCTGGTTACGAAACCTATTTAGGGCAGCCCAATCGGTAGTAATTAGATATAGTATGAACCATATGAAGATAATTGAATAAGTCAATAAATGATGCGTCATTCAAAAATAAGTAAAAAAAAACGTTCAACTATTCTTGATTAGTAGTGATTTAAAGAATTCTCTAACTAAAGTGTATTGACATTTTAAAAGATATTTTATCAATTATGAATCAACTACTAATTAGAAAGAATGATCTTGATTAGATTTAATAAGAGTATATACTATATCCATACTCTATGTCCAATTGGAAAATTGAATGACAAAAATATCAAATTATACATTATAGCATGCATAGATAGGTTGAGTCAAACCTTCGACATTCCTAATATTTAGGTAGTCAAGACATGCTGTTAGACGTCAATTTTGATTTATGATTATAAATTGTCTAACTAAAAAATTAAATACAAATTAAAATAATTTTTAATTTATATAATTTTAATTATGAATTAGAATTAGAATTAGAATTAGAATTTATAATTATTGTCAACATAATAGGAACCTAATGAGTCATACATAAAAACAACTCAAAAAAGAAAAGATTAATTTAAATCAAGTTAGACTTAAATGTGAAGTTTAAGAAACTTCATGGATCAAATATGAGATGTTTGATAATTCTAATTATAATTTAGTTTAATTTAAATAAAAATAAACCCTTATACTTGTTTTCTATTTATAGGAAATAAGCATTTAAGCTAGCACTCCTGCTTATTTCCTCTAAAAAGTTGAGCTTTTTTCCATATTCCGTAAATAATGTTAGAGGTTGGATACTTGGATAACTTGTAGTTGACACCTCGAAAAGGTTTTAGCAGGAAATTTAAATTAGGTACGATTCTTGCATTTTATGATTTGTATTTTTTAAGTTATTCAATTATTAAGATTTGATCAAAAATATCGTTAAAATTTTTAATTTTTCACTACACTCGTGATTCAATCATGGTTGGTTTCCCAACAGATAGCTACTACTAATTCCTAGCAATGGGCAGTGGCTAGTCAATGACAAAAGGAAAATAAATTTAGTTCACATATGGGTAACTACAGATTAACAAAGTACCTATAGATAAGATATAGAACAGATAATGCAGATTGTTTGTTAAGATAGATCAAATCAAAGAAGTAGATGTGAACATAGATGTACTAGACAAGCATATAGCAAAAAAAGTAGTGGTAGAATAACTCTGATACCATGATAGTTGAAAAAAATTAGAATGTTTATTTCGATTGAATTGTAATATAAAGAGATAGAACATATTTTATAAACGAGGTTAGGATATATACGAGAAAATATATGAGATGTATAAGACATAGAAGAAATCTTGTTATAATTTCAAGTAAGTTTGTTAAGATCAGTTGAAAATCGTTCAATCTTTCACCAAAAGTAGCTCGATCATGAACTCACTGTCTTCATATTTCATAAGATTGGATGTCCATGAAACTTCAATATGTTAAGAATCGGTGAAATTTATATTAGTAAGCATATATCATAAAATTATTTATTTAGAATAATATAGATATGTAAACAAAAATAGTTAACTTCTAAAGAATGTCTTCTAATTATCTAAAAAAATAAGTAATGTTTTCTAATGAGAAAATTTCTTGGACATAGCGGTGGAGATTATGGTAAAACTTCATGTAAAATCCTTGAAATGATTCAGGTCCATGTACTAAACTTGAAGCTTCATAATCCAAGACCCTTTTTCTGTTCAGAATCATTTAGTTCTCCATCAACAACAACCTAATAAAGATCTCAATCTCACTCTCTTCTCGGTACCTCGTGAGAACAAATATAACACATCACTCTCATAGGGCATACTCTCGAACATATCGATGATATTCGAGGATATACTCTACAGGGATGATACTTTAAGACTATCGAAATAACACGTTACAAACTTTTCACGCATCAGACATATCTTAAGCAACTTATATTTAATTTGGGCCCATTTTAATACAAATATATTCAATCAAAAAGTCATTACATTTTAGAATTCATGTGTATATAATATAACAGTTGCGTAAAGCAATGCTTAATAAAAATTAACTGAAGATATATGCAAGTGCTAACTGATCCCAACCCCTAACTCATGCTCATTTGCAGTGGCTGAACTCCAATTGGTCTAATTGGATAACTCTTTGAACCTGAAAAGCAACATTACAATTTTGGTGAGTTCTGCGAACTCAGTTGAGTAACCATCCTTGATGGTTCACTCTTATCGTATAACACAATAATTCATGTTATCATCAAACTCACTTCAACATGATTATCATCAAGTAATATCACGAAATACTTTGTTCACAAATGTCACATTTCAAACACAAATCCATACAATTCATCATTTCACTACAATTTTGCATAACACAATCTTCGATAAATTATCACATATTCATACAAGAAAAGTCCTCAAAACAACGTAATCATTCAATTTATTCATATCATATGTGAATGCAATATTTATGAGATTCAAATTCATTTATTACGTTGTTGTAACCATGTGTCCTTTTCACTGTTTCATATCCGTTGTGGATAACGAGCTCTTTCATGTTGTCCCTTATTTGTTGGAGATACAGGGCTCATTGCACACATTAAGCCTTAGGCTCTTTCCACAAATGTCTGAGCTTTAAGTTCTTTTTTACTGGCGATATCAATCATAAATGCCTTTATATTTCATGCATTAGAATGAAATGCGTTCCATAAATTCAATCATTATACTTATTCAATCACATTCACATTCTTTCTCATTCACATTTTTCATCAGACTTTTAGTCCAGCATTCAACATTTAAGTTGAGAAACAAGTAGTTAATCACATTCACATTCAAGTAGCACTTTCAATGTTTTATCTATACATCAAACTCCTCGGACATTTCATGTCCAGAATTCAGTACACAAATAGCACATATCAAATTCAATTAGTCAATCTCATTCACATACAAGTAATACTTCCAATGATGTTTACATACATCAAACGCCTCAGACAATTATTGTTCAAAATTCAGAACATAATCAGTACATATCAAATTCAATTCAGTAATAAATAGAAAAAATTAAGGTGAGACCATCTTAGGTTATTCATAGTACGCTCCCGTATATGGTATTGCCTAGATGTTCCGACAATGCTGGAATGATGGCGTACGTCTTGAGTGTCTAAATACACATACATTGTACATATTACTAACTTGATCAAACAAATACATATTTAACTATGCACATTTATATGTGTCATGTGCAATGCATGCTCAATGACCATCCAGGGTATGTTTCCTTAATCACAATTCATAATCATTCAAACATTATCACTCGAATGTGTCTTATTAACACTTAGGTTAATACCTTAAATACACTTGATCATGCTCAATTCATTAACCATTCCAACTTTTTCCTCAAAACAGACTTTCAGCTCTACTTTGCATGATCATTATGACAAGAAAAATGGTGTATTTCTATAACACTTTCTTCTAAACAATTGTTCACCTGTGTTTTAAGTTTCTAATGACACCAAGATCATACAATTTAGTTCATTATTCTATGAGTTATGCTCAAAATACTACAGACTGAGTACATTTGAAATTTTGGCTAGGGCATGATCATATATTCAAGTTGTATGACTCATATCTCTCAATTTCAATATCCAAAAATAACAAACTTTATACCAAGTGAAAGCCAAGAGAATAAGCTACAATTTTGTGAAGACAACTTTGTCTGATTTAGCCTACATCAATACAGTTTATTCAATAACAACAAGACATGATTTCTGTCTTAGGTAGTGCTACAGCCTAAGCCAAAACTCAATTTCAAGCCAAATTTAAAGAACATTAAGGACAGAATTCAAATTCAATTTCTCTTAAAAATTATAGCCAAATATTTCTAGTTCAATTTAAATCAAGAATCATCTCATTTGAAAATATACAGATCAAAATATAGCCAAAGTACCGAAGCATGATTAGTGAAATCATTCCAGTTAACAATATCCCAGCACACTCACCACTTTCATCCTAAATTTATCACTCAATATTTTCTGAATGGATTCAAATGTTCATAAGTTTTGGTGGAGATGAAGAACAATGTGTTATGAGTCTATTGGTTCAAGTCTCATGTCATTTGGATGTCAAGAGAAGAAGTTATAAGAAAAGGAACAAAGGACGTTCAGAGAAAACACTACAACTAACATGCTCTGGCAAGTCTTCTTCACCAATATCACTTGTATTTCATTCCAATTCAAGCATCATTCTTATATCATTTGATGTCATAAAACTTAGATTATCACTTACTTGTTAGGCTTTCAATTTAGCTCAAACTTTAGATTAAATCAAGTTTCCATGCAAGAAAAATTCATCACCAACTTAAGATGAAAACAAGTTGATTATGGACACAAGATGAAAGTAGCTTTCAGCTGGTTTCTTGGCTATTTTGTGAGAGGTTAAGGTGTGAATTTCGTGTACCAATTTAGCTAAGGCAAAGGCTAGAATACAGAGAAAAGTTTGAAGCATTTTTGGTGGAGAGAGGTGAGGGAAACAGCAGAAATGTTGTTGCTGGAATTTGCTTCACAACATTCTAGGTGTTACCACTCAAAATGTTGTCATTAGTCCCCAATTAATCAATCCATACGTCTCATTATAATTAGTCCGCATGTCACACAATAATTGGTCCATTTGTCATTTAATTACTAGTCTATTTGTCACACATTTAACTATGTCAAATGTCACTCAATTTAAGGCTTAATTATCCAAATTTTTTATGTATCAATTTATCCTACCACTTAATATTTGTTATACATTTTATTTCATCAATCTCCCAATTAATCACAATTAATTCCAATTCACTAATTGAAATCCAATAATACCAAAATTCAATACATACCAAATCACAATTCACATCATTTTCACTTAAGATTTTTCATACCCTAGGACATGTCAATTGAGTGCCATTTGTCTAATTCACAATTCATGTGTGTATGCTCATATCATTCCTTTGAATATAATTATAATAATTATGTCACAATTGTACCAATTTTGCTCTACATTCTAACATTCATATAACCCATTAATCTAACTCTTTAAATATCTCGATCATTTGAGAGACAGGATGCTACAATAAATCTACACATCATTTGAATCAGTTGAGAAAAGAATGTATATGCATGACATAGGATTAGGTGTTAATTTATGCTATGTAACTAATCAATTTATTGTAGTTCAGTGACATAATTATTTATAGCTATTCTTTATCTTATACATATTTAGATATATATGATAAATTTTGTGGGATAAATATACATTGCAAATAAAATTATAACGATATCATAATTATGAGATTCATATTGCATTTTTATATTATCCCTAAATTGTTCTTAATCATTGTTTTACTAAAACTGGACATTAATAAAACGTAAAAACATTAATACACATTATGTTTTCCTTATGAAGAAAGTAGTCAATCCCGTAGACTAAGGTATGGAGAAATTTAAGTAAACATGTGAGTACCTGTTAGATAACAAGTTTACTGAATTGAACCCCTATAAGAATTTCATTTGGAGCACTACTTGTATGTTTATAGAAATTCTCATTGTGATGATTATATAAGTGATCTATTGATTTGAGATCTCCAAACTATCTCATATAAAGATTTTTATATTTTGATACTACTTATGCATATTCTAGTCAAGAGTATCTCAGTCAATAGTAATTGGATATAGTATCAACTATATGGAGATATCTAAGTGGCTAATATAGGATTCTTTACCCTAAAGTAATTAGGGAGAATATTTTGTTGTTCTCAATTAGTATTGATTTGAAAAATCTTTAGCCAAGGTGGAATGACACTTTAAAAATAGTTTTCAAATGTCATCAATCAAATCAATTATTAGAGAATTAACTTGTTTACACTCAAATAGAGTAACAATAATTTCATGCTCTATATCTAATCGGAACATTATATGATGAAAATATTGAATTATAAAAAATGGATGAAAAGATTAATCAAAACCACTTTGATATTCCTAAATATTGGATGGTCATGATGTGTTACCAGATGTCAATCTTGATATATAGATACAAATGATTTAATTAGATAATCAAAGATAATTTAAAAGAGTTTAATACATTTAATCCTAAACATGATATAGGATTATAATTTATATCCATTGTAAACATATATAGGAACTTAATGGGTTATACACAAAGAACAAGTTGAAGTGAGAAAAGTATTTTAATCAAGTTAGATTTGCGTATAAAGTTTGATAAACTTTATGATTAAATATGAGATATTTAATAAATAATAATCAATATGAGATATTGGATTTTATTTTGATAAAAAAAAATTTTACTTAAAATTAATTATAATTCTAATTAAATTTTAATTAAAATTAGAATTTAATTTCTAACTTTAACTAAATTACTAAAATGTCCAAAACCTATTATAAATAAGTTTAGAAGATGTTATATAGATACCATTAGAGGTCGACTATTTCTGTAACTTCGATGGTTGAGATAAGCTGACTTTAAAATTGAGGGAAATGACAAGAAAAAGATCAAGCTTTAAAATAAAGTATAAATTAAAATTCATACTTTATTATGATTTATATATTAATCATTTTTATATAATTTAAAATAATCTTGACTTTCTGGAAATCAAAACAAAAAATTTTGTGTTTATTATATTGTTCACAAGATCAGATCCCGCTTCGATTTTTCAACATTGGTAACTAAATCAGACACATATATTGGGTCTGTGTAATGGGGTACTTTATTGTCAAAGTTATGGAGCTTTGTCTACTAATCATTTATGGTTATGGAATCACCAAAGAGATTATCATCTTCCAGCTTCTGGACCTCGTTATGGTAGGTTACATAGTTTTTGCTATATTTAGATGCCATATGATTTCTCAACATTGTGAACTAAATCAACCAAGGATATTGAGTCTATGTAATGGTATGCTTTATTGTCAAAGCTATAGAAATTTGTCTTCTAACCATTTGTGGCTATAAATCTTGCTACTAGAGAGATTTAAGCATCTTCCAGCTTTTGAACCTCGGTATGGTAGGTGTTAGACCCCAAACTCCTAGATAGAGGAATCATGCAGGCATTGGCGAGCCTTGACCAATATTTGACATACGAAACAACATAACAAGGCAAAGACTTGCGATGAAGTAAGGACGAAAAGGGGCAATGTATTGGCATACATTGTCATACATTAGCGAAAATCTTAGACGAGATGCAAGATTCGGATGTGAGACCAAAAGAAGGCTAGAAATGGACACCATGTGGAAGGTTAGCTGGATCACGAGTATGACAGTGGTATGCAAGAGTTCCACGGTAAACTAACAAGTTAAATCAAGCATGGTATTAGTTTTGATAGAGTTTCAAACCTTGTACAAGTTTACTTGGCTATAGATGGGTTCTTGATGGACTAGGGACTTCGTGTGTGCTCAAATTGACAGACCATAATTAATGGAGTTGGCATAGGAAAGCATTGGACAGACCAGTGTGCTATTGGTTTGGATGACTCATCATCAACGAATAAAGATGAGAAATTCTTGGATGATGTGGTGGATAAAATCACAGTAGATGAACATCAGCTCTAAGAGATAAAGATCATATGGAAGGATCATCTGAAAATATAGGAGATCTTCATGGATATAGATAGATCATTTCTAGGTAGATGTAAGCTTTTATCTTATTATTATTATGTAACTTAATCCTAATGGATGGGGATGTCATTCTATTGATTAAGGTGATGTAATCTGATAAGGATAAGATAAGATAACATGTGATCTTAGCTAGTAGAGTTCTATTAAGATTCTAACTTGGTCACCTAAAGGTGCCTACAAATAGTTCATTTGAGTTTTGCTCTTCTTAGAGAGAGAGGGAGATTGAGAGAGCATTTTTTTATACTTTGAAAGAAGTAATAAAGGTTGCCTTTTGGTTGTATCTCCTTTTTGTTCTTATTATTTCCATAAATATTTGGTTCTTTTGAGTTTTCTTTCAAGGCTGTGAGTGAAACACTACAAGGTAGTGAGGCGTTCGAAAACAAGTAGGTTGGTCGACAGCCATGAGGAAAGACTGAGTCTTACTTTAACAGACCTAAGTGAGATTATCTTGTAAAGGGGTTGGCATAACTAGCGAACAAGTTGGTGTTTGAAGGAAAACCTTTGTAACAGTATGTTATATGGTTTTCTTTATGTTGTTCAGATCCCGCTTGATTTTTCAACACTGAGAACTAAATCGACACATATATTGAGTACATGTAATGGTGTGCTTTATTATCAGCAACAGATATTGAATCCATGTAATGGTGTGCTTTATTGTTAGAGCTATGAAGATTTGACTCCTAACCGTTTGTGATTATGGAATCCTACTACTAAAGAGATTTAAACATCTTCTAGCTTTTAGAGCTTGCTATGGTAAGTTATATGGTTTTTGCTGTGATGTTTAGATCCTGCCCGATTTTCCAACATTAGGAACTAAATTAGTCATGCATATTGAGTCCATATAATGGTATGCTTTATTGTCATAGCAATAAATATTTGGCATCTAACTATTCCTGGTTGTGGAATCCTGCTACAAGAGAGATTTAAGAATCTTCCAACTATTGGACCTCATTATGGTAGGTGTCACAATGGTCTACTTAGGCAATAAACTTATACCGTAAGTTACGCCTATTTCTTTGCATGGCAATCTCACTTAGGTCCGTTTAAGTGAGACTCAACTTTCCCACATGATCATTGACCAAAAAAATCTTATTATGAAATACCTTATAACTCTTATGGTGTTTAGCTCTCACACTCTTGCAAGAATACTACATAAACAATAGATAATTAAAGGCAACAATAAACTTAAAAGAGCTCACTAAAAGTTAATATTAGTTCTCCAAGAGTATATAAAGGAATGTTCCCTTTTAGTGTGTTTCCCTCCCACTTATCTATATTAAAGAGCAAGACTCAAATAAGCTAGTTATAGGCACCTCCAGCTTGATGGCCAAGTTACAAATACATAATCAATTGGATGGCATCCTCATCTAAATAAGACTTTATGTGATAAGATTTAGCTACATTACAACTAACAAGTTAAGATATTACATTTAATTAGGAAAGATACAAAGAACTTTACTATTTTCACATGAACCTCTCACGTAATCTTTATCTTTAAGAGCTTAAGTATGATCTACATCTTTCAAGATATCCCTTTGATCTCTATCCATTGACGATGAGCCATACAAGCCTAAAACTTTTGATAATATACTGATTTGGTCCAATGCTTACCTATATCAAGTCTATTAGTCATAGTTTGTGTAAAGTGCTCACTGGCTCCTTCATGCATGTGAGCTAACCTTTAATTCAAGTCCAATCCAAGCTATCTTTTAGTCTTACATTCAATTTTCCATCTCGTAGAAGATGTGTTCCTATACGGAGCCTATCACTGGATCCTGGGCTGTTAAGAAGAAGGTCACGTCATCCTCTATTTTGATGCTACTGCTCATAAGCTCTTAAAAATTATATCTATTCCACAAGAATTGAGGACTTAAATCATAGGAGGAGGGGTGCCACACCTGGAACAGTATCATAACCAATCTCCGGCAATTAGTTTGAGAATTGATACGAGGCATGTGTGGATTATGTAAGATTATGGGGTAGCTGCACCAATTTTATTGGTTTTTGAATAATGGTGCGGTGCTCGTGCTCTGCAACTTCAGTGACAAGCAATTGATGTGGCATCACCTTCATACTACAGAACTCAAGGCAGTTCAAATTCATCCAGGAATATCTGATATCAACATACTATCCGAGACCTGATTTCGGTTGGTGGAAGATAAGAACATGAAGAACAGATTACTGAGTGTTCCAGTAAAGTTGTCTTAGTTTTTCCTGGGATTGTTTCAGTTGGTATTTTTTGAAAGCCTTACTTGATTTTATATGAATGCAAATAACAAGATAGGAACTCCACGAGCAAGAAACGACAGTGTCTTCTTATTCAATTGCAACATAACAATGCAATTTTTATATCTACAGATTGAATTATATTCACACTATTATAAGAATCAATCCTATCATGTGCGTTCCTGAATATATGGAGTAGTGGTTGTTATTCAGTGATATCCAAGTGGAGCAGGTGAATCCTTCAACTCTAATCCTTGACATTGAATGTCCTGTAGGTCAATAAAATAAAAGGAAATGTTAAAAACATATCATCCGATGAAAATATATAATTTATATGCAATTTGATTGAGTAATATTCTTACCGATGCATAATGATTAAGGTCTCGATGATGTGCCTCATCAGCTCTAATCACCATCACAACATCACGAAGTGTGGAGTCAGGAGGCATACGCCAATAATCAATGGCGATAGCAGGAGCTGGAACGTTCTCGAAGCTGCCATTGTCCAAATCCCTGAGGAACTCGGTGTAGGAGTTGACGGCTTCTTCTTCAAGGTAACCAACAATGCGGTGGGCGAGCTTTGGAGAGGCCAAATATGCCAGAAAATAAGCGTTGAAGAACGCGCCTTGGACAGCGAACACAAGAGCACGCTCGTACCACTTGGGTTTAGCCAATTCAATGAAGGTCATCAGATGCATCCTCTCGTTCTCAGCTTCCTCCAACAGTGCCTTTATCCACCCACCGCTTTGCTCGAACCTCCTCAATGATTTGCAGTGCAATAACATCCCTCCCACCATGCCTGGAACCGCCGCTACTGTCTCTAGTAGCATGGCGTGGCACATGTGACGTCTCTGCAATTCAATTAAACATTTGTCATGAGATGAAGGGTCCTGATCCTGTTCCTGTTCCTGTTACTGTTACTCAGATTGGATGAAGAAAAATAGATACCTGAAAAAATAAGTAAGTGGGGTACTTGAGAGTTTGAACTGTCCTGTAAGCGCATTTGTCCATTAAGTTGTCAGCTTTATGATGCTTCTTCACGTCAATTGAAAGGTCAGGCTTGTAGCTCTCCCATGGCTGCAAAGTTTTGATTTTGATTTTCTGTTACTACACTGATATAAACAGAGAATGGAAGGCAATAAATCTGGAGTGAGCATGAAAATATAATACATACCCTGAAGCAGTTCCACTTCCAAGCAGAACCATCTTCCTTAGTAAGCTTAGTGGGAGCAACACCCCAATAACTCACTACCGGCTTATTACTTGGGTTCTCCTCTTTAGCAGGAGGAGTTGCAGAGGCACTCCAATTCCTGACTCCTGCAAAGGAAGCGGGTGAAGTTGGGAGGAGGCGGTGGCCATGTCTGGATTGAATAAGAAGGCTTGAGAATAGTTTTGTTGCTGAGCTGGTACGACTCATTTTCAGGTTGTGTCCGTTTGTTGAGGAATAAGGCACTGCCCTCCTCTCCCCTGCTTGATATATATGAAGGAGACTTTGATTTGTCAATGCGCGTATTTTAATTTGAATTGAAAAGCTAAATCTAAGTCTAAGTCTACTTTGCCTGCACGGGTATCTCAATGTCCTCCGAAAGGTTGTTAAGTAGCAAGAGTCTCTTATTCGAGTCTCGAGTAATAGTTTCATCCAATATGATAGTTCCTTGTGCGCATCAAGGCTACTTTTTTAAAAAACTAAGTGATGTTAAACTATAATTTACCCTCTCATTATTTTATCAGGCCGCATCAAGGCTACTTTTCTAAAAAACTAAGTGATGTTAAACTATAATTTACCCTCTTATTATTTTATCAGGCCGGAATGTAAAGGCGTCGGATGGACAGTTCAACCTTTTGAGTTCCAAAAGTCTAAGTCTACGTTTAAGCCTGTCTCTCTCCATAAATAAAGGAGCCTCAGACGCCTTATTTGACACACCCCAAAGTCCAAACCAAGCATTTGTGTATTTCCCAAGTTTTCCTATTGAAGTTGCTCCAGACGTAGTTTCCGAATCAGCCACGTAAGTGAAATTTTTATTGAGTTGGTTGAAGTTGCGTCTATTTATTTCCTCGTCATCCATGTGCTCAATCAGCTTGAAAACAATAGGTTGACTATAACTAACGAGACTCGGCTGAGATTGCCTATGTCCAAACCATAATCAAACTTGAACGCAAGATACGCTAATCAAGAAACCATATATATGGGTTTAAAGCAAAAACGGAAATAAATGGGAAAAGTAAAAAGCTTATCCAACAGTATTCTACGTAAAACACTGCTTTCCTGATTAGTGTACCAATAGGTCTGGAGTTCCATCAAAGAGGAGTTAGCTGGGGTTCCTTGATATTTTGTACAATGTTGTTAGTGTCGCCGTTGGATGTGGTTGAGGCTCCACTGGGATCTGAATTAATAAACCACATTTATTTAGAGATGTCGAACAAGAAGATTCATTACTAGAGGTGCACTTGGAAGAGCAACTAAGATTGTGATATTGGTCAATGTAATCTGATACTATCGTAAAATAGTGTAGGAATGTTATCAATATACAGAACAGATGCTATTACACATTTCCTGTAGTGTAGTATCTATAACTTTTTTTTCAAAGTGCCTGCAGCCTATACATTTACATCATTACTTGCAGCAGTTCGTGTTTCCATTGCCATCTCCGGGAGAGCTCAGCTTGCCTGAAATTGCTGGTTCTACGCAAAGCACTAAACCAAACCATCGCTGGTTGCATCTGACCAAGTTACCATCTTGCTGACTACGGAGGAACATGACAAACATCCAAGAGTCTCACTTACTGCCAGATATGTGCAAGTCTTTTTTGGGTAGCTCTGCCACAGAATAGGCTTAGGTTACATGTTTCAGAAGCTGTAAACCTTTAGCCTTGTCACAATCTGCAACATCTTTCTTCAAAGGCAGATTACACGCTGCCCGTTCTTTCATAGCTTCCTTCTCCAATTTCTTCTTTTCAGCATCAGCCTGTCTCTCATTCTCTTCTCGTGACTTATTGAACATCTTAACAAAGACAACCAATATCTGGGTGACTGCAAAGGAGAAATGCAGCAGGAATATCAGCAATTGGAATAGAAGTGCATCAATTATTTTGTAATACAGATGAAAACCTTCTTTTTGAGCTTCAAGAACTAAAAGTCAATTCAAGTTTATATTAACAGACAAGTATCTCATAACCAGGCATCTAACTTTTCTCTAACACAATAAAAGGATCAGTAAGAAACTAATAAATCAAAACCCATTTACCAAAAGAACAAACCTAATTACATGGAGCTGTAAAAATAACCAGAGTAAACAATATCTAGAACAATTGAATCAATGTAGTTGCAAGAAAGGATGATAAGTTTGCAACTAAACCTTGTTCAAAAGGACAACGAGCTGGATCTTCTCCAAAGTACTGGGATAATGAATCTGCATTTCTTCCCTGAACAATAGCACCACGTGAGTTAAGCACCAAAACCAGTGATGAACTGTGCAAAGCAGTCATAAACAATTTTAAACGCACAAAACTCACCACTTCAGAGTACAAGGAAATAAGTGACCTTACTTCAGCTTCAGCCGTATCAAGGAAATTCTTCAATACCTGGAGACGTGTTCATGTTTCAGATGACCAATTTGTTGGAGGGCTCAACTACACAAGTTTTTTTATACATAGATAAACACTAGTAGAGGAAAAATGACCAAGTAGTTCACTCCATACAAACTCGATTAGAAGTGAAGAAACAAGTAATGTCAAAACTCAAGCGCAATCATGTTATCTACAAATACTAATCCATAACAACTATTGGGCCACAGGTTCTGGAATAGGAGAGGCAGCCCTCTCCCACCACCTTTCCCCATTTCCTGACACATTAGCATACATGGATTTCAAATAGCAAAAAGTTCAAAATTTTCAAGTCAATAGGTTTCTTCTAGCATCAAAATCAACATAAGGCATGCCAAACTCATCCAAAATATATCCTGACAAAATAGCTTAAGAATGCAGTCAGAGTTTAGATGAATATTGGATAAACAGTTGAGATGGATAATTATTCTTCCAAAAGTGAACATCTATTAGAGAGAGAGAGAGAGAAAATGTCATAAGCCTCCAGTTAAATATGTTTATAGAAGGAGGAAGAAGGCAGCTTGATAGGAAATTTACAACATTTCTTTAAAATAGGAGATCTTACCTTAAAAGCAGTCTATTTAAATATTTAGTATCATAACTAGTAGGTCTTATTAGAAATCTTATCCTAAATAAACTAGTAGGTCTATTCTTGTTACAAGTCTTATCCTAAATAAATTGATGTAACCAGCCTCTATATAAAGCTACGTTATTTATGAATAAAGCATCAGACAAATTATCAAAGAAATATTGCTTGGAGGACAAGACCTTGTCACAGACAGGTCTCCCTCTTGCGTAGAAACATAGGGTCTTCTAAATAAGGGAAGAACTCCAACAAGGGATATCAAGAGGATTCCCTGGTGGATCATCCCGTAACTAGATCCTACGCTCAGGACCATATCAAAGCTCTAGGAGGCTCAATCAAGATGAAGACGTGGCCTAGACTGATTTTAACAATTGCTTCTATTTGTGTGGTCCTGTTTAGAGCGTGCTGTGATCTTTTAGTAGGAATATGCTGACTGATAAGGCAAGGTAGTCACAAGGGAGGTACGAGTTATATAGAGAATGTAGAAGGTTGTGGTGGGTTCATGAGCTTTGTGTGGAATTTCCATGTTTGGGTAGGACTACGAGAGAACTAGCCTCTCAAATGCTGCCAATGACGCTGTAACACCTCCTATTCTGCTATCAATACCACTCATCTTCTATTTCATTATATGTAGCTTAACATAGTGCTGCAATTTCAACTTTCAAAAGAAAAAAAAAAACACTGAACTGCATTGGTAATCTTAGTTGTTCAGACAGCCAGATGTCGACTGCCTCTAATCTTGTTAGTTGATACTATTTGGACCACAGGATATGAAACATAGTGCTGCAATTTCAACTTTCAAAAGTAAAATATAAAAAAAAACACTGAACTACATTGGTAATCTTAGTTGTTCAGACAGCCAGATGTCGACTACCTCTAATCTTGTTAGTTGATACTATTTGGACCACAGGATATGAACCCAAACCAATTAGAAGGGAAAACAAAATAAAGGTTCAGAAGAGAATGAGGAAACTCATCTTTCCATGCACATCAGAGTGGGAGCTTAAAAGCAACTTCTCTTCCTCAAATTCTTTAGTGTGTCGTTTGCATAATTTGATAAGAAACAATTTTGCAATGCAAGAATGAAGCATGTGTATGGCTTTTCTAGGATAGCCCTAATTCAGACTTCTGCATTATCTTCTATATAAAAGGTTGCTCCTGTGTACTCTCTAAATCTTTCAATTTATAATTTTCGTTTCAATTAATTCATTTGTTATGAATAATCTTCCAAACAAATCTCAATTATTCTCACCTTCTGGAAACCCGTAGAAATAGCACCGTCATTTTCTGAAGCAGTGAGTTCTTGTTCCACCTTTTCGAGGCCTTTACTGACAGCTTGCATTTCTTCAGCCAGAGTTTTCAATTGAATCTATTCATTTAAAGATGGAGACAAGCACACACAAAAAATTGCATGTCAGAAAGATGAGCTATCAACAAGTAACATCAAGCAAATGAAGAACCGAAAGCAATTGTTGAGGATACCTTTGAAGCAGCTTCTAGGTGAAGCAGGTCCTTACCAAAATCTAGCAACTCTGGCATTTTCTCACTAAGTAGCTAGTTGAAAACAAACACAAAGAGTTGAGAACATTCCAAGAAGGTCAACCACAAAAGGGAAATATTTGACACTGGAAAATGGACACATCAGACATTATGAAATGCAGCTAGATCAAAACATTTCTGGTCTGTCAGGAAAATTAAGCATCTGCAATGAGTTTGCCTCCAGACTAAGTAATTTTCAGTCACATATTACCATTTAATAGTGGTCTCTACAACAGGCCAAGGAAAATTAAAAATTAAGATGGGAATTGAGTCCATGCTTTCAGCAAAAAGGTAAAGCAGAATTTGTTACAAAACAAAAAGAACACAGTATTGAGAAATCCAAGAAAACTACATCAAAACCCCAAACGATGTAGAAAACTAGCCAGGCTGAGTTTTATGAAAAAAAAAAATTAGGATATGTTTTCAGTCATGGGAAAAGTATTATAAGCAAAACAGATACTTTTTATGTTATCAGGAATTTGAGTGAAAAAAAAATATTAATTGGGAAACAATTAAACATGTCATCAAATAATGTTCCACTTTTAAGAATTTTTATACCGGATATCCCAAACACCATCTTAAAAGAATGAAGGAGAAGATAAAGGAGAAGTTAACATCTTTCCCCAATCGTAAACAGAATGTAGAAATAGAAGATTTTAGCTGTTGCAACTTGCAAGTATATACAGTATATACATCATTGGAAGGCCAAGATATATTCACAATGAATTTTCAAGATTTTTTTTTAATCCAAAGTAATAAAGCATTGTCTCCCTACTAATTAGGGGTAAAGCTGCATACTACTGGACCTTCCCAGACCCCACATATCAACAGGATTTCTACTAGGTGTTGTTGTTGTTATTGTTCCAAAACAATAAGGCATTGTAAGGCCATCAAAATAGTTATTCAAAAACTCACCAGTTTTAACTATTATAGTTGACAACAAAGCCTTCATGAAAACAGCAATTCTTCTCCACAAAAACCAAAATGTAAATCATAACATACAAGTAATATCTACCTTGCATAAATAGTGCATTAAAGTCATTTTGTTGTTCCTTGCCCGAGTATCAGATAATTTAAGAAGGCTGTCTAATTTAAATCCTACAGCAGATCCTGAAAAATAAACAAAACAAATGCAAGGAAGCTGTTACAAGCAAGAAAAAATAAGGAAATTTTTTTGAAGTAAAAAGAAATTTAATCTAGAGCTGCTGAAGTGATACCTCTAGCTGTCCCTTGATTCAAAGCATTTCCCAAAGTTAATATTGTTTGCATTATTTGACGCAATTTTCCAGATTCCTTTACCTGAAACATATGAGAATTTTGAAGCAAAAAAAGTTCCATATTCAGTAATATGTCTATGCAACAATTAACTTTAATCACACCTCTCTTGTAGCATCATTGATTGTATTGAGGTTCCTTCTTAAATCATCAACCTGAAGAAAGGTAAAATAACAAGTTATTTAAAAATAATCGAATGCCAAGTCATATGTGTGACAATATAGAGCAATACCTGACTAGAAAACGTGATTCTAAAAGCAAATACTCGTAGCTTAGCTTCTACTCTTGGAACCTTCATCAGCTCAAGGAAAAACTGAAGAGATGTATTGTCCATTAGCAACCAAATTATAGGCTTCTAAGCATTGAAGTTCATAAAATCAAAATTAACCTGTTCACACTTTCCAAGCATTTCCTTGTCACCATTATAGTTCTGTAAAAGACAACAAATTAAATAATTAACATTTGTCTAAGTGTGGAATAAAGCCAGAGAAAAAATCCATGCTTTGACCACAGGCTGAGTCCCGCATGTTAAACCTTTTGATTGCTCAAAATAATCACTATCAAATTGGTAATGGTTTTTCCTTTAAAAAGTTGGATTTTGCAAGAGAAACATAGAACTTTTATTTTATGGTTATATTAGCATTTTACAACACCTTCCTTAGTTACACAGGGACCTAAAGGTAGTTCAAAACAAGTTTCCTTTAATCAGATTATAAGCACAACCCAATAGCAGACGAAAGATAATTCAATCAAGTTCTCTCAAAAAAAGTAAGTTAAGATTAAACTCCCTTCTATGCAATTAAATCTGATGAGAACTTGAAAAAGCACTAAGAAAAGAAAAATATTACAAGAAGCCACACAGGGCAAGTATAAATAGAGTCTCCAGCCACACCTATTCACATGCAAGCAAATCCATCCTTCAGTAAAATTAGAAGAAAAATCATCTACCTTCAGCGTTTCTATTTCTTCCTTAGTGGGACAGAATTTGATCAGATTCTCCACCTGGTCTATGTCTAAGGCTGAAGAATCCAAAGCCAGAACTGCATTCTGCAGACAAGAACATTAGCAAAATGATTTTTACATGTCCAAAAAGAGGAATTCAGAAGTCCTAAAGGTCATACAACTTAGATTAACAGAACAAACAAAGATAACCATCTCTAAAATAGTAAGTAAAAGACAAAAATGAAATGTAAGCCTCAGACTTAAGAGTTTTGTTTTATTTTACACATGGAAAATTATCCTGACCAGTACATAGGCTTACTGAAGATTAGAATGGAAGCCCTGTCATATTGGGAACCTTGGAAAAGATAACAACTGAACCAACTAATGAACAGAAATACAAGAATTTAGATTTGATGCATAATTTTGAGACAGATGTCCAATTTGTGGTATATGATTTATGGTTGATATATGAAAATTATACATGGAAAGCAAGTACCTTATTCCAAGTGCCAATTACATTATCTTTTACTTTCTAACTTTATATCGTCTCTTCCCTCACTTCTCACATGTGTTCTTCTTAACCTGCCTAGTTTTCTTAAGTTTTATTTTTTTCTCCTCCTATCTATGAAATTAATATTGTAAATCGGAGCTCATTTTTTCTTTCTCCTCCTATCAATAGAATTTTTATTTCAGCTTCTTAGCACTCTCAAGATCCTCCCTTGAATCCAATTACATATCTTACATTCAGGTCTAGCATTTCAAATATTAGATAAATTGGAAATAATGAATCAATCTGTATCATCTCGACCCAATTAGTTAATTACAGCAAATAAAGATGCTTTAGAAAAAGAACCATGAGAGGAAAATCATTTTGCAAAAATCCCTAGGTTTCCTCGCTATCTATTAGTATTTGTATTTATAAATTAACTAATAAATAGCTGCAGTATGCCAGTCAACAACATTGAAAAGAATACACATTGCAGATTGACCTCTAGCATTGACTTTCGCCGCTTCTTTCCAGCAGACCAATTTACCCCCAATTTTTTAAATTAACATAGCATCCAACTTAAGAAAGTTAAAAAAGATTCAGGTGGATATAACAAGACGTCCATCAAAATTAAAAAGCTAAATATTATCATCCGTTTTTTAATCTTGTTTTCCATGTGGTTTTACAAAACTGTGGCCTTTAGCTTGGTTTTTCTACCAGGTGCTCTTATCAAGTAGAATTAATATAATCTGATTGCACTCTACTTTGGCAGATACTACCTTTCTAGACCACAAAACACCTGTGAACTAGGTGTATTCATAGAAATATGACAGCAAAAACTACATAACCAAAAATTTGATATTCTTAAAAGGAACCAAAAATTTGATATTCTTAAAAGGAAGATATGAGTCTAAGATCTAAAAGGTTAAACAGATGTAACAAGGTAGATGAAAGATTGACTTACAATCATGTCAGGCAAAGGCACTTTTATTTTTGAGAGCATTATCTCACAATTATAAGCTCGACGTAGGTCAATCTGCAGAATAAAGCACGATGACTGACTTTAGCTAACAAAAAAATATGTTCCAGACTTTCAAGAACAGAAGAACAGTTGTATTTATTCCTGAATTCTCTAATAATATCTAAAAGTACCAGCTATGAATGAAAATCGGAATTAATCTTGTCAAAAATGTATAAGTTCTTAAAGCACCTTACCAATTGCACTTTTTCCAGTTTGTTGACATTGGAGCCACGTCGACCTCCAACTTTATTACTGCTACCTCCATCAGCAGCAGAAGCTGCTGAGAACAAACTTTCAAGCTCTGATATATCAATTTCAGGTGCACTATCAAAGATACATTAAAAATCTATTAAAAGCTGACATGAAGTACATAACCAGGATAATAAACAAACAGAACACATGTTATAGATGTACAGTATAAGAGCAATCAGTATTTTAAACAGGAGGGTTTCTGCAAAGCTATTCTGCACAACTAGTAGCAGGTGAATGCTTTCAATATTACATCATCTATGACCAACCACAAAACCAGTAAACCATTACATCATCTATGGCATTGTAAACATAACATTTTTAAGTGAATTCTGGATTTAAAATAAATTTTGCATAAGTGATGTTCATGCTCTGAACTAAGCTATCCTGCACACAATGCAACGCTGATACTTGAAATTTGCATACACACACCTTGATTGATTTTCTTGTTTTTGAGAATCAGCCCATAAACTCCCTTGCATTGCACGTGTAACTTTTACCCAATGTAAGGGCTTTAAAGTAGCTTTCTTAGGCCCAACACCTGTCCCACTGACACCTCGACCTCTCACTTGACTGCTTGTCCCTAAGGAAGCTTTTCCCCGACCTGCAGATGGAGGTGGAGGAGGTGGCACATTTGAAACTTTGTCTTCAAGTGGTTGCGCTGGACCAGGCACCATACCACGACTTGGCAGTGGATGGGGAGCAGCAGGGGCCTTAGGAGCTGGTGGTGGAGGTGGTGGAACCGATCTTGGCACTGCAGATGCTGAAGAAGGGGGAGGGGGTGGTGGTGGGACTGAACTTATTTGCACAGGTCCTGAAGAAGGGGGAGGGGGAGGGGGAGGGGGAGGGACCAAACTTGGCCTTGCAGTTCCTGAAGA
>JANITW010000001.1:24591874-24609212 GCA_027564335.1 Erythroxylum williamsii | reverse complement strand
GAGGGGGGAGGGGGAGGGGGAGGGGGTCTAGGAGCATTCATGGAATTATGACCAAAAGGAGGTGGAGGAGGTAGAGGTGGAGCTCCACGCGAAGAACTAGTAACAGATGTTGAACTCAAATTAGATTGTGGCACCGGTGGTGGTGGGGGAGGCGGTGGCAGCGGCTGCTTATTATTGGTCGTATTGGATGTAGATGATAGTGGTGGAGGCGGCGGCGGAGGCGGAGGCGGGGTCAGTGATCGTGGTGGTTGTTTAGAAGTGGATGTAGGACAAAGTGATGGAGCTACTCCGGCTGGAGGAGGAGGAGGAGGAGGAGGAGGAGGGGGAAGTGGTGCTTTACTCACAGTTGGAGATGGTCGATTCTGATCTTTGTTTGGGAGAGGAGGAGGAGGAGGAGGCGGCGGCGGCGGCAATGAAGGTGAACCTTCAATGCTATTTGAAAGTAATGAAGATCCATCTTTGCCACTGAATTTAGGAGGGAGTGGTGGAGAAGGGGTTTGTGGTGAAATACCGTTGTTTGGAGATGTATTAAAATCTTGGATGGACGCAATTGGGAGACAGAAAGGTGGTGGAGGTGGAGGTGGAGGTGGAGGCAGAGGTGGAGCTACTCGTGCAGAAATGGTTGAAGGGCTTTTGCTCGACAAAGGACATGGAGCAGGAGGTGGTGGTGAATGTGTGGATGAAGGAATAGGAACGGCAGGCGATGATGAAGGCAGCAGTTGAAGAGATGATGAAGATGGAGTTCCTTCGCTTGGAACTGCTAGCTGTTGATGGAAAGCAGATGGATCAGTTTCTAATAATAGTTGATCTGGAAGTTCTGAAGATATTTTATCAAGTGGTATTTCAGGTTCAGTAGCTAAGGGAATCGAATCAACAACACTTGGTTTCAGTGATTTTTTTGATTCTGTTGAAGACTTTGAAAAAATATCAAATGCTTCATCAGAGCTATCTGCTGTGCTGGATGCATATGTTTCCTCTTCAGAATCAATAGGTGATACATATGAGCCCCCTTTTCCTTGCAATCTTGACCACTCTTTGGTGTCAGTTAAGACAGAAAGCTGTTTAAGTAACCACAAGGCAGCTGCATCATCATTATTATCAACCCACTCAACTGCATTGAAAAGCTCCTGAACCCTAGAGAAGGCTTCCATGGGCAGCCCACCTTTCTCCTCACCATTTAACATTGTCGTTGGAGCTTTTGGAGGGGAAGCACTTTCAAGCTCCCCAAATAACACCTGAAGTTAAAACTTCAATTTATTTGATGGATTGTAAATCTATATCTAACAGGCAGTAAAAGAAAGATAATGAGTGAAATGTTCACCTCTGCTCTGAAGCCTTTTGGATACCGTTCCTTTGAATCCCAAAGAATGTCTAAATTCTCAGAATTAAGCATCAATATGTTGGATCGTATAAATGCAGTATTAAACATTACGCGGAACATCATAATTTCCCTTTCTGGATCCAAATCTAAATGCACACACTCTAACACAACATCCCCTTGCACCAAACACTGTATGTCAATCTTAATCACATCACAATCTTCCTGTCAAAAGAATGCCATCTTTGTTCATATCAAACTGATGTATCTTCCAGATAAAGTGATAAAGATGCAAGGACTGACTCTTACCTGGTGATAATGCCGAATGGCAGCTTTCTTCTTCTTCGACATAGAAAAGAGCATCTGAGTTGAAAGCCCACCCTTAGAATGGAGATTCCTACCAAATATGCGGATTATTGGCCGACACCCATTTTCAGAGTCAAAACTTGGAATTGAACGAAGAATGACACAGTCTAAGGAAAGAGCTCGTTCAGGAGGTGGCCACTCTGGGGATATATTTCTTCTAGCTACATACTGAAGATATCGAAGCTGAGATGGGAAAGGATTAAGAGGAGAGAAGAGCTGCAAGAACCCTTTGGAAGCTTCTCGATGTACAATCTCAAGAGTTCTTCTTTCACCACTATGCAACTTCCTAAAAATCAAGAAACTAGCTAAAAGAAAGGCCAATAGAGGCCAACCACCTCTCTCACAATGGAGAAGAATGACGTTCTGATGATTCCCAGAGTAAAGCCAACTCTCACAAACACGAAGAAAATGTTGAATCAAAGACAATGGTAGAAGCGGGCAACCCTCATACTGCCTTGGGTAGTCCATGACGGTTACATCGTATTGGCATAATACCCGCGCAAACTGGCTCGGATTCTCACCCTCACGGAAGTTGAAAGCTAGAAATGATGAATCAGGAAATGCTTCATGCAGCTCAATTACAATTTCATGTAGATACAGTTGGTATATTTCATCGGGTAGAACTTCAGTGGAGAAACAGGAATCAAAAACTGCATACATTAAACATACAAAAGCTTATATCACACCGCTATACAAAGCAGAAAAGTCAATTCTCAAAGATCAAAATGAAAAGTCATGTTATTACCGTATACTCTATCAACAAATTCAAGCAACCCATCTGGAGGCCTTCTATAAAAAAATCTACTAAGAAGGGACATCACTGGGACGGAAACTCACCTGTGTAAAATAAGACCAGAGAAAAAAATTAGAAAATTGGGGAAGCACCCTTCTTACATACTAGCAGCTCAAGACTTCAAATTGAAAAAGACCCAGAAAAATTACAAGTTCAGATCTCATAAATCATTCACAATTCATCAGGAATTTCAACATTCAGTACATTTCCTAAGCTGCAAAACATAAAAGGAACGAGCTTTATCAAGCTACATTATTCGAAAAAAACAAGAAATCTAGGACGGTGTAGGAAAACCATTAAAAGGGGCAACTAAATGTCCGAATAGAAACAAAGTGAAATGGATGAATTTGAGAGAAAAACCTGAAGGCAGTTACTTGGAGAAGAAGTGTTTTAGAGAAATGGGCACTGAGGAGAGAGAGAAGAGAGTTGCAGTGAGGAGGAGGGAGTTCGTTTTGTTCTAACCTTTGTTTTGTGTGCCAATCGCAATTTGAACTTTCAACTTCGGAACGGATCATTGAAACATTTTTTTGTCTCCTTGTTTCTTCCCTGCCCTAAATATTATTTTTGTCGTCTTCCATTTATATTATTTCTTTTACCCAAACATTATCTCTAATTTATATTATTTATTTTTTAAGTATTTCGAGGTAACTATGCACAATATTAATTAATTAATGTTAAAAATTAATAACCTAATTAAATTTTAAATTTAGTAATGAGATTAAGTTAGTATTTTTTAACATTAAAAGTTTTCATAATAATTGAATAAGTTATTATTATTGTTGTTAATTTTCTTCTTTTTCATTCTCTTTTTTTTACAAAGGAAAAGAAAACTTAAAAAATCAATTGCAAGCTAACTAGTGCATATTGCGGCAGTATAGCACGCCTTGCTTGTCCTGGTGAATTAGATCCAAAACTGTCATCGGGGACTCCTGAAGCATATGCAATCCTGAACTGATTAGGGTTACAATTGAGGCTACGTAGTTTGCACATTGAGTCCCTTCATGATAAATATGCTGCAATTGCACATCCCAGGGTCGTTGGAATAATCCTCAGATATCTGTCACCAAAAGTTATTCATCAGATAAAACTGTATTGGATGAAGACAAAATGTTTATAACTTCGAGAGAGTCTACTTCAACGATAATTCATCGATAGCCTAGTATCCAGGCTAGAGTGAGAGTCGATTGGATTCCCAAGAGTTCCGCAGTGAGTGAGATTCTTCGTGCAATGTGCTGTATAAACCCGTCACACCACTGACCATGCCAGTATCGCAATATTCCCCCAATAGTAGTGATGTTGCTGCCTTGTTTTACTACTCCATCAGTGTTTAATTTAACCCAGTCCTCAGGTAGTTTGCTCCACTCAACTAGCCTATTCATGGGGAGACCTTTAGGAGCACACAACTTTCCGCCACCCGAGCCCGTTCTATCCATGTTACGTACTCCAGGACGGCTCTGTCACCTGCTTCCGACCAAACGAAATCAGGATCAAAAATACTTTTATTTCGCCAATACCAGAGAAACTAGCAGGCTATTCCAAAGATAGAAAACCAGTCGAATTGCTGCACTTGGTGATGCTTCGTAAGATTAGAATTTACCCACCACATTTTATCTTATAAATAGAAGTACATATCCATTGTCACGAAGGGAAATTTTTCCTTAAAGGCTTTAACTCTCGGATAATCCCTAATGATGTGAAGGGTAAATTCTTCATATCCACAATAGTGACACCTATTGTCCGTAGCAATGTGACGGTTTACTGTTTCTTCATTCTCTTCTTATTACTTTTTTTTTTACCTTCTAGTGTTAATGATAAATATAACGGTCTTATTGTTTTGACGGAGAGAAGAACCTATAATTAAGTTTTCGGTAAATTTTTAAATAAATAAATTCAATAAAATCTTTCCATTAAAAATAAAAATATGTAAGTAGGCGAGATTTTTATCAAATTTTTTTATTGTTATAATAATTAATCCTTAAATCTCAAAAAAATCCCATGTGTTGTATAACATAGTTTCTTTGCATAAAGTTTTCAACATGCGTCATAAGTGGTACCTAAAAAGATCGCCTTTTTGTCATTAACCTTTCAATCATGGCTGCAATCACTTTTATAAGTTTAAACGCTTGAGGTTGTTAAGAGCAATCCAGATTTCGTTAAATCACTACACAGAAGATCTTTGTTGTATGGTTGAGTATGAACATATTTTTCCAATTTGGTAATTTTAAAACAAAGTACTTTATCCCATCATAACTTTTATATTATTTATTGATTGCAGTAGCCGAAAAGTTCAAGAATAAGAAAGAAATTACAAAAGACCAAGCATATCTTCTGTAACCTGCAGCTAACTCGAAGAACTCCCTTTCCGAGTAGATGGCCGAAACCGAGGAGCAAACAAAGGTCGAAGAAGACAGAGAGAAAGAAAACGAGCTTTTACCCACATACATAGGCCTAAGCTTCTCTCTGTTCTTGGCATTATTGCCCACAAACTCACTCTCAGTGATGCCAAAACTCCAGAACCAGAACAAAGAATTGGCCTTTAGACTGCTACAAGCAGAAGAACAACTAAAGCAAATGAAGTCGAGAAGAAAAGAGGACTCAAAGGCCAATGCCAGAGTCGTTGAGATCTTTGCCAGTCACCGGAATGCGTGGCAGGCGGAGGAAAGGCGGTTGCTTGAGCAGATCGAAGCTGCTACTGAGGAGGTGGTGGCGTTGAGAGTTAAAGTTGAGGACTTCGAGAGAGAGAGAGAGGAGTGGCGTGTTAGAGTTCAAGATTTGGAGAGAGAGGTTGGTGTGAGAGAGGAAATGATTGGGTTGATTTCGAGGAGTGCAAGTGGCTTTAGGGAGGAACACGAGGAAGATGCAGGAGAGGTGTCAGGTGGCGGTGGTGATGATGGGTTTGTCAATCGTGAGTGTTTCAATGGCGGAAATGAGGAGAGCTTGAAATTTATTTATGGCCATCAACAGCAGCAACAGCAGTATGAGCATCATTATGTTGTTCAGCAGGAGGAGGGTAGTGATGGAGGTTTTGGTGGAGAGTTCTTGGCTTCTGCTTCTAAGTTTTGGGCTGAAAGAGCCAACCTTTGGCAGGTAAAGTTCTATCCTTCTCTGTATGTTTTTTGCTTTTTGTTTGTGGATCTCTGTGCTTTGTGTGAACTTGAAGACTTAGTTGTGTCAATTTCATTTGTTGTGTTTTTCAGTAGTAGTAATTTGCGCTTTTCTATTTTCCTCCTCTCTCGACTCGATGGTTTGGTCAATCTAGATTTTGTTTATGAACAAGCGTTTTTGGGGTTTCCATCTAGGAAAAGAATGGGGTATTGGACTTTTTGTAAACTTTGTAAAAAGAAACATCTCCTGTGATGTTTCTAGTAAGCTACTGTTTTCCCCTGACATCCAAGTATCAAGAGAATAATGCTTGTTGAGTTGGATTTTTATGCAAAAACCATCGAAGTAGACTTAAGAATTCAACCTTCGAGCCCGCACGGGTAGCTCAGTTGGTCATTGGCAAGGTTAACTTGGAACAAGGACCAGGGTTCGAATCCCGGTAATAGGAGGAGTGGGTCGCCTTGCTGAGAAGCTGGCTGATATCAGACCGTGATTTACCCCCTCACTACTCTGTCGGGCCTGGGTGTGGGGGCGCCTAGGGTGGGCGATTCCACCTTTTGGGACAAGAATTCAACCTTCGAAGTTTGATGCTGAGCAGTTTTGCTATTGAACAAATTGGTATCATTTACATGATTTCTAGGTGATGTTGGTAATGTAGTACTTTCACTATCATTGCAGGATAATGGTAAGAACTGCACAATTCAATGCATAAAAAAGAAATCTATTTGGAGAAGCGGAAAAGGAAGGAAATGCTAAATAAATCCTAATCAAGAAACTAACTAGAAAAGGAAATTTTCGAGTATCTTATTATAGTCTAAGAAGGTGTCATTTGCCTTAACATGCAATTGAAATTGTTGTTATCATACTTGAGTGTTTTATGGAGAATTGTGGGATTGTGATAAAAAGATTTCATTTCCAGTGCCATCTCCTAGCCATTATTTTGTCCTTATGATAAGAGTACTCATATGCATGATATAGTATTGGGCTTAATAGACCTCCATCATGGAAAGCTTGATAACAGGCATGTTGTCCTTTAACTATGTATGATCACATGACATAGCTAAGCCTAGCATTTTTTAACTACTGAAGAACAGCCTGAAATCGCTTAATAGCTCTGATAAAGGTGATGTGTATTATACTTTTGTGGGTATTTGGTTATGATTTCGTACTAATTATCAATTTTGGCTAGGAAGGGAAACTGGTAGTTGGAGACTATTCAACATAAGGGGGTGCCAATAATCACAATATTAGAGATGCAATCTAGAGGCAACCATAGATCTCCATGCAGTTAATCTTTGGCCCAAATTATCTTTATAGATTCTGGTTAAGCAACTCCTTTACTTCCCCTTGAGCATGAGACATGTCATCTGCCTTTCTTAGGTTCATGGCCATTGTTGCACATGACAAGACATCTTTGCACTAACCCTGTTAGACACTTGTCTCCTTGATGAGTTTGTGGAACACAATATGGCCCATCTATCTTTGCATGGTTTCTCCCTTTTTAATCAAATCATTTCACTATCCAAGCCTGTTTAGGCTCATTGACGATGCAAAATGACAGTTTTTCTGTTTCATAATGAAATTTAGACATTCAGATAAGAAAGGTGTGGCTTAATTTGTTTCCAGGCAGTTCTATGCAATTCTCTGTAAAATTGTAGAGTACGGATTAGTCTGCTTTTTGTTCGTGTATGTGCATATATGTTCTGCTGCATGCTGATTTCTGACACCTCGTTGTAAGAATTGGTTCGACTTTTGACTTGTTATATTATTTTACAGAGTGCATTATTGGAGAGTCCTTTTCATGTGACTTTAGGTGTTTTTTCTGTTTTTAATAGAGATTTTTTTCTTGCAGGATGTACAGTATGAATCCCTTGAATCAATCTACCATATGAAGCATTTCGTTTCAAGGTAAGATCAGTTGGTTCTAGAGTACCTTTATTGAACCATATTTATGCAATAAGCATTAACCAACGAAGGGTGGCATGTATTTTCCCATTCAGAAGAGCATCACCATGGAAGGTAGATGGTGAATCAACAGGAGTTTCCTCCAAACTGAAATTACTAGAACAGGAACTTCTGAATTTGGAAAAAGTTGGCAAAACTGATTTCGTCAAGGTTCCATCTCAAATGAGGAAGCAGACGAAGAGATATCAAACTCTTTCAGGGAAGATTGACGATTTGTGCAGAAGAATGGTAAATGTGCAATTATCTTCTTCTGTTTACTTTTGTGCTGTGGATGATTTACTTTTAGTAAATTGTCTGCTATTGTCATGGATGGTTTGAGAAATTATCTAGCTCAGATATATTCGTCCATAATATAAACAAGCTGCTTAGTTGTGTTTGACTGATTCTCATGCTTTTGAAAACTAAAGGTGATTTCCCAGAAATGGTTTGGTCGTTTTCTAAACATGAGTTTTCTTAGAAAGGGAAGGCATGCAAGTAGTTTCTTATTCATTGATGTGCCAATGCCACATGGTAGCATATGGTTCAGATGGGTAGCCTGCTTTAAAATGGATCAATCATGCATCAAAAATTCAGAAGTCATTCCATTCCCATCTACCTTCACCAAATAGATCTACGTTACCATGTGGTTTATGGTTGGAAATCAAGATGATGATAGAGATTGGTAGAGAAGTAGATCACGAACTCTTCTTCCCTCCCCATCAATGAATTTTTGGAATTAGCTAAAAACAGTGCTCTTGATTTTCTACATGGTGGGTAAAAACTTTCATTGCTAAAAGAAGATTATTGTTTTTCTTTTTGACGTATAGACAAATGCATTCAAAGATCATGAGCTCCCACCTAGTGGTTAGTAGCATGAACATCATTAGACTGTTATACTGTTTGTTGTTTAAAGAGTTTCCTTGTCTTTACAGCAAGTTAGTGATCCCTGCGAACCAACTCTTAGTCCAGAGTTCCGAACACAAAGACAGACAGATTTTTTACTCGAAGCATTTCGACTTCAGCAACGCGCAGCTGAAACTGGACAGAAACTGATGGCATTGCAAACTGAAGTAGGGAATAGTTATCATGGAGATGAGGTGGGGAACCAGGCCAAGATCACCATGAGACGATCGTTTGACACAATTAGAAACAACTTAAAAGAAGTCCAGAGAAACATGGAAATATGGCTGGCAAGAATAATTGGAGATCTCGAAGGAATTCTAGCTAGAGATGGTGCCTCCCGTGCAAGGGAGTATTACATTTCTAGATATCCTTTCGTTCAATAGAGCCTGCTTATTGACAAGTACCAGATCCTGATCTAACGATACTCTCTATTTGCTGGTTTCTGTAAATAAAGCATATGCTGATCTAAGCCTTGATGTAGTAATAGACTTGTTGGCTTGCTATGCGATGAATGCTTTTGTCATTTTATGGCGCTTAAGGTAGGATTAGTTTGTATTAGTCATCTTACTTGAGATAGTAGACATGATCTGATTCTTCATGTTTTCTCACCATCCTGAATGATAATTGAGAAAGAGAGATCACTCGTTAATATGCTTAATTCATATATCCTGATGAGGTTGTTCATTGTTGGTGAAGATAGGTTTCTTGTGAACCAATCAGAAAAGTATTGGGTTGAGTTGGTGACAGAACTCTTGACTGGCTTCAACACGACTTTTTGTCTCTTCTAAGGAATCTACCATTCAACCAAGGCTTGCATCCAATTTGCACTAACGTGCATTGATGGAGAAAAGCAAGGGGAACTGTGCAAAATCACTACTGAAAAAGTTAAATCCAATTAAACAAATCATTTTACTTTTTCCTCCATTTGATAGCGAAATTTGGAACAATGAAGTCACCAAAAGGACACTAGATGGATCAAATAATGATCAGCTTGCACACTAGCATCGGTTAACAAGAAATCGTCCCACCAACCTCGCTTGAATCCACTTTAATACGAACAGATACACAGTACAAATAACTCGAAACAGACGACAGAAATATAAATGATCATGTATCAGTGCAGATAAATTGTTGAACTGTTCTCAACTACTTCAAACACAACCAGCTAGAGGAAACACAAACGCTTGAATAATTACTTGGCAGCAGCAGCAGCAGCCTCTTCCTGCAACTGTTTAACCTTAGCAATATAGTCGTTCATTGCTTCATCCTTGGATTTCCCTGCAAAAAGTAAACTTGTTCTTAGTGCTAAAGCATAATTGAATATGGAAAAAAAACAAACTTCAAGTTCACAGGCAACTGAGCTGATATTTGACAAGAAAAAACTCAAAATGATTACCTTCAACAGCCTTCCAGGCATCCCACTTAGCTCTATCCCTCAAGTTGAATATTCCAGGTCGAGCTACAAATCATATTAGCAATTAGAATAAGCTTTCTCAAAATAAGTTTTCACAATCAAGAATGGTAAGAAGAACATGAAGTTGGAAACAAACAGGTGTTCACTGGTCCGACAGTGGCTTGCTTAAACAGCCCATAGAGTATGAGCTTGTTGTCATTTGTTGTGCTTTCAGGCAGCGTCTTAGCTTTCTCCGCATATTCCTCAAAATCCTCCTGCATAACACCACAATAAAGTTATTTACAATTTCCTTCCACTTTTAGTCAGCAGATCGCTTTCGGGAGATCTGTCAAGATCCAAGTGTCAGACTCATATCAAATCAAATTCCACAAGGCTGTTCTTACAGGTCTATAAGACAAATTACCAATTGAAGTAAAAGTCAAAGGCATTGTCAGTAAAGAGAAAATTCTTATCCATACAATCAAAAGCTTTCCTGGCTGAATCAAAACAATAAGTTGGGAGGAAAAAGAAATCAATTCTCAGAATCAACAAATTCTATGCATCGTATTAATTTACCGCTGGCGATTACAGTTTAATGTTTAGCTTTAACCCAAGAAAAAGCTGATTAGATGCATCATCCTGCATCCATGGTCAGCATTGCTACTAGAAGCAAGACAAAACTACTACAACTCCCTACAAGTGACATAGAGATCAAACAAGAAACAAAGAAAAAAGCAGCTGATATTCAAAACCGGCAACTGGGATCCCAGACAGCACTGGAGAAAATCAATCGGCAAAAAAAAAAACACATCAGAAACCAATGTTTGCTTCAACAAAAAGGGACCGACCCATCAACCACAACTTTAACCGATTCCCAGGAGTATAATCACATCTAGCACAATAAGCATCAGTCTCTGGAAACTTCAATCATAAAAGAAGCAAAGACCAAAATGAAAACAAGCCAAACACAGACAAATCGCCACCAAAAAGGGGTAACAAAATTGAGATCGGAATGACTGTTGCTTTTAACGCATGTTGAAAAAGGAAAGAAAAGGGATTACTGAAAGTTGACCTCACCTTCAAACCCATTCTTCGGAATCCGGATTTGCAGTCTCAGTTGAGAAACGTTACACAAACAATGGCGTGTCGAAGTCGATATTTATCGTGCTTTGTGTATGTGTAGTGAAGATGCCGTGATGCTCAGTCATATCCTGTGCTACCTACGTGGCCTAGATTTCTCCGTCATTTTTTATAATTAAACTTTAATTTTTATAATCTAATATTAATTAAATTTTTAAATTTTAAAAATATTAATTAAATTTTTAAATCTTAAATTTCTTATATTATTAATTTGTAAGTCCTTTATTTTTATTTTTATTTTTAATTATAAAAATATCAAATATGACAAGATTGAGTCAAGTTCAAGCTCAGCTTGGGCTGTCTCATTTCCTAGGTCTGACCAGACCATTGTAAATTTAAAATTTTATTTATCTTGAATATTATAAATAAAATATGGTGTATCGTAAAATAGTTATTGTCCATAATTATTTATTAAAGAATGATAAATCCCTAATATTTGTGTATTTGACAAAAAAATTTAACAATTTAAAGTAAAAAATTTATTACTGCATTATTCAATAATCATATTTTCAATCTAATTAAAACCTTGCAACATTTAAAATTACATTCAAATATCATTAAGAGATAATCAATCGTAAAGTACTTAACTTTTATAATTTTTCCAATTTAGTGGTCTTTTTTTTAATTTTTGGATTGAAGTATCAATTTTTTAAATCTTTAGATCAAATCGTTATTTCTATTAATAATTTATTTATTTAACTAACGAAATCTTTATTATTTCTGACACTGTAACTTTTTCAATCTACAAAATTGTAAGACCTGTTAATTAACATTTTATTTAAAAAATTGGGATTAAATATAATGATACCCTCAATAATATTAACTTAGTTTTTATTTTAATTTTTATGTTTCAAAATTATTATAAATCTATTTGCTATATTTTATTAATTTTTATCACCTTTTTTTATATTCAAATCAATATAACATTGAAATTTCAGTTTATCATTTACATTGAACTGTGAATGAAATATATTGAAATAAATTTTGTGATAATTAAATAATAAAATTTTAAAATATGAAATAAAAAAGAGAAGTTCAATGTATTTAACCGAAGTTATTTTAGATTTTTCAACGACGTGGACCAAGCTCAATAGGCCCAGGAGGAAGTTCTATTAACTTGGGTTGGGTCAATCAATATGTAAGAGCATAATACATGGGCTCTGTGATTTACTAATGCTAATTGGGCCGACGGTGGAACACTCAGTCCATAATTTGTCTAATTATAATTTTAAAAATACTTTTTTTTAAATTTAAATTTACTTAACTTACAAAATTTTCGCATCTTTTAATTTATATAATTCAATTTTCATTTATTTGCGCTATTAGAATTGTTTTTTAAATAGCATATTACAAATGCTAAGTTAATTGATATTTAAGTTTTAATACTAACAAGCTTTAATCATTAAATTTCAGTATTCAAAATAAATATTTTTCTTACTTTTTAAAAAAATATTTTTCAATAACATTACCGGTTGGTGTCAAATTTTTATTAGATTATTAGTGGTTTTATGATGTTATTTACTATTTCAATTAAAAATAGTAAATTTCAATTATACTTTATCAGTCACCATTATTTTAATCATTATATCATTAAAAATATGTATATTGACTTTTTAATTTTAAAAAAACTTGATATTCCAAAAAATTGATAGTAGTGTTTTCTTAGTATTTATAATTAGAGATGACGATACATTCATTATTAAAGAGTCATGAGCAACAGGTAAAATTGTTTTTTTGTGACCATAAAGTCATATATTCAAGTCATGGAAACAGTCTCTTTGTAAAAATACAAAGAAAAAGTTATGTACATTATACTCTCCCTAAACTCTCCAAAGCTGTAATCCTTTGAAGGTGAATTTTAGAGCAATTGATAAAGTTACTCATTTGTGATTATAATGTTATAAGTTCAACTAATAGAAACAACTAATTAACATTGTTTCATTCACTATTGATATTTTCTAAAATTTGTTCATATTTTTAAAATGTTTTATTCTAATTAAAAATAAAATTATATATAAATTAACAATTAAAATCCCAATCAATTTTGTCCTTAACATACATCTCATCTTATTTCTAGCACTAATATAATTTTTAAAAAAAGATTACAATTATTACTACAAAACGAGCCTTAGAAAGCACACACATACAATTCTACATTGAAGAAACATCCTTACATATTTTGGGGTGTTACTGAAAAGTTGACAATTACTTTGCTTCCGTAACCTCTTGCAACCATCCAAGAAAATGCGTAGCCGGAGAAACATTTACTCGTATCAGAAATTGCTTAAATTGGACTTTAATGTTGGTGTAAAGTCTATCATGAAAAGAGTGGTAATATTATTAGTTGAGGTTATAATAGTTGGTTGAATCTCACTTTCTCTACTTTAATTTTTCATACTAGTTGGTTGAATCTCACTTTCTCTACTTTAATTGGAAAAACAATAAAAAAGGAAATTGTTGAGTTACCATTTAACCGATTTTTCAAATTCTATATTAAAAATAAGTGATTTTAATCTTAAACTCTTCAAATTATTTTTTAATTATAAAAATAACATTACTACATCCTACTTTTTAGTCTCTATATATTAAATCTTATTTGAAAAGTTCAAATTTTAATACTACAACAATAACAACAACACTAAGTAAGATTTCACTAACACGTCGGGTCTAAAGCAGTGTTACAAATACCATATCAAACTTGATACCAATTTGAGTTCTAGTACGATACTGTGCTGATATGGATCGATATCGGATATCCTTTCGAATAATTTTTAAAATTTATAAATAGTCCCTGAGTTTTTTTTAGAAATTGTAAAATAGTCCATTGTCATATTGTATAGTTGTATTGTATATCTTACAAGTTTATATCAACCTTGTTTCTAAAAATCATAATAATAAATAATAACCACAATTAATATAAAATAACAATAATTTTTAAATATTTCACATATAAATAATAACCACAATTAATATAAAAAAGACAATCATCATCATTCAAATATAAGATTATGAATAATACAAAGTATTTAAAATATTACAATTTCATCATATAATAAATAATAATTACATCAAAAGTTCAAAATATCCAATAAAAATAATAATAAATATCCTTAACTATCAAACTATTACAATTTACCACAAGAGTTCGTAATAAGCAACCAAGTAAAAGTGAAACCTATAACAAATATATTAACAATTATATTATTTATGTAGAATTTAAAATATACATCAAATATAAGTAAAATTAAAAGCAGATAAAAAATAAAAAATTGGAACTTCATTCAATCGTTTATGAGAGGATATCCATTATAACTACATTGACCCCAATTATCATTTAGTACAACATCTTCATCATTAAGAGGAGACTCATCATCATTACCATTCAAATTCAATGCACCAAATGACATGTTAATGTTTTCCTAACCAAGATTATCGTACAAGTCATTCACATCTATTAAATCCGGCTCTTCAGAAACCCAATCAACAATAAGATCAATATTATCAATAGATATTGGATATGTTGAATTACTTGTACTATTAAAATTCCTAATAAATAATAAAAGTTATTTATTAGAAAATTATAAGAAATTATATTGAAATCAATTAATGATAATAACATACATTTCCCGAAGCTTTAAATTGTATGAACGAATACCAAATTATTTAATCTTTTGTGCTTCAATCTATTCATTTTCTTAGAATTGATGAATTCAAAGGTGCTCCAATTTTGTTCATAGTCTGTTACACTCACACATTGACTTAAAATTTAAATTGTAAATCTTTGTAATTCTAGAACACCACTTCCGAATTGATCCCACTAAGATACTGTAAAGCGTAAGATATCAAAAGTAGTGTTACAAACAAAATAAAGTGATAATTAATTTTCAACAAATAAGAAAAAGAAATAGTTAATACGTGGAAAAAATTTGGTTCTTTGTCGAATAGCAGTCGGCAATCCAAAATCGCTAGAAGATAGCTTATAAAGCTCTATTTGTGAGCTTAAAAGATCTTGCATCATTTCATGTTCAACAATTGTTGTAATAGTGAATAACATTCATTTTTTGACTTCAACTTTCTTTGTAAATTCTAGTCTGAAATTATACACTATGATTAAAAATGTCCCAATTTTAAACAAAGGTGAAGAAAGTTGTCTTTCTCATCTCTCATTGATGATTGAAAGATACGGTGCATACAAAGAAGACCTATGTTTCAGATTGGCCTTGATTGCTTCCTTTACTCTTTCCATGGCATCCAAAAAATAACCCATTGTTAGCTTTTCTTTACTATTAGCCAATCAAAGCACCCTCACTAAAGACTCACAAACTATTATAACAAATTGACATTGAGACCTAAATTCTCTATCTTTCAGTAAACTGCTAGAAACCTCCAATTTGGCATTAGACCTAGCATGCTGAGATGCAACTCACTTATCACTTGTAAACATTTGTCTTAACTCTTTCTTCATCGAAAAAAAACTAAAGTGATAAGAAATTTGTTACAAATCTCGTCACATCAGGACAACACAAATTCCTACTATTGGTAAATTCCTTTCTCATCAAATTCAAAACTCATGCACGATTATAGATAAACTTGATCACCTTTTTTGCTTTCTGCGTAGTTTCATCAATAACATGAAAATACCTAGGATAAGCTATATTCTCCAGCATTAGGTCAATGTAATGTGCAGCACAGGGAGTCTAAAAAAAAGAATTATATGTATTTTGTAACTCTTTCCTACTGCTTTATAAGCAGAATCATTGTCAGTAATAAACTGAAGAATGTGTTTTGACCCTGCTTCATTCATAACTTCATCAAATATCGCAAACAATGTCTCAATATTCCTAATAAGGCCAGATGCATCAATATATTTTAAAAACTTGGAGCCGTTTATAGAATGGACCAAAAAATTAATAATAGGCTCTTATCTC
This sequence comes from Erythroxylum williamsii, assembly GCA_027564335.1. Taxonomy (NCBI): domain Eukaryota; kingdom Viridiplantae; phylum Streptophyta; class Magnoliopsida; order Malpighiales; family Erythroxylaceae; genus Erythroxylum; species Erythroxylum williamsii. The sequence continues at coordinate 24,593,325 of JANITW010000001.1, read as the reverse complement.
CTATTTGTCTAGCCATCACGCATAATTGAAGATCCATAAGTAGCCTAATTAACTCTTTTTTTTGCCAAATAACTTCTGATTTTAGAAATAGAACAAATCACAAGTTTTCCTCTTAAGTCATCGATCGAAGGAGCTTTATATCCCGGACTGTAAGAGGCTATTGCATCCACCGTTGGTTGATAACAGTAAGACTGTGAAATATTGAATGATGAACCAAAAACTTAATAATAGGCTCTTGTCTCCTATTTGTCCAACCATCACGCATAATTGAACATCCATAAGTAGCCTAATTCACTCTTTTTTTTACCAAACAACTTCTAATTTTAGAAATAGAACATCGATCGAAGGAGCTTTATATCCAGATTGTAAGATGCTAATGCATCCACCGTTGGTTGATAATAGTAAGATTATGAAATATTGAATGATGAACCTATATCATAAACTATCTAGTTACTGTCATATCGACATTATGAGATGTTTCTTTTGATTGCATTGCACTACGAATTGAAAGTTGGGCTCCAAGAGTTGTTCGTGAGGTAAAAAAGATAGTCACTTGCCTTATTCTTTTCTTAGCATTAGGTGCAGTTGTAATATCATCTCCTTGTTGGGCCTAGGATGGAACACTACTACTATCACTATCACTACCACCTTCAACATTTTCACAATCATCACGAAAACTAGCAAATGAAGTTCCATCACCAATTTCAAAATTCAACATTTCCTTTCTATCTTTCTCTTGCTGATATTCTTTAAGCAAAGTTTTCATCTGTCACTTCACATCATGACTTACTTTTTGTAAGGTTTCACGTCTCCTTTAACCCCAGTTAAATGCTTTTTTATTCAGGTTATTCCTTCACTTTTCAAAAACTTGTTACAAAATAAGCAAATAGTATTGATTCCTCATAACAGGAACCAATGCAGCATGAGCCCAAACTGGATCATCGTATCTTTATGAATTAGGAATACTTGAACTTCCTTCCATTTATCTGTAAAAACAAATGAATGCATATATCAAAATAAAAAACACATAATTTTATTACACAAATATGCATGTCTATCTTATATAATATAACTCATACATTATACACAATTCAACTTTATCAAACACAATTCACTATAAATCAAAAACTAACAATTCAATTGTTCAACAAACATAATTACATAAAGCATACATAAACAATTTTCATTTTCAACAATCACAAACTTTCTAACGTTTTCTAACAATTTCAATTCAACCATTACAAAACATACACAAACAATTTCCATTTTCAAAATCTTACACAAACAATTTCCATTTTCAAAATTTTCATTCCCAATGTTTTTAACAATTTCATTTATAACAATTTTGAATAATTTCAATTCAAAGTTTCAAACATCACAAAACATACATAAATAATTTCTATTTCCAAATTTCCAACAATTTCAATTATCACAAGTTCACAAAAAATAAA
>JANITW010000001.1:24568268-24584045 GCA_027564335.1 Erythroxylum williamsii | reverse complement strand
AACTTATCAATTTTTAAATTTAATATAATATTTTTTTTTAAATTATATTAAACAATTTTAGTAAATTAATCAATTTTTAAACTTTAAATTTCTTACCTTTTCTCCAATTTTTAAGATAAAATTTAATTTATCAAATTAAAAAATATTTAAGTGAGATAAGTCTTAAAAAGTTAAGGGTTAATTACCAAAAAAACTCAAATTTTTGTCAATTTTTCATTATAATTCTAACTTTAAAAAGTAGCAATTAAATGCTTAAGCTTTCAGCTTTTTTCAATTATAGCTCAAACTTAAAAATTGATAATAAATTTTTCAAAATTTTGATTTTCTTCGATTCTAGCTCGACATTATCTGTTGTTCTTCCTCAATCCTCAACCCTCATTTTGGATCTCGTTTCTAGAGCCTAATATTCGGAGTCATAAAACGTGAACGTATTATCCTAAAGGGTTATTTCCATAAACCCTCATTAGCCATCACCCTACAAGAGTGGCGTGTCCCTACCAGTCAAGCACCAAAATTACAAATTAACTTCTTCAGAACAATTGTAGCTTCATGTTTCTAGTTCATTTTGAAATAAAAATAATCTAATTTGGAGTTCTATAAATCAAGATATGCTTAAAAAACTAAAATATGTTTATAACTCAGCCATGCTCTCACAACCGATTCCTCACTTTCTTTCCATCAATCTTTTCCAAATCGAGACCAAAAGCTATAAAATTTTATGGAGAGATAGAAAAATGTGTTAGGAATCTAATAGATCAATAATCACTTCATTTGGAGGTCGGATGATGAAGTTATGGCCAAAAGAATCAAACATGAATTTGTCTTTAATCATATTAGACCTATTTCGGGACAATTAGCATAACTTTCGCTAGAAATGTTGGATTAATGTCACCTTAGAATGGTTTCGAAGAGGACTTCTAGATCTATAACTTTCACGAAGACTCCAAAAATATATTTTATCATTTTGAGTGTCAAAACACAGGCCGTGTGAAACCACACGGGTAGACCCTGTAACCCACAGGTCTGGTGGCCTTTTCATTACTGGAATACATTGACAGTGTTTATTTTACACAGCCTGATCGTGTAACCTTCGAGTTTTTACAAAAAATTTTCTCTCCAAGACCTCTCTAATGGATCCTACATCTATTCTAACACCCCTCTCACTCATATTCTTTCCAAATCCAACTCTCTTAGTGCGATATCACTCCGTATACCATAATTGCTCCGTGTATACATCTTACGCAACATTACCAACTTATAATGATCATATCTCTTAACTTCGATGTCCAAAAATTTCATACTTTATATCTTTGGAAAGCTAGAAAGATAAGCTACATTCTACCTAGATTAATATTCAGAACACGAATTTTACCCCTATGGAAGTTGGAATGTCTTGAGCATAACCATTCAACAACCAATGTTATTTCATTAAACTCTCTAATCTCTACTCATTTTACTCGCTACTGGCAACAACCAATTCTCATCATTCACAAAAATCCTATCTTTCTTTTCCATAATATCTCACTTATATGTATAATAATAATTCATGTCCAATATTCATCATCTCAAGTTGATAACTTCAAGTATGCCTAATTTCAACTCAACATCATCCATACACAATTCATATTTCATTAACATCGTAAGATAAGTGTTTATAAAGCTTTAATGACATCTCATGTCACAATACAACCTTTCACAAAATCCCCAAAATACACAAGATACGTGAATGATAATTGCTCAAAATGTAACTACAGCCTTATTTTACATAAATTACTCCAAAATAAAACAAAACATGCAAATTCGGGGTGATGCCTTAACTCACTTTCACTCGATCTCTTGTTTATCACCTGAATAGGGGAAGGAGAGTGGGGTGAGCTTAAAAGCTCGTAGATAACAAATTTATAACAGAGAAATAAGCAAAACCTTGAAAAAATTCATATTGAATTTATAAAGCACATGTTTGTCAAATTTTCATCGTATAATCCAATTTACAAACAACACAATTTATGCATTCATCAACTTGTTTACAAAATCATAAATACATAAGCACATCATAATGGTTTGGGTAGTCTAAAACAGAACATACTATACATTTCCACATAATGGTCCTGTATAGTTATGAACAGAACGTACTATCGCAATTTTGTATAATGGTCTTGTGTAATCGTGAGCTTAGGGGAGTCCATGAAGGAGCTCTATGCCACTTGCAGACAGACGGGAAAAGCCTTTGGTCAAACTACACTTGACTTAATTTAGGAGACCACCACAAGCCCACATAACATGTATTTCATGACTTGAAAATAGATTGCCCAAAATGACAATTTTTAGAAAACATGATTTTCTTAACATATTGCCACAAAGGCATATTTCATAACTACAATTGTCCTTGAGCATGAAATATATCACATGCATTCCTATCAAATTCATATACCAAACATATAACAATTTCTCAAGTCATTCAGAGCAATAATGCAACAATTATAAAACAATTTGATATCATTTTATTTTCTTGCTTTAAAAGAAAACATTCATGGCTCAATACTCAATTATACACATGAAACCCACCTAATTGGCGTGTAAAAATCCAAACTCAAGGTTGTCTTTCCTCTTGCTCTTGATAGGGTTCTCTTGGTTTCCTATAACAAACTAATTTTCTCATTCAATCCACATTCACATGTAAATTCATAAAACTTTACAAATCAAAAATGCTAAAATTGAACTTAAACCTAACCTACCCATAGTTCATCTAAGCTAAAAAATCAAAAACCTAGCTTAGAAATCCAAAATCAAGATGGTTTCATCTTTCTCATCTTTCTTTCTTCGTTCCCAACACAACTCTTATTCTCTATTTAATACCCTTTTGAACCTAGCAAGGAGAAAGATGAAGACTTACTTCTAATAAGTTGATTTCCTCATCTTTTTCTTTTTCTTTCTTCTTCCTTCCAAGCTTCCCATGATTTTCCTTCTTCTCTTCTCTTCTTTACATTTTCTTCCTCTCTCTTTAGCTTCTCACGATCCTTCTCTCTTCTTCTCCCTTCTATTCTTGTTTTTTCCTTCTTAAAAAGCAAGTCAACATTTCCCTTTTTCCTATAATACCCTTAATGAGTGTGTAAAGTCCTTTTTACCCTTTCTTATAAGCTTAGATTCTTTTAACCTTAAGTAGTCTTCCAAAAATGCCTTTCATACAATCTTACTACCTTAATTTAATTAGCCCATGAAATAAAATCCTAATAATATTGACATAATATAACAATTAATTCCAATATTAATCTATCATGTCCTCATAATTTATTTAAGTCATGTCTAACTCAATAAAAATAATAAGAAAAATTTTGGAGGCCAATACCTTAGCCCTTTGTTTTTTGTTTGCTTTTCTGACATCTGAGACTACTCTTGCATTACAGCATACTGCATCAATAAACTCTTCGTTTTTAGTTTGTTTTTCTGATATTCTTAGTGCGAGAGCATTGAAGCTACATAATTTGAAAGTTGAAGAATGAAGGCGTCAAGAGAACAAATTAAAAATGAAGGGAAAGCTGAAATTAAAGCAAAAGGTCGTCAGGGCTGCATAATCTGAGTTATGTCATTTTTAAATAACGACGTCTTTTAATTATGTGATAAAATGATGTCGTTTCATTAATATTCATTTGTTGTGTTAATTTTAGCTAACATGTATTAATAATTAATGTTTCTGAAATACGTGACAAATTGCGTCAGCAAACTTAACAAAAACACTAACATCGGACTAACATTGAAAAAAAATTAAAAGTTTGAGTATTTTATTATTATTTTTTGAAGTTTGAGTTATAATTGAACAAATTGAAAGTTTAGGCATTTTATTGTTACTTTTTAAAATTCGAGCTATAATTAAAAAATTGACGAAAGTTTGATCTTTTTTTGGTAATTAACTCAAAAATTAATATCTTTTGATTTAGATTTATATTACATAACAAATTCTTATTATGTGTTTATGTATTATGAAAGTTAACATATTATATTATCGTATTAATTGAAACTTTATTATTCATATTTATTTTAATCCTATTTTATCATATAAGTTGATGTTGAAAAATAATTAAATAGTAGTATCTAAGAAACTAGTACAAGGGTATGATTGGTTGATTCTTTTTTATACTAATTGTTGGTTTCTTTTGACTTGGAGAAATATGACTCTTTTTAATGATCATTTCAATTGGTCATCCTCACCAATCTACAACATTTTGACATATGCTCACCAGATTTACCAGTCGTTCATCTGGCAAAGTAGAGCGGATATCGGTTATCAGCCTCGACAAGAGCACCTTATTGAATAATGCAAACCTCCTACTGGGTGGGTAAAATTAAAAACGGATGGAGCATGTAAGCGATCCTCGTACTCAATCACATCAAGGGGCCTTATACGTGATAGTACAGGCAGTTGGCTTAGAGGCTTCATCCAGAATCTAGGTTGGTGTTCCTCTGTGTCTGCAAAACTCTGAGGAGTTTTTTCTGGGCTCATACTCGCTTGGAATATGGGTTATCGTCGGATCGAACTAGAAGTGGACTTCATAGTGATACTGAATATCCTGTCTTCCTTGACTATCCAATCAAGGGCTCTCAATCCTCTAGTCATGGCTATTAACGAATTGTTTACTCGAAACTGAACTATTGTACATCGATATATCTATCGAGAGAGCAATAGATGTGCAGACTGGCTTTCGAACTTTGCAGAATATTTTGATTTTGGAATTACTATTTTTGATACTACACTCATTAAGTGTCACTCTATCCTTTTAGAAGATACGTTAGGGTTGTTTCCCTCGATTAATCATAGAATATGTATGTTCTTTCCTTTTAATTAAAAAAAAGAAGAGCCAATCAAATTGTTGGATAGACCAAAAAGTTCAATCAAATCAATATGTTTTTTATGATTTAAATTTTAGATTCAATCAAATCAATATGTTAATTTCGATCTGAAAACCAAATTAAAATACTGTGATTTTACTTAATTTTGTCGAAAAGAAATTTAAGAAAGTGATGTGTACCAATTTGAACGTGCCAGCAAAATTCCAGGCTGTTGCTGCCATCATCAAAGTTCCTCGGTCATGGAACGACACCGTAGACCGCTCAGAGAAAAGGCAACAACACGGCGGGTTCCGTATTATTTGCAGCGAAGAATCGAAAATGGAGAACACGGCAATTCTGAGGGAGTGGTTCGACCGGGTCGACTCAGACGGAACCGGAAGCATCACTGCCACTCAGCTAAAAGTACACTCTCTCTCTCTCACACTCTCTCTCTATATTATATATGAGTGTATGTGAGGGCTTTTCTTGATCAATCTCTCCTGTGGGTTTGGTGATCAGAGCGCTTTGGCTGTTGGAAACCTCGAATTCCCTCTATCAATTGTGCAACAAATGATCAGGTTTCACTTCACTTCTCCTCTTCTTGTTCGTGTTTTGGGTCCGTACTAAGTTGATTATTTGTTGTGACAGGATGTATGACTTTGATAAGAATGGAACTATGAGTTTTGACGGTAAATTTCAATTCCTTTACTTCGTACCGCTTTAGCTTTTGGAGCTTCGGATGGGTTTTGATTATTTTCCCCATTGTCTGCAGAATTTATTGCTCTCAACAAATTCCTTATAAAGGTCAGTCAGTTGATTGCTTCTTATCATTATTCTACTTGTATGCATTAAAATTATTAGGTCCATTTTATCTGTTATTCTACTGTTACAGGTCCAACGGGCGTTCTCAGACTTAGAGAGGTGATTTGTTGTCCTTCTTATACTAGTGATGCATTATTGTGTTAGTTGATAAGGATTGGTATGTTTGCCTAGTTGATGGGGTTTATGATGATGTTGCCCATTGCTAGAGAAAGTTGATTAAGTTGGACGGTGCTCGTAAAACATAAATATGTCCAGTACATGGCAAGTCTTATATTGATTGTTTTGTGGATTCTGCTTTCTTAGCACTTCTATGTTAGTTAACGTGATACAGCTCTTTACTGGACTGCAGTTCCTGATGAATTACAATTAGGATCAATGGATTTTGAAAACCTATTTGCAGACCATTTTCTTACAGAAATGCAATAATTTAGATTGTAAATTTGTGACTAGGTCTTTTGATTTCGGGTTCATATTATCTTTGACTTGTGTTATGATCATGCACTCATGCCTCTGTATTGGTATCCAAGTTTCAAGCAGTTGAGGTTAAATTCTTTTTTAACAGCCTGGTTTGTCTTGAAACAGGGGTCGTGGATATTTAGTTCCTGATGATGTATATGAGGTATTTTCTGAAAATTTACACTTTTCTGGTTACTATTTGAAGCCAGTGTATATATTGTTGACAAAGTTCTTCAGCCAGAAAAACTTCTTAACTTATATTTGTTTTGTTTTTCTCATCACTGTTCTTTGTCCATGCCTAGATACATATATTTGAACTCAAGAATTGAAACCGATTCTAATCCTCATCCTTCATCCACACGTTCTTCTTTTGTTCATTCGTTTTGAAATGTTGAATGTTGATTTCAGGCATTGGTGAAAATTGGCTTCTCACTGGACACTCCTGCTTTTTACACTGTTTGTGAGGTGAGGCTTTTACTTCTGTGCTCTCAGATGCCATTATACACTTATGTTGCAAAGATGTACTGCATAGTAACATTCAATTGTTAACTATCTAGACTGATGCTCTTTGAGATTTGTTTTTTCATCTAGTCTGCTGAATGATCTACGATTTACCATCCTAATAGTGAAGACCGACTCTCTGTTGATTCCAAATTGATTTATGTATGCGTAGTATTAAACTCTTTTTATTTAACTTAACAATTAAATATTGGCTTTATTCTACAGAGCTTTGATGATAAGAAGAGCGGGAGATTCCGTCTGGATAAATTTATATCTCTTAGTATCTTTTTGCAGTCTGCTCGGTTGGTATTCCTTAAATATTAGACTTTATACCATTTACGACTAAGAGATTTTTTAGTAGTGCATTATACATAATTGTGTTTTAGTATCGCATAAAGTCAATTTCATGTTGATTTTCATGTTTGATCAAACAAATGATTCGACATCAATTTCATGAAATAAACATGAGTTCGTTCTCCTTTGGGAGCTGCTTGAGCAGGCATATATTACATTATTCTTGGAAGCTACCATTTAATTTGTTCTTCTATTTCATTAATGATTTCACATTGTGGTCATTCCAGGAATCTTTTCAATGCATTTGATACAGCTAAGCAAGGCAGGGTTACCCTTGATCTGAACCAGTTTGTGTATTGCAGTAAGTAGACTGATCCAACCTAGACACATACAAATAATACGATGCATTTTGCTGATGCTCTTGCTCTTTCACGCAGCGGCCAACTGTAGAATATGAAGCCAAAACATTTGCTATGAGGTTGCCTGTGTTCATATATTGTTTCATTCCGTGTAATCAGGATTTTACACTATTTGATGATGTCACATGTATGTTTTCAACAATGTATCTATCCTTTTCCTCGTGAACTGTACTTACATCAAGCAAATGGTTGTGACAAACAATGATTTGTCAACCCGTATTGCCTATCCTGATTATGTTTGAGTTAATTATTAGTGTATTGGAAGCCCCCCTTCGTCTACTACCTCCCGTGCAAAGTCCATCGGCTTTGACTTCGTATCCGCGCAAAGTCCTCAAGGAATAGGAACAAAATCTGGGAGCAAGGACTCAGGGGGTTTATCGCGGGGCTTCATACTCAACTTGTTAGGATTTCACAAATCCACACACTACGTAGGTTTCAATCCCTCCGAAATTCTTCCAAGAATATAAAAAACGAATTTCAATTCACATAAGAGATCTCTGTTGTTACCCGTTAACTAAGTTAAAGAAGAGATCTTTGTTGTTACCCGTTTGAACTTTTTAAAAAATAATAAATCAGCTATAATTGGGCTTGGGTTGCGGGACCTGGACTAGCCTATTGCTATCCATATTAATTACAAATATTAACTTTGGTTTTCATATATTAATAACATTCGTTGTCATCTATATTAATGTAAATAATTATGAATAGAAAACTTTTACCCTTTATAAGCTTGTTAATGCTAAACATCTCGATTTTTTTTGAATTTTTCTTTAAAGAGAATAAAATTCTTAAACTCAACGTGAATTACAATGTTTTAAAAATTAGACTGAAAGTTTAACCGATAAGAACAGAGGTTTAACGTTTAAAAGGGTCAATCGGTATTACACTATCATTAAACCGATTAAAGATTAAATAAAATTAAAAATTTTAAAATATGATTGAAGAAGTTTGTCTTTATCTATCAAAGAATTTAAAGTCTAATTGAAAAAAGATATTAGTAAATGAACATTAATTAATTTATTTTGATTTATAAGAACTTATTAATTTACAAAAATTGACTAATTAATTAATAAAATGATTAGTTTTTAATAATAAAAATTATTTAAAAAGTTGAATTTAAAAGTTAAAAATTGAATCAAAAAATTGGACGATTTAAGATTTTTATGGTTAAACTGGTTGAATCAGATAGGGTTCTTAATCATTGTGTTTGGTTGTTGTTCATGGTAATGTTATAACAAAATGTAATGTGTCAAATAAAAAATCCACTTATTTGTGGTATAGACACTTAGATCATTTATTCAAGGAAATAATAGAAAAATTAGTAAAGAAAGAGATTTTTCTAAATTTAGATTTTGTTGGTCTAAGGATATGAGTGGATTGCATCGAGGGGAAGCTAAACAAATATAATAAGAAAGGACTCACAAGAAGCATTCAATTTCTTGATATTACATATATTGAAATTTATGAGCCTTTTAATGTTCAATCTTTGGTTGAGAAAAATATTTCATTACTTTTATTATAACTTCTTGCTATAGGATTATGTTTATTTGCTTGAGAAAAAATCTCAAATAATGGATGCCTTTGAGGTATATATTATTAAGGTTAAAAAGGCAATTAGACAAAAAAGGTAAAAGTTATATCACAAAGAGGTTGAATACTATAGGAAACATTATGAGTCAGCATAATTAGGACATTGATGGATTTAATTAATTGCATAATGAGTAACTCATTGTTACCTAAATATTTGTAGATGTATGTCTTTAAAACTATTATGTATTTATTAAACAAGGTCTATAGTTAGATAGTTCCAATAACTTCTTTTCAACTATAGACTGAAAAAAGACCTAGTTTGAAACATTTGTTTATTTAGGATTGCCCAGCAAAGATAAGGATTTTTATCCACATGAAAGGAAATTATATTATAGAATTATTAGTAGTCACATTATAAGTTACTTAAAGAAATCTAAACGATTTAGGTTTTATTTAAATCACGGTCCTAGAATTATGGAAATGCTAGATTAACTAAGAATGGTAAAGTCAGGGGAGGTAATGAACAAAAAATATACGTATCAAAAAAGTAAAGGTAAATGTTCCTATGTTCATTAAGACTCATTCATTTACAGTTGTTCCAAATATTATTCTAGTGATTAATAATTAGACAATGTTGAACAATATTTGACTAAAGGAATACATATGTAAAACACTAACTTATAATCATATGCTGTATATAAACTACAAGAAATAATACCTTTGAGAAGATCTTAAAGAGAAAGGAAGTTAACTATTTTGAATGATTGTATAGTTTATTTACAAGAGTTAATTGTTTAAATTCGAATCAATAAAGATCTAGTTTCGTTTTCGTAAGGCACAGAATGTGCAGAGTCTAAAGTGGATTGAAAAACAACAAAATTTGGGTTCTTGATAAATTGTCAAAAGGTTGTTGGCAATTTAAGTGTAAGTGGGGTTTTTAAACTAAACATGACATAAATGGCTATGTTGAATGATATAGAATGAGATTTGTTATCAAAGGTTATACTAAAAAAGGTGGTATTGATTAAAGAAACATTTTTCACTTGTCTTAAAGAAAGACCCATCAAGGCTTGTAATGTTATTGGTGGCTCAGTATAATTTAGAGTTGTGCCAAATGAAAATCAAGAGAGTATTGAGGATAATATATTTATAGACCAACCTGAAGGTTTTTTAATAAAAGGTCAAATGGTGTGTAAACTTAAAGAGAAAATATATAGTCTTAAACAAGCTTTTTGACGATGGTACCTTAAGTTCAATTATATTATAACATCTCTTAGTTTTTGAAAAACTATTGTTAATTTGTGTATAAACTAAAATATTAGTGAGAGTAAGTTTGGGTTCCTAGTTTTATATATTGACAATAACTTACTTGTTGCTAATGATTTAAGCATATTACTTGTGAGAAAAGATTTTTATCTACAATAATTTTGAGATGAAAGATATATGAGAGACATCTTATGTGATAATATGTGAATTTTTTTGATAAATTATTAAGGATTATTAGGGTTATCTCATAGATCTTATATTGAAAGAATTTTAGAGAGATTTAATATGGACAAACTTTCAATATGTAATGTTCCTATTCAAATAGAGAATAAATTTAGTTTCATGCAATGTCCAAACAATAATGTAGAATGAAATTGGATGGGATCAATTCCTTATACTATGGTTGTGGGCAATTTGATGTATTTGCAAACTTATACAAGATTGTGTATTAATTTCACGAATGGGATGTTAAACTATTAGTGTTATGATCTAGAAATCAATCATTGGATGTTTGTATTATAACAGTTATGTTCATAAATTAAATGATTTATATCGTTTTGTTCCATAAGTTCTCATTATTTATAGATTATTCGAGTTGAGGACTTCGATTGTAAAACTCTATAATAAAAAACAATGATTACTCTGAAATGTCGCTAATCTTGGTAATTAACATGGAATATTAATTAACCACTAAAAGATTAGTGTGTGGATTAAATGATGGTGATGTTCTGCAAATCGTTCAATAAGGAGTTATCGATTTAATCACACAGATATATAATGAAGATTATGGTATTTGATAGACCTTAAAGGAGACATTATTATGATTGTGTTTATGTCATCAATGTTTCATATGTGTCGTGAATTCTATGGTATGAGATGTTCATTTTCTTACATGAAAAATAAGTATTTGTTGGCATTGTCTAATGTTAACCGTAATAGGTAGCTATACAGATAATGCCACAGTGTGCATGACTTGTATAGAAGATAAATGTTCATCAAAAATACTGTCGTCCCTCGTATAAGATATGAGCGATAATATCTATGAGCCCTTGATAAAGTAATATTGTATGCATGCAATAGATTAAGGAGTTAATCATACTTACGATTTACTTTGAAAATCAAGAAGGAATAAATTGGCAGGAATGATATATTCTAATCTTGCATTTATTTAGGATATTATGAGACAAGAAAGTTGACATGGACAAATTTTGCTTCGGGATCATGATTTGTGTCTAATACTTATCATCTATATCATTTGAGTAATTATAATTTATTTTGTTATATACCGCTTATGATGTATAGAATTAAAAGGAGTTTTAATTCTATTGTCAATATGACATGGATCCCAATGGGTTACACTAGAAAAGATTTGATTAGAAAAAGGAAATTATTCTAGTAAATCATATAGAGATATGAATTTGACGATAAAATCAATTTTTAAGTTTTAAAATTATTTTGGTCGTCATATGGTATCTAAAATTATTTTTAGATAACAGATTTAATCCTAGATAAATTTATTTGATATGTATGACATATCCTATAAATTTATTGCTCATAAAAAAATACATATATAATTATATGGCAATTGGGTCAAATGCTTAATTGTTTTGAAGCATGAGATTAAATGACAAAGTGGCAAAGTGACAAAATGGCAATTAAATGATAGTTACAATGCCAAATTTATAAGGACATAGGTTGTCCATGCAAATAACATAAGGATATGTTTAAACCCTCGCGAATTTTTACCTTATGCTTTTTTCATTTGCTTCTTTTAAATAAGGGCATTTGAGACTTTTTCAAGAAACCCTTTTAACCCTAATTTTGTAAAAAAAAAAAAAAAAAGTAAGAATGGATTTTCATATTTATGATTTTTGAAAATTCATCTTCCTCTCTTCACGGTTTCAACTTTTCATTTTTCTCTTTTGTCTTCTTCCAAACTTGCGATTTTCTTCTTCCATCTGACAAGAACCAAAAGCTTTGCCATATAAATCGTATCTTTCAACAGTTGCATAGAAAAATAGGCCGACTTCGTAACCTTAAACTTGTTAATTGAATAAACTCGCAGAAGAGGAGAGAGACCGCTAATAATTTGCGAGAGGACACCAAAAAAAATGGGAACAGGCGGAGGAGACGGTGCAGACCTCCACGCCGTGGCTAGATCCGGGGACCTGAGTGCGGTTCAGTCAATACTCTCCTTCAATCCTTTAGCAGTAAACTCCAGGGATAGGCACTCTCGCACTCCGTATCCTTCTTCACTTTACCCTCATTTTTCTTATGTTTTTTCCCTTATCTGTTTCCTCTTTATTATTATGTCCCTTTGAATTTGTGTTGCCCAGTCGTTAGCTTTGTTTGCGTTTTCACATGCGAACTCTCGATCAGTGTCTAGGTTTATTATGTCCCTTTGAACTTGTGTTGCCCAGTCGTTAGCTTTGCTTGCGTTTTCACATGCGAATTCTCGATTACTGTCTAGGTTTTCTTGTGGGTTACTCTTGTCGATGTTTTATCTCCTCTTTGTTTTTTTTTTCTTTCCCTGAAATAGCTTCCGGTAGTTTATATGGCACTAAATGGAACAAATTTTAGCATGTCTATTGGCCTAATAAGTTGGAGAGCTCTTAGTGACCCGCTTCATGTGGGATTACTTTTTGCGCAAATGGCCTTTGAATAGCCTTTGCATTCTTGACAATATTCAATGACACCCTATTGAAATTTCTTGGCAAGAAAAGAATAGATTTTCTTTATGAAACCTGATAATTAAGGGCCTGCTTATGATAATTTCTGCTTTTATTTTTCTTTATATTGATTTGCTTGCAGTTTCTGTTTTCCTTGGTCTTATGCTTCTTAGTTATAGCTTTGATACTATTTTGAGTGCTGATCTTCACAAGCTCTTTTCATTTACATAAGCAATTTTGTTCTGTAGATTGCATCTAGCAGCATGGGCAGGGCATGCACAGGTGGTAAGTTATCTCTGCAAGGAGAAGGCTGATGTTGGTGCTGCTGCCATGGATGACATGGGCGCAATTCACTTTGCTTCTCAAAAAGGTCACTTGGAAGTTGTTCGGACTCTTGTTTCATTTGGAGTCCCTGTTAAAACTTTCACCCGAAAGGGACTAACCGCACTTCACTATGCTGCTCAAGCTTCACATATGGAGCTAGTTAAGTACTTGGTGAAGAAAGGTGCTAGTCCTACTGTCAAGACAAAGGCAGGAAAGACTCCTCGTGATCTTGCGAGCAGTAAGGAAATCCGCTTGTTTCTGAAAGATTGTGAACAGTCGTCTAAAGAAGGGCCTTCTTCAAGTGGAAAAGAGAAACAGTCGTCCAAGGAAGGAGCTTCAAGTGGAAAAGAGAGAGATGAAGAATCTGATCCAAAGCCACATTTTCAGGTAAATTTGGAGAATCGTGAGGCAGAAGCAAATGCTATTGAGCACAATGATGAGCAGCAAGATGAAACAATTAAGAGGAAGGCTGAGGGAGAAAACAGTAATGAGGCCTCTTCACAGTCGAAAAGGGCAAGAGTTGCCCTTAATCATCTTCTAAGTGCTGATGACACTCAGGAAGATGAGAACTTGTAATAATAATAATAGAGAACAAGATGCTGAAAGACTGACCTTGCCGCTAGTCATCTTCTAAGTACTGACAACACTCAGGAAGATGATAACTTATGATAATAATAGCGAACAAGATGCTGAAAGACTGACCTTTAGCAACATCCCCTCAACCATTCTGGTGGCAATATTACGCTTTTGGTGCTAGGTGTTCTATTAGCTCTTCATATTAAGTCATCAAGGCATGTACTTTTGTAGGCTTTTCGTATTACTCTGTATTCCTAGTAGAAACTTTTAAAGAGTATCCTCCGAATCTGTAATGATATTGAACAAAAGTTGATTGCTTAAGCTGACAAGTGTATATGGACGTCTCAACTAGATTTCCTTAGAGGTGGAAGAATCATACAAAAGATCGACTTTATTGGCAAGCTAATACTTGGTTTGTATCTGGTACTCTTTAAGATTAATTAGCAAGTGTAACATTGTTCACTGTGATTGGGTTGATGATTTACCCCTTCAGAAATAAACATTATTGTGTCAGGGTTAGGAGATTTCTAACTATTAAGGAGACGATCAGGTAGAAGATATGTAATAAGCCAAACAAGTGAAAGGTGGAGCTCTGCTCTGCCTAATGCGAAACCCAATTTATAGAGCTAAAGTTCATGTAGGTCCAAGTAATTGATGCTCGCATAAGGAGAAGTTAGATTCTGCAGTAAACTTTCTACAAGAAGATGCACTTTATTGGTGGGAATCAGCGCCCACAGTCAGGATACGCCGCAGTTGGTAATCCATGAAATGAAGAGAATCCCATCTTAGCGGAGACGAGAAGGAGAAAGCAACAACTTGATGCAGGAGTGATCCCAACCGACGGCATTTGCTTCGTAGTTCCACAGCTTATGCTTCATGCAGTTAGGCAGAAGACACACATATTGCAAACAAAAACCACAAAAAAAAACAAAAAGTTATTGTGTTGGTTCACTTGGGCATAACAGCAAACGCTGGTGTTAGATGGAATTAGTAGACAGGAAGCACTAATCTCTTTTTTTTTTTTTATTCGAATAAATCTCGTAAGCGGGTCAAGCGGGTACACCTCTTTGAAGGCCCACCCCACCGTCGTGATGAAGGCCAATCCACCAAATTTTAAATTCAACAGATTCAACAAAATCCCAGTCAACAATCCCAAACAAGCATTATAGGATGTATACATAGTGATCCACAGCACCCCAAAACAATCACATGAACTTGGCACCAACAATCAAAAAGCAACTTGTGCTCAAGTAAGACCGGGAAACTATGTTTCTCATTCTGCCCAAAACCCACAAAGTAAAAAGTGCAAGTGTGCAACGAAAGCCTGCATCTACGCAACTCAATTATCAAAACAATGAGTGAATGTTAGATGGACTTAGTAGACAAGAAGCATGTGAGGAGGCCATTGCCTGTGGATCCATCTTCCAAGTGTTTTTTCTTTATGCACCTAGCTCAGGCCACCCCGATTAATTTATCATCAGAAAAGGCCTATGATTTAAGTGCAAAATTTTCATTTTTATTGATTGCTTAAAAAGCAACCCAATTCAATTTGAAAAAAGAAAAAGAATGCAACGCCTCATAAACTAATAAAAGCGAGGAGGACATTGTTCGGCTTCTAACAAAACTTGGCGAACCAAACCCCAAAAACGAGGGGAAGGACAGTGGAGTAGTAGAGAATCGGAACAGTACAAAGACATGTTATGACCAGTGGTTTGTACACAGAAACAAAAGCTTTGCGTCGTCAGAGTTCTGAAGTTGGCGTAGCGGCTGCGTTACTTGCGATAAGAAGGGGCTCGCAGTCGCAGTCCCAGTCCCGTATAAAAACCCTAAAAATCTCTATTTATTTATTTATTCCATCTGTCAAAAACTCATTCCGTTTAATTTAATTTTTATTTTTATTGTACCTTTAATTTCTTGTTTTTAAATTAAAAATTAAAAATTTCATATTATTAATATAAATATTTCTTTATGATTAATAATAATTACATTATCATCATCACACCCAGCCTCAAATCTTGCAATGAAGCGGAGTCTGAAGAGGTCTGATAGTACGAAGCCTTATTCCTGTATAGTAGAGAAATTGTTTCTGGCGAATA
>JANITW010000001.1:24537827-24553604 GCA_027564335.1 Erythroxylum williamsii | reverse complement strand
ATGCACCCAACAAAACCCTGAGGTCACAAGTTCGACTCCCCACGAGGGAGGAGCTAAATCTAGAATCTGACGTGATCAAAGGGAACAAAACTTCAATAATACGAGCCCACCAAAACCAAAAAGGACCCACGCTTCACAGGACTTGGCTGAACCGATCTCAATATAATAGAGATTCTTTCTTATAAACTCACGTATAAATATGACAAAATAATAATGTTACAAGATAAAACCGCATGAAGTAAAAATATATATTGAACGCTCGTATAACGTCAGCCTTCGAGTAACTCTGGTAAAGTCTACGACCAAAAAAATTACAAGTTCGAATTACAAATACAGCCTTTTTTCTCATCTTTTATTTTTGTCATCATCAGTTTGTTTCGTTTTAGTCTTCAAACATGGGAGTGCAGTGTAGTGTGGTGTTGTTCGGCATGTACTTGAATTAGTGGACTCTTCTGCTTTTGTTAGATTGCATTTGCCATGCATCATAAGATTCTTTCGCTTATTTAAAACAATCTTTTCACACTGTCATCTAAAAAATTTATGGAATTTGATATATTGTATGTAGTGAGGATTGTTTCAGGTTGCATTAGATGATAATTTATGGTAATCGCAACCTGGTGGGAGTTGGTACTGCTCATTTTGTAATGTTGTTGTTCATTGTTATGCATGGTATATTCGCTTTTGGTGCAAAAACAAAGTCTCCTGTCACTACCAAGTTCTCTATAGTCCGTTCTAATTTCTTGCAGAGGAAGCGTTTTCCTCGGTTGTATTCTTTATTGAATTTAGAGTTCCGCACCTAGACTGGAAAGGGGATAGGATTCCTCTCTTTCACTTTATAATAAATGTTTTTGATCAGAACAAATCAGGCATCGAGTTTTGAGGAGGAGGAGGTTTTTGTGGAGGAGGAATAATATGATCAATGATGGAAACAGGGGAAGGTTGATAGATGATTCTTTTGGAGGTAGCAGTGAACATAACAGGAGCTTTTATCAAGGAGGTGAAGGAGAGAAAATTCCGATGGACACACAGGGAAGAGGATTTTCGGATACGTACAGGAACTCGAGTGAAGAGTTGTTCATCAAATCATTGATGGAGACCACAATTGGCATGTCTGCGCCTACCATGGAGATGTTGGGGCTCAAGAATCTTTCTCAGAACCTTCGTACGGATAGCGAGGAGCTCTTCAAAAGTTGGCTTACCAATGGAGAGGCAAGCAGAAAATCATATCTTCTTTTATGAGCATCAATATGTCAAACAGGCTATTCATGTGCGCTATGCTGTTAAGTGTTTGCGAAAGTGATTGATAAAAACAGCTATACAAATAACAGAACTATGAGGCCAGATTTTCTGTTCCTTCTGCCTTTATCCTTCTTCATTTTCATTTTGGCAGAGAGAAAGAGAAAAAGGGTATTCTTTGTTGATCAGAAAAGTTGCAGAACCTCATATTGTCAAGCCTTGGTGATCTCCACTAGCTGCAGGAGATTTTGCTTGACCAAACGGTTACATGAAACTTAACACAAATATTAATTTATTCAAACACTAGGCTCTACAGTCTGAAATAGCAGAACCAAAGTCGCATTGATTCAAAACAAGTTGCTCTTTCTTGGTTAAAAATTAAGTCCTTGTTCTTTTCCATTTACACCTGGAGTTCTGATGTTTCTTTTGTTTGGATTGGTACATTTCTACTTTCAGAGTACTGTCTATCCATCAAGCATAGCAAATCGGACACGGCAATCGTCAAGGAGGTTAGTGGGTTGAGGTTAATAGACCTGCATAATAAGATTGAGATTTTGTCTACCAAAGTTTGTAGGTTTATCCCTACAAAAAGATCTATCTTTGTGATCCTTGCTTCTGTGTGAAGAAAGAGTAAATGGGACAATAGGAAGTCTCCAATTTTTGTTTGTTGTAACTAATTGCGTTAAAAATTAGAATCGCAAAATGTTGATTGGAAACATTTGGTTCTTGATATTAGACTAATGCAATTGTCCATTTTAGCTATGTGCCTTCAGAGAGTTGTTCCCTAATTTCCCATGTTTTCTCAACCATAACCCTGAATTAAGTAGTGAATGAGTTTGCTCTCTCTTTTCTGTCCTTTTTCCCTTAACACAGTAAGTCAGCCTCCAAATAAATGCAACTGCATAGTTACCGGATAAAGGAAGCTTTTGTCAATGCAAAATGTTCTGGCTTCTGGAAGTATTTAATTGTTGGCCAATATTGATTTTCAACCTATATAGCAAGGGAATTGATCAATCATCATTGCAGGATTTCCTCTGAGCTATCGAATCTATCCAATCAGCATCATGGGGGGACACTGCAAAATAAAAGAAGTAATGGTGCATTTGCACAAAACAATCAAGTTGCTGAGGTCATACCCAGTGATCTCAATCAAGAATCAATCAGGTTTCTCCATCTGCTGAAATTCATTTGATGTATTATGCTCTTAGGATCTGGTATTGTTTCACACAAAATAAGCAACATATTTTCAACAGAAAGATTCAGTCTTATTTGATTTATTTTCCTTATCAGGAATGCTATCGAAGGAAGTATGCAGGCTAACAATTTGTATCTGGCCAAGGTTTGTTGTGTTATTATTCAAAGAAACCTCAGATCAAGGAAGCTTCCGAAGATGATTTCTTATGGTATCTATCTTCTTACACAGGCCTGGTTTCATAATTCTCAACCCATGACAAGAAGTCGATCATCTGAGCTACGGTATCAACATTCTCTGCAACAACAATTACTGCTCGTGATACATTTCTGCATACTTGCAGCAAATTTTTCCAAGTGATAGTTGATAAATACGATAGATATCCATCAAGGTTTCCTAAGTTGATTCTATATTCCTTTTTCAGGAAAAGGTATGCTGCCATGAAAATATCTCCTTCAACTTTATGCATGGAATCTATGCTGGATGGTTCTGAGGTTGGTATGAACATTTTGAAACAAGAATTTGCGGATCCAAATGGTTACACAGACCTCCCTGTTGAAATTGCCAGTCAATTCGATGCATTCATGTCACCTTCCAATTCATCTTCATCTACCTTCAACAACACGCAGATGGGCAGTGGTGATAGAGTTTCTTCTGTTGTAAACATGCTAAAGGGTACACTAGAACGCAAGAAACTTAACAATGAGATAGAAAAAGATACTACTGAAGATAGATCTAATGCACTTTCTCAAGCTCAAGAAATTACAGTCAACTCTGGTTTTGACCTAGGAAATGGAAATAGCATTGTTGAGATTCCAAGCACTTATCAAGAAATAAGCCCTTTTCAGCTTAAGAGTCCTGGCTTCTTGCATACTTTTCATGGATCAATAAGTTTTGACCTGGAAGGTTTTGGGAATCCTGTGAATGCAACTCAACTAACAGCAGTTTCTGAAGAACCTTGTCAAAGTGATTCTTCTGCAGCTGCACCAGTCGTTTCATCTGGGTTTGATGCATGTGATGGTCCTAGCAACTCAAATCAAGCACCAAGCATCAGTGAAAGCTCAAAGAAAGAAATTGAAAACGGGAGAAGTTCAGAAAACACTTCTAGAGCTAAAGGTACACATAAGCATCTACTTTTGTTAATGGTTTGCTACTTAAATGCCAAATATTTTTCTCCTCATTGGATCTAGGATTCATATGGGGCTGTTCCTCGACTCATTTCCTTATCTCACTTTGTAGACAAGCACACGTTTTGTCCATACAACAGATAGCATTTGTTTGATGATTTCTCCATCTATTATGGTATTTGTTTCTTTGTAGCTTGGTACAGATCCTAAGACCAACCTCAACTTCCTAACATTATACCCGAGCCAAATCCTAGGTTCAACAACATAACTAATTACTGAAAAGAGAACCAAACACTTAGACATGTAACTTTTCTGTTCTTTTAAACTATATGTAACTTTTCTGTTCTTTTAAACCATGTACATAAGAAAACATATATTTCAACTTAGCCTTTACCACATAGAATCAAGCACATAACAGAATTGCTGCAGTAGGTTGACAACTTTCATTTGCATTTGAAGAACAGAAAACTATTGGCACTTGAAATTTTAGTTAACTTTTAAGTGTTGTTGAAGCAAAATACATTAAAATGCAGATTTCAGAGAGCAGATAATTGATAATTTGAAGGATGACAGAAAGGTATTCTTCTCCCTTTGGTGGGAAAATAACAAAATGTGAATCAAATTTTGAGTATTTACCTACTTCTTAACTCCTTGCTTTCATCTAAATAATCTTGGTGTAGAGGGGAGGTCTAGTCCGATATAATTCTGAGATCTCACTTGTTTCAGGTAATTATTTTTCCCTATGAACTTTTCTAACATGACTTTATATTCTTAAACGAGAGGACAGGAAAGGAGAGTTGTTTTCTTTTTGACTGTATCAACAATGTAATTGTCATGTGTTTGATCCTACGCTTTATCCTGTATTAACAATTCAATTCTCATGTGTTTGATCTTACACTTTATATTACTCTCAAACTGCAAACATAAGCAAAACTTTGCACTCAATTGCCAAGGTATGCATGTCCAATTAGTTTTTTTATTTATGTAAAGGACAACTTGCTAGCAGAGATGAAATTGAACAATATTTATGGAGTATCAGTCGTTGTAAAGTTTGACCAGATTGATGCTATGAAACGGGAACCTTGAACTTATTTGGCTTCTTGTGCAGTCCCTGATCTGCAGTTAGATACACTATGTATACACTTGTAACAATTCCACAATAATTAGAAATTTTGAGTGGAAAGGTTTCAAATGTTCCTCTTCATTCTGTTTGCTTTTATATTGTAAGAATTGCATGGAATTAAATGGCGGAAGCTACTTAGTAGTTCTAATTTTGCGTGATTCTATCTGACCAACAATTGTTATGCAGTTGAAAAGGTTGATCCAACTAAAAAACGCAGAGTGGAGCGCTCACGAAAGTAAGCATGTCCATATGCTGTATTGTCATTTGGAAGCTCAGGACCTAGTTGATCATCTCATTTCCAGTAACTAATTAGATTTAAAGAAATGGCCTCTGTTAAACTGTCATATAGTGTAGCTCCTACTGGAATTTAGCCTATATTACCTGGAAGCAGCATTACAAACAAGTAATTGAACTCCAACCATGTAGTTTTAGTTTTAAATTTCAGAATCTTGCTTTCAGCTTCTTTTACTTTCAGACCAATTTTCTGTGTGACCTGTTCTTTCTTATAGCCAAACTTCTGCATGGTTTTAGGTCATTAACTCTCTTCCCCCCACCCATTTGGAGCTGGTCGTTTCTTATTGTATAAGTAATAGGTGCTACTTTCAAACTGCTTATAATTTCTTAGAACTGAACATCACCATGGTTTCTCAATACACAATATGAGTGAAGTAAAACGAAATAGTCACTGAAGCTGCCTGAATAAATTCAAAGGTCAAAACATTTACAATGTGAAGCTTTGATTTACACTAGTTTCTTGGTGATGTAGAATGGCTGAGGCAAAAGAAAGGAACTTGGTGCCATCAATTCCATCTGATATGCAAGCAGTGGTGAAGAGGTGTGAGAATCTTGAGAAGGAAGTCCGGTCACTAAAACTTAACTTGTCATTCATGAATAGGTAATGGCATATGACTAGCAACTTGTTCACTTGCAATTGTACTTTTGTGAGGAAAGACACTATAATTTTTTTTGTTCGTTTCCCGGCAAAGACTGAACTCAGAAATTTATTTCATTTCTCTTTAATTTTACTAGTTTTGGAGACTCCATGTTTAAGGTGTTCTCCTTCGAGAGTTTACTCAATAACTGGTTTCTTGTTGGGGAATAATATTTTTCAGGAAGGACTCTGAACAGACTAAGCAGATTGAAGAACTTCAAAAACAGAACGAGGACTTGACAGAGGAAAAAGAACGCCTCCTAGAAGAAATTGAAAGGATCCTTTCGGAGACAGGCAATATGTGAAGTTTATATTCACTTTTACATCTAACAATATGTCTACGCAGTAACCCTTTGGCACAAAAGCTGTAAATTTTTTTCCAGGAAGTTCCTTTCTTTAAGTCATCGCAGGAGGGCATGTAAGAATTTCATATAGCTCTTAAGCCAATTCACTTCAGCAGATTGCTATGGACTCATATCCAGAGGCATAATATCTTGCGATGAATTCATGTAGAACATGAAAAATGCTAATTTCTATACTAAATCATACCCAAAATTTTGATAGCTCATGAAAGCTAGCTATTAACGTCCATAGGATTGTGAAGCTGACAACATCCCTGACACAACTCTCTTACTACCACTGCCTGATCATTGCTCCACTCTAGCAAGGCCTCAGGCCATGTTGTTCCATGAAAAAAGCCTCCATAAGATGTCTTCACGTACTACAAGAGGTAGAAGAAGACCAGAAATCATATCCAAATAGATTTTTAAATCTAAGATCACACCAAACTCACCTTAAATCGGTCACAGTCCAAGAAAATACAGTATCTTATCAGGTCAAAATATCTGTATAGGGTACAGATTGATCATTTATCTTCTAATTTACCAACTGCCGAACTTCCAAAAAAAAATAAAAGGATGATGAAATATCATACAAGACCTCCAGTAATTTCAGATGCTATGATGCCTATACACCAACACCATTTTCTTGGGTAGGTGTATTAGTTGTTGCCCATATCTAAGAGTTGTAAAATTTTACACAATGCAAGTTCCGGTATACTTGCAGTTCGAGATCTGGTGCTCTATGAGCCCGAGGAAGTGACGCTTGAAAAGAATGCCCAGTTAGTAATTATAAACTCTGTAGATCTCTGAGAAACCAAGCCTTTTCCCATACTGGATTGCAAACCAGCCCATGACAGAGAAGTATGCAACAAGAAAGCAAACACGCTTTAAGAAGACCGTATTGATGGTACGAGCCACCGCCACCGCTACATAGGTCTTATGCAACCAAGGAATGATCAGCTGGAAGATTCTTATCAAGCTAATGGAGATTACAGAAGTTATAAAACCAGACACAGCTCCTGCTATGGCTTCCCATCTCCAATATAGAGCACTTCCCTTCTTGCTTCTAAACAAGGAGTACGCGAAATTGGTGAATCTGTTCTCATTAAAGCCACGGAACAGTTCAGATATGAAGGCCCATAAACAAACATGCCAGAAGTTGCATGTAAATAATATTCACAACCTAATGAAATTCCACTAGTACAGAAAACTTTGTATTCAATATTTGAAGGACTTGAACTTTCAACTGTAAGGGGAAATGATATAAGGACCCCACTTGAAAGAAATAGAGGAACAAGAGAAGTCAAAACTAAGAACTGTAAACTACATGGCACAACAATTTTTTGTGGGCAAGACAACAGATGTATTCCCACTGGACGTTTAAGTTCAAGACATCTGAGCATGCCAGGTAATTCAATAACTGATATACTGACCCACCACCCGCTTTAGCGTGTTTTCTGCTAGACGTTTTTTAATCTGTTAAAGGCTATTTGAATATGAGAAATTATCATTTTTAAAGGTATTTATCTTTCTGGGATTGCTCTTAACTCCTATAAAAAAATATAGCAGTATGTGATTTTGCAGTTCTGGACATATTAAGTGAAATGAGGTATTAATTCATCTTCTGTCTTAAATTCTGCCCCCAAAACTCACTTTCTTCCACTTTCCCCTTCTTTCTCCCTATTCTTCTCTCCTCTTCAGTTTCTCCATCTCTCTTGCTCTTCTCTTTTTCTTCCATTTCTATTTAACTCAATGATCTTTATCAATTATCCTTCATTTCCATATCCTCCTATTTTTATCACAATTTTTTGATAAATCAGAACAGCTACGGAGATCAATGGGACCAGAAATAGGGGGGAACTAACTAAAAAGAATAGAAGAGCCTCCACTCACTGGGTGAAATAATGTCTAATTATCTTCATAGAAAATGAATCTTTTGTTCCACAACCGAAAATGTCATCACGGTATAAGCTCACTTTGGAAATATCACTTGTGTACCAGCAGTCATAAGTTTTGTTAACCTGAGAAGGAAATGCATAACTATGGTTATTTCTTGAACGACAACTTAATTTCCCAAGAACACACATAAATTTGTGTTTGTGGGTGCATGTTCAAGAATCTGGCATTCTTTTACTTTGCATAATGTCTAAGCTAGGCATGTGAAGCTAAGTCTTTGTTGGTTGAATTCAGCTCCATACATCTACAACTCATCAAAGATTTGAAACTCTATAACACCGACCTTAAATTTATTCTTAGTCAACCATGCAGCACCAAAACTTGGCCTGCAATTCAAAGGAAGGGCCTCATCTGGAGTTTCTGCTAATGCCATATATCTCCGACCCAGAGAACGATCCCTGTATTCCACCTGTCAGTTTCACAGAAATTAAAAATTTGAGGAGTGTGTGTAGTTCGTAAAGTGCCAATTATAATCAAAGTTCTATATCCAGTATATGATTAACACCCAGAAGCAGAAGTTTGAGAATAGTTTCACAGAAAACAGACTTTATCTGGTGTTTATCGCACTCTATACAATAGGTCACTGGGCAGTTCAACCAGTATTGATCTTTGAAAAAGGAAACAGCTGCTTCTTTTTCCATCTTAACCCCATTATTGATGCATCATTTAAGGAAAGAAAATAAAAAACAGTCAAATGCTATCTTGTTTATTTACCAGTACTACTGCTCTCATTTTTTTATCTCCATATTTTATCCAGAACTGTTAATTAACCAACATTGATGAGTTATATTTAACATTATTTCCCTATCCAGATCTAGCTTTTGCCAGCAAACCATTAAGCTTTGTGTCGGGTTTATTTGAAAAAGTTAATTTGTTAGCAATATTAGGTTTATGCAATGGGGGTTGACAAGTCATAATATTTATATCGAGGAGAAGCTTATTGAATGGATTGCAGAAACAGATGTGTGAAGATTGTGAAGATTAGAGGTTGCTTTTTGTGTACCTCAGGTAACATAGAAAAATGTTACGTAAAATCACAAGGAAATAAAAACATAAGAAAAACATCCGGAAACAAGCCTAAAACCTTCAAGATGTACTATTTCTCATGTCTCAAATGTGTTTCTACTAAAAATCTATTCCCTCCTAGTATCAATCACTGTCGAAAAGAAGGCTAGAACCAAATATTTAACATAGGAATTAACACACAGGATTTCTTCTATATTCCTTTCTCTTTCATTCAATAACAATGACACATGAGAGCAGAATTTCACTTCTTCTCATTATCACAAGCTAAAGGTAAACAATGCAGGAAGCAACAAACCTTTGGATATTACTGAGCTAAAATTGCATGTAAACACGTAAAGCTTTGGATATTACCATGAAATTCCTCAGAGAAAAATTAAATAAAAAGTAAACACAATCTACAATCACCTCAAACACTGATGCCCAATAGTAATCATAGCGACATCGAAATTTACTTCTTTCAAAAGGATGAAAGACATTCTTTGCTTTGTAGTTCAAAACTCCAAGTTCGCAGATTTTGGAGAATCTGAGATCCACACCTAAAGAATATCAGAAAAGGCATCAGATAGGAAAGAATAAACCATAAACCAAGTAAAATACAACATGCGAAAGTTCACCCAAAGGAGTCATATAAAACTAGAGATTAATGTAAGAGTGTCAACAGAAAAAAATGCATATTCAAATGTAGTTCATTTATTCTGTAACTGCAATAATCATATAAATATCGCGTTCACAGCTGCTCACCAAATGCAATATTTATAACTCGACTGGATCTAAGAAGACATTCATAAAGGCATTTAAGATGGCACATGACAAACTAATTAATAAGTAAGATGGATCAATATATACATGACATTAAAATATTTCAATGTTCTATACTTTAAGAGACCAGGAAAAAAGGCTTGTGAGCAGGTCTGCCAAATGTTTCAACATCATTGAGTTTCTATACATAGGAAGGGTACTAATCTATGAAATTAAGAAAAAAGGGACTAATGACCTACATTTTCTAACCAAATAACCAAAAACCATAAGGATAAACATTTTGTTCCTACTGATATCTCATTATTATGCTCTTTGGGTGTAATGGAGTTGAAGACGCTTAAACTACAATTAGTTATCTATCTTCAACCAACAGGCACCAAGACAACCGATAGGATCCTGCTCAAAAGTATCCAATGCCCTAGACAGTGGTCAATTTCATATGTGGACACCAAGCACATTGGCGAGTGTAATTAGCTAACCAATCGGTAGGTGTGTTGCCTTCTCAATGTGTACATTGTAATGAACTTCCCGTTCCCCTTCAATAGGTTAACCTAATTATGGTCAGATTCATTGTTAGGAAAAAGTTCTTACTTACTCTTTCAAGTGTAGGATAGCTACATCAGATTCACTCTCAATTAATCAACCCAGGCTTTCATAACCCAGCGACTCACTTCTTGAAAAAGGGTTTAATTGGGTGCAGTTAAACCTATACTTATTTGCCTACGCAAACTAATTGAATCTTCAAGTATTCTTTTTGACAGAGGATAACAAATTTGTGTATTCAGATAGCAAGCCAACTTGAACAAACTCAGCAAATTCTTTCCAAGAAAAAGAAAAGAACATGCAGAGACTCCTCCTCTATGGTTTATCATGAAAGATAACATTAGACGAGGACTGAAGAGAAAAAAACTCAAGGAAAATGGTTACCATAATCAGATATCCCAAATGCACAGATGGGGAGCTGAATCAATTAATAACTTATTCCTATAAACTCGGTCCACTTCAGAACAACAATAGATGCTTTTCTTTGTTCCACCACACATCTCCTATACTTCACGATCCAACACACTCAAAGCAAGAAGAAACTTGGAATCTGGTTATTACATAAAAAACAAGCTAAATTTATCAAACTCTTCTCAATAACACTTTCAGACGTTAGATTTCACTGGGAATTTCAGAAATGACCTAACGCACACATTTCACATCGTAGAATTAACAAATGCAGAACTAAAGTCCTCCACTTCAATAACAGAAAACGTAGACCTTAACAGTACTATTAAACCCAGAAAGAAGATCAATTTACAAGATCAGAGAGATAGGAACTTACTACTGGAAACTATTCTGCACTGAGAGGGAATAGAGAAAGGATAAGAAATCGTTACGTGACCGCCCAAAACTGCAACAACTACGATCGACAACGACAAGAAAAAGAAAGCAAAGATTGGGAGTAAAATCACCAAACTCAATCGCAACACTACGTTTCTCAAACCCATCTTCCTATTCTCGGGTTCTTGAGGAGGCTCCATTTTTCTACTCAAATCAGAAATCACAAGTAAACTCCTGCTGTTTAAACTTATTCTTCGATAATGATCCGGCCACCGGAACCATTTGTCCGGTGATCGGAGATAAATCAGAGATTAGGCTAAATAATTTCGGGATCCTTTTTGTTTCTTATAAACTGGAGTTATTATTATTGAGTATTGACTATTATTGCAACAACTTTGAGGTTGTAATAAAAACAAAACTGGGAAAGAAATATCTCTTTTGGGGACCCACGAAGAATTGAAGTCAAATACGACCAGTCGTCGGCGTTCTTCTTACGGCGGCTAAGTGATGATTAAGGTCTTTGACGGTGATCGGGCGGTCTTGAATTATGTCCCCTAGATAATTCGAGGTTGTATTGTTGAAGAGAGTGTGTATGAGTCTCAAGGGTTAGTTGTGGGATAGTTGGTAGGTTGGGTCAAACTCAATACGGATGGAGCCGTTAAGAGTGGGGCTAATATTGCCACAGTCGGTGGACTGATAAGGGATTGTAGGGGCCGGTGGTGCGGGGGTTTTCTTCATCACATCGGCCGGAGCTCCCCCCTTACTGCAGAACTTTGGGGCGTCTACTCGGGGCTTCACTTGACTTGGACTAAGGGCTACCGACGAGTTATCTTTGAAGTGGATTCTCTGGAGGTAATAAATATTTTATCCACATCTTGAATCCCTTCGACTAACTTTTTTTTTTATGGCAAGTATTCGGGAGCTATTGTATCGAACTTGGGGACGTGAAGTTCCAACATGTATATCGGGAAGGCAATCAGAGTGCGAACAATCTTGCTGCACTTGCTGCTTATTCCAGCCCCGGGGTCCACTCTCTTCCAGAGGCTCCGTCGCTTATCTTTGCCACTATGTCCTGTGATTCTCACGGTGTCGTGTATCGCCGCTCTCTCCCTTTGTAGTTCTTGTTTTCTTCTCCTATGTATTAAAAAAAAAAAGATAAAACAAGAATGTGACTTAATATGATGCTATGTCTTCTCTACTTTATCCTATTCTTTTTTATTTCATTTCAATCATTTATTTGTGTAGAATTTCTGTTTTAATTATACTCTACTTCATCTCAACCATCTATTTACGAGCTTTGAACTTAAAAAAAAACAAGAATGTGACGGGACATGATTCTTTGTCCCCTCTACCTTGTCTCAACTATGCTTCACTTCATTTCAACCTTGGCGGATTCTCCCAGAACCTAGGTTGGTGCGATACGGTGTCGGCTGAGCTCTGGGGCTTTTATACCGGACTTACCTTAACTTGGGATCTAGGCTTCCGCCGTGTAGAGCTCAAGTTGGATTCTCTCACAGTGCATCTTGTACTCTCGTCTGCGGATCGTCGTTCCCAGGCACTCAACCCCATTGCCTTAGGCGTCCATGAGCTTCTCACCAGGAATTGGACTGTTGCACATCGGCACGTTTACCGAGAAAGCAACAGTTGCGCAGACTGACTTGCTACTCATACAGATCCTAATTCAGTCGGTCTCACGGTTTTTGATACCACCCCTGTCGGGTGCCAACGTCTCCTGTACGAGGACCTTTCGAGGACTTGTTTCCCCCGTCTCGTTATGTAATCTATGTTGTTTCCTTTCCCCTTCATACAAAAAAAAAAAGAATATCTCATAAAGATGGTGAAAATTGATTAGAATCCATCTTTACTCAATAGTTTGATGCAAGACAAGAATAAACCATAATGGAAGAGTATAGGTTCCTTAATTCCAATTCTCTAATCTCTTCACACAACACCACCCCAAACATCCATTGTCATCATCACTGTAAGTTTTTAAAAACATATGAATTAGATTATATGTCATTTTTTGTAGGTCACAAACTCAATGAGTAGGCCTGTGTAAGATTGGAGAATAGACTCTTGGGTTCATAGCACAGTTAGTAATATAATGTACGTTATATAAATGATCCAAAAGTCACATGTACGTAATTAAGCGGTTCATTTTCATGAGATTATGTTAGTTTGCATTGATTAATTCAACATTCTCCCACTTAAAACTACATAATCATATCATAATACTTTCATAGCAATATGTATAGCCAAACTAATTATACACAAACAGCACATTTATATGACGTATAAGAAGTACATAATTAGGCAATTATGATCTAGAAGCATGACAACAATATCAATATGGATTCAACAAAGTGAATATCCTCAATTTGTTACTCATCTATATACGTGAAGTTACAAAATGTCATAAATAATGACAAACATCCATAATATACATGTATTACATAAAATCAAGGTAATTTCTATAATATCTACATATCTTTATATATATGTATATGTAATTAATACTTCTACTGGAATAAAGAAAATTAGGCTCTTAATAGTCCCATATGAGAGACATATCCCTAAACATTTAGATACGTAAGTCTTTAATTAGTGGGTCAGCCAACATGTTGTTCAAAGGTAATAATAATAAGAGACTCTTAACTTTTTTTAAAAAAAAGTAGAACTTAAATGTCAATACATTCAAAGCAAGAAGTGCTCCAAGTGTTTCAAAAGGAAAACACAATTATGAAATTCTTAAATACAAATTTTAGACCCTCGAAATAAAGTTTACATCTCTCAATGCTTAAGCAAAGTTTTGCAGTCATATTGTATGACAAATAGTGCCTATTTGGTTCAGCTTTTGAAGAGTGAATAAGTACTTTTTTTTACCGCAAAAGCTGTTTTTAAGAAAATTGAGTGTTTGGCTGTAAAATCTAAAAGTATTTTTTCCATAGAAATAGCTTTTCTAGAAGCTAAAATACAACTTTTTGAGAAGCTCAAATTTGGAGCTTTTTAAAAAGCATTTTTTAAGTAGATTTTTCATATTAATTAATGAGCCTATTTTTTATTCCCTTTTACCTTTATGTTTTACACATAATTTTCACAATACCCACAAACATATCTTCACGTTTATTTTAAGATTTATATAATATTATTTGACTTTTTTTATATGTTTTAATATTTATTTTGATATTAGTTTTACTTATATTATAATTCATATAAAAGATTTGGTTAGATATGTTTTTATTTATCTTTTATATGGTTTAAAATTATATAATAATTAATATATTGTGCTTTGCATATTGTTTAATATATTTTAAATAATATTTATATGCACAAATAATTTTTATTACAAAATAAAATATAGTTAAAATTAAAAGTGATTTTTATTATTATGTTGCCAAATAGTCTATTGTACGAAATTCTTTCAAAAAAAGTTCTTTTTTAAATGACAGTCAAATAATCAATTGATTTCTTAGAAAAGCTCTACTCACAAAAGCTCTATTGATATAAGCTCATCCAAACAGGCACTAAATATTACAAGAACATATGTTTCAAATTAGATATCCAATTGCAAACTCTATTATGAACCATATTATTGCCATCCTAATAATAAAAGGTAAAATTATCGTTTTACCCTTAATTAGTTTTTCCTTCTAGATCTTCCGCTTCACTTCATATGATGATGAACACACAAGATCTTATCTGGGTGCTAAGACTTGATAGTAGCTAGTCCATCAAACTACTGGCACCAATTTAATCATCAATCTCCATAAAACATCTAAAAGTGATGATATTACTATAAGCTCTTTATTTGAATGAATGTTCTTTGACATATGTTTCAATTAATAATTCCAACATGCAGACATTAGATTGATACTCTGTAAAAATTAATTCTGATCATATCAATAATTATAATGAAACACATATGAGTTCACCGCTCATCAAGATTATGGTTCGTAATAAAAAATGCTACCTTATGTTTGGTTTTATTGTCCCCATGGGTGGGGATAGATGATAGGGACGCAAAAGTTTCGTACTCCGTAGCGTTTGTTTGCTGTCCCCACCTATTTTTGTCCCATCTTTAGAGCACAAGGACATAAATTTTTTGTACCTTTCATGACTATGGTACAAAATTTCTCGTCTCAGTCTCCTAAACAAAATACAAGCTATTTTCATGAATACCCTTTCCCCCACATAAGCAATTTTTTATTCTTAATTATATTATTAAACTTATCATCTTTTTTTATATTATTATTATTATTATTGTTATTATTAATAATAATTAATTAATTAATTAATTTTATTATATGAAATTATTATTATTATTATTATTGTTATTATTATTATTATTTATTAATTAATTTTATTATATGAAATTTTTATCTTATTATTATTATTAATTTATTATTATTATTATTATTAATTTTCTACTTATTATTACTCTTATTATTATTACTATTAATAATTTTATTAATTTTATTATACAAAATTAATTATTTTTATTTTTTATTTATTAATTTTATTATAAAAATTTTGAACTTATTATTATTATTAATTAATTAATTAATTATTGTTATAAATTTTCTACTTATTATTATTATTTTTATTATTCTTTTTACTAATTTTATTATGCAAAATTAATTATCTTATTATCATTATTATTATTATTATTATAAATTTATTATTATTATTTTATAATAAATTTCTTATTATTATTTTTATAATCATTATTATTCATAATTAATTTTATTATTATTATTGTG
>JANITW010000001.1:24520323-24534888 GCA_027564335.1 Erythroxylum williamsii | reverse complement strand
ATTATGAATTAAATAATCCATTATGATTGGGCCATAAATATTTATTGACTCATTATAACCTTTAGGGCCCAAAAAATCAGTCCAGAAGCTCTTTAATGGGCTTGGAAGCCTGTCTGGCACGTGCTCTACACGCGCCAGGCTCTTGATGACGTAGGCGCACACGCGCCACGCCTGCGTCAGCGTTGGCTTTGTCTGGCGCGTGCAACATTGCAGGATGAGAACGCACGCGCCAGACGCTGTTCATCGTCTTCATCTTTCGGCGCTTCTGGACGTTACAGGATGAGAACGCACGCCCCAGACGCTGTTCATCGTCTTCATCTTTCGACGCTTCTGGTTTTCTGGGTTTCAGTTTTTTTTAAAAAAACTTTCATGGGTTTATTTCAAACCACAAGCCATCTCAACGTCGTTCTTTCATGGGTTTTGTCCATACTACAGAAACATATCTTTAAAATTGGTTCAAGATAAATCACTTTAATAACCGAAATTTGTTTTTAGTTTCAAGAACCAATCTTTGTGTTTCAAGAAACAAATTTTTCGGTTCCTTTTCAACACCCATAATCATCAGGAGACGATGGCATCATTCCAATTTAAAAATTCATCAACACAAATAAAACGCAACAAATATTTGCATTATTAAACATGAAGCAACAAATTTGGTTCTTTCCCATGTGTATGTTTCTTACTCTAACCCATAAACATCACATATCATCACTGAACATTCATTATGGTTTCTGGAATTTCAATCCACTCAAAAACATTTATGTTGATAACGCACTTCACATGAAGTTCAATGTAATATCCGAAAACCAATTGTGAACATGTATGGGAATATAAGCACAACGATTCATTTGACACCAGAAATCCGTATCCATATAAGAACAAACAAAACATAAGTATGCGGCACAGATGTCGTATACGAATAAAACATGGAAATTATAATACAGAAAACAATAATTACTGCGGACAACAAACAATACATCACCATGCTCTGTATCAGACACATATACTGTAGAAAATATCGGTGATCACAAAATCATGAAATATTATCATCGCAATTCACGGTAGAAATACCGTAGATAACAAATCATGAATTACCAAGCTCTGATACCAATTGTAAAATGATTATATCGAATCGAATGATTTTGTGTACCTGTATCCATAATTGCTTCTTCGTTAAATGTTGATTGCTTTGAAAGAGTTTATTTCCTCTCATCTTCTTCCTTTCTGATTTTCTCAATGGTTAAGAATGATTCATTTCATAAGTTTTTACAACTTCTATATCATTACCAAAGGACATGTCCTTTGGAATTAGAAGAGAGAGGAAAAGGGTCTGTGACTCATTTGAGATTCAGTCGGTAATACCCAATAACCATTATCTTGGGTGCATTTCATAGGACTCAATACAGTAAATTACATGGGACATAAAATAGTCTAACAAAAGACATTTCCTTTGTTTTTTTATTACCTTCTTAACTGGACATAGAGGTAAATGAAGTTCCGTAATCCCCAGACAAACATTTTTGTTTCCATATACTGAAAAAGCACTAATATTGGAAAACACTCATGTTACTGAAATCTCCCCCTCAAAATTATTAAAGGAGAGATTTAAATAGGAAATCAGCGGCATCTCGCTCAAGAAGTCGGGCATTTTCACAGAAAGATTATTGCTAGAAAGACCGAGGGAACTAATACCTCTCAATTGTTAGAAGGATGAAGGAATAGGTCCTTGAGGGTAGCTGTAGTCTAAATATAATAACTCCAGCAATAGACAATCATCAAGGGTACTTGGAATATCTCCAGAGAATTTGTTATCTGAGTGGGCAAGTCTCACAATATTCTTCATGTTTCCCATTTGCGTTGGCAGCTTTCTTGATAGCTTATTACCATATAATTCCAATCCAATTGTAAGTGACAACATATTGACCACACTTTCTAGCAACATACTAGAAAGATTGTTTAGTGAAAGGTCCAGTCCTTCAAGGCTTGTGCAATTACCTAAGGAATCAGGAATGCTTCCTTCTAGCATATTTTCATATAAGGAAAGAATAATTAGATGAGTAACGTTGCCAAAAGTAGAAAGAATTTTACTCGAGATTTTGTTCTTGTAAAGATAGACAACCTCCAGCTTGGTAAGTTTTCCTATTGAATATGGAATTCTACCATTTAGATTATTCTCGTTAAGTTCAAGCAACTGCAAGTTGATCAGTTTTGATATGCCTTGAGGTAAGCTTTCGTATATCATATTTCCATTAAGCATTAGATAAGAGAGCATTGTGGAGAGATTGGCAATTGACCTTGGAAGCATTTCTTCAAGCTTATTGTAACTAAATGTCAACTCTTCCAGTACAGTTGATTAAGGATGTCAGAAATCTTATTTGGCTATCCCTATTAACTCTAAGTTGATTTTTTAAAGCAACAAATTTCTCTAATCTAGAAAGAATCCTAAGATTTTTGGGCACATACCTAATAAAAGAATTTTCAGCTATGTACAGGATTTCGAGTCCTGAAGCATTGGTGATTGACCATGGAAGGGGTCATGAGAAAAGGTTCTCCCCGAAAAACATCTCCTCGAGGTTTGGAGAAAACTAGAAGATCATGTGGAAGTTGGCGCTAAATATGGATACGATGCGACCGATTTCATATCACCCTTTAATTCGAATTAGCAAAAGCAATGTCTCCTTGCATAATATGAATTTCAAACATTCATGTTCTATAACAGTTCTTTACATAGGTGGTTGGAATATTTCTATTTCATATATTGAGCTTTTTGAAATAAATAAAGATAAAATAAGTGGCGTTTTTTAAATAACAATTGGTATCTTTATTACTTTGATTAAAACCTATTTATTCTTACTTATTCCTATCACAATAAGATGGACTTTACCTAGACTACCCTCTGCCTCTACCGTACTCCAGCTTGGTAGTTTCCGCCGTTTGTCCAGGGCTGAGCTTAAAAAGCCACCTAAAAATGCTTTACACCCAAACATTTCGGATAACGCTTGCATCCTTTATATTACCGCAGCTGCTGGCACAGAGTTAGCCGATATTTATTCCCCAAATACCGCCATTGCTCCTTAAAGCTTATTGCTTCTGAAAGAAAGATAAACCAACATGGAAAGGTTAGATGGAAACATTAGTAAGGGGATGAATCTTTCCTGCAAGGTGGTTGTTACGGAGACACAATTCAGAAAGTTTAAGCAGAAAATTTAGCTCTTCAGGAACTTTTCCCTAAAGATTGTTGTGAGACAAGATGAGAGTTTCAAGGTTCAGACAATGGGACAAATTGGTAGGGATATTTGCCTGAAAAGAATTATTTGTGAGAATAAGATGACGTAGAGGAAACAGTCTACCAATTTCTTGTGTTAACACACCATGGGAGTTATTGTCACTCAGATCGATCAACTTGAGAAAGGTGAGGTTAGTTATTCTTGGAGACAATAAACCCACCAAGTTGAGGGAGTGCAAGTCAAGAGAAGTGACTCTTTGATACCTACGGTTGTAGCTAACAGTCTAACACCGTTCCAATTGCAGAAATGAACAGAGTTATTCCTTGAGTTCAGGATTGTGAAACTGCCATTAGCGTCCTCTTGAACAAGACTTTTGAAGGCAAGCAAAGCTTGCTTGTCTATCTTATTTATAAAGGCATGACCTTTGGCAGCTGTGGCTTTACTTATAAGTGAGAAAGTAAAGAAAAGAAGTGAACTCTCAAATAGTTATAGGAGCATAATAACTGTGTTGATGAAAATCCTAATGGTAGAATTGTAGTAGTGCTAGGTTGCAATATATCAATATATACTCTATGATTACCTTATGTTTTTCTAATATCCTCAGAAGTGGAAAAGAAAATCATGAGAAAGTGGTCAGTGGTCAATGGTCTTTGTGGAATAAACTTGTCCATCTCTTTCTTACTTCATATAATCACATTTCAATCTTATATGAAATGTGGGTAAATTTATATGCTTTTTTCATTTTACTTTTCATGTTTTCAAAAATATTACTTATCTTTTTATATTATATTAAGTTATTACATATTCGGCTAAACTATTTATTTATTTTAATTCAAAATAAGATTATATTAAAATTATTTAAAATTTAATATGACGTTATTTTGAATTTATTAATAAACAAAAATTAAAAATAATGAAATAACTTATATAATTACAAAATATTAATATAAAAATAAATAAAAATAAAAATATCACCTATAAAATATTAAATGTAACTAATCTTAATATTTTCCTCTTGAACATCAAATCATGTTAACAATAAAATATAGATATATTAAAATATAAGAATGAAATATTCCAGAAGGATGTCAATGATATCAAAGGCTCCTTGTCTAAATCCATTAAAGGAAATGAGAAATTAGAAAGTATGTTAAGAGCACAAAATATGGCGCATTCTCATATAAACATTCATATGCTTCAAGGCTTACTCAAAAAGCAAGTCCTATGCATTCACATACATGTCACATTCTAAAACTAAAGGGCATAACATTCAATGCAAAAATAAATATTATTCAACATAAGTTATAAGTATAAAGGCATGATACTTAACCCCATTCAATATATGCTATATTTCTATCAAAAAAGTATATCATTTTTCAATTCATATACAAAGGCTTTTTTATTATATAAAGAGATTAAACTTATAATCCTCCAAATAAATAAAAAAAAGAGAATCATAATCTCCTATATTATTTATTAAAACCTAGAAATGCATATATGTCACATTCTTATAGGTCACATTTATTTAATTCGTATACTTTTAAATCATCTTATGTGTTATATTAGTTTTGTGATGATGAAGGATATAACTATAGAAATTTATCTTTAAAATAATCCTCGTTAAATAAGCCCAAAAATATATGGTTTGAAAAAGATCTAAGCACTAATCCATAAGGATTTAAGTTTGTGTAGGCACTTCAAACATATTAATTTCTTTACCTTATAGATCAATATCAAGTGGCAACAAATGAATACCAACAATTAGTATCACCTACATTGATATCAAATGAGGACTAATAATGATTTCTCAACATTTAATTTTTTTGGAAAATCACCATGAGCCCTTAAATAAACCAAGTAAGGAGGTTGGTATCAAAAGACCAATTGGTAAACCAAGTGAAGAAGAAAAAGAGCTAACCATTGGTGATACATAAAAGGAGCTATACATATGCTTTCATATTGATAACATTTAAACATATTGATTTAGAATATATATTTAGGGGGATAAAAACATTGTTGTATGTACCTAGGGGAGAAAGATAAACTGAATTTTGAAATTAGTTCATGATAATTATAAGATTTTCTTTTTGATTTTATAAATCTCTTTGTCCATATGATAGAGTTTTTTTTTATAAAGTGGAAGGCAAAGTAATTCTTTCCCTTTTAAATTTATATATCATGTACCCTTTTTAGTACTAACAAAAAAGGAACAGAATAGTGATATTGAAACTTGATCATTTCATGAAACATGAATTAAGGGGGAGCATGCATTGTATTTTACTTTAAAATAGGGAGAACTTAATGTTATTTATTTTCTCTAATATCACCAAATATTTTGTCATTGTGAAAAAAGATGAGATTATTAAACAAGTGTGATCTTAATATATGTTTGATGATAACAAAACATATTGATATTAACGAATTTACCTTTGGTGATATTATTAGATCTACTATAATGGAATCAAATAATATATGAATGTTGAAGTTCAATAGAAGGACAAAGTGAGAAAAGGAGTCAATTGAGTAAACTAAAAAATAAACGGATGGAGAAAATTTGTGAAGTAGATCATATATGCAATTTAAGTGAAGAACCAAGAAAAATGAGGAATTAAGCATTTCAAGACTTAAGTAAATCATCATAATACTTTTTGTAACTTTATTTTGATCATTTTGATGAATTAACAGTTGAATCATTACATTTTTCTTGTAAATATATAAATTCCTTAACAATTAAAGGAAATTTTATTTTTTGAAGAAAAACCTCTTAATATTTAAACAAACTTTTTAAAACTTTTTAAATAATAATGGATCAAATTTTTATTGAATAAATGAGTCATGGTCTTTAAAAGGACTTAAAAAGTTTATAAACCTTTAAACATGTGTTTTAAGGTACAATGGTCGACTAGTGTGTATGATAAACCCTTAGACATGTGTTTTTAGGTATAATGGTCGACTATTTTGCTACATATTGGTTAACTAATATGATTTTAAAGGTTGTAACATGAGTTTCTTGATGCATTAGTTGATGCAATTGCCATATTAGTCAATTAATATGTAAAATGGTCAACCAATATTATTGTCACTAGCTATTGTAACAACTATTTTTTGTTTTTAATAAATTTTTAGGTTATTTTAAGTATAAGCAGACCATATATATGTTACGAGAAAAAATTTAGTCATACTAAAGAGTTGCTAAGAGCCTTAAGAGGCTAAAGAATACATGTATGCATTACATAACACATATGGAGCATATGTTCATTGTTTTGAGTAAGAACAGATACTTTTGAGTTATATACTTGTGATAATTTGGGAAATTGCTTAAAATATACTCTGTAAGGATTCTTCTTGCACTTGAATAAGATTTGTAAAGCATTACTCTGTACCATTGGCAATTTAAGATGATTGTAAAATTCCCTTTTCACCTGTGGCAAAGAAGATGTTGTATGAGGGTTGCTTTTTACCTATTGAAGGAAGAAGATAGTGAATTACTAAATGGAGCTTGAGATAGAAGTAGGCTAATGGTTATTTGGTTGAACAACTATAAATTAACTTTGTCTTTGTTTCCTTATTCTTTTTTATTATTTACATATTTATTTTGTAATTATTTTATATAAAGTTGTCATAGTCATTCAATAGAGTAATCAATTTCATCAATTAGTTTCAAATAGGCAATAAGTGAACACTCATAATTCACCTCGTCTCATGTCTCATATAAGGATCAACAATGTAAATTTCACTTCCAATTAAAATGAAGTGAAAATAAAAATTAACGTTTTCATATAAAATAAAATAAAATATAACAAGTTCTATCCAAAATGTAGAAACTAAACTTCTCCTAATTAAGGGTATGTGAGCAATTTTATATAAATCCAAAGATGTCATATGGTAACTTATAATTTAATTATCCCAAAAAATTTAACTTTGGTTCTTATACTGTCTCTTATATATACATGCTAGTCCATACTAGTTGGCTTCTTTCTATTGTCATCTCCAATAAAGAATTGACAATATGAAGTGTAGTACTAATGTCTAACAACCAAGTATTAGAATAAATATCAACAATAGTAGATTCCAAGTAAAACTTCACCCGGAGATTACCTTTCTTCTTTAGTTTAACAATAAGCGTCTTGCAATTGTGCCCAAACCTCTAGCATTAGTCACAAATTTTAACTCCTTATTCTTGGGAGCATTGGAAGCTAAAGCTACTGCTTGCTCATTCCATTTGTTGTCTTCAAAGGGTTAATATTATCGGTAATCTTTAGTGAAGGCCACCTTTTCTAATTACTATTATTTTAGTTTATAACCATTGCCATAATTATTGAGCTTCCTTTCTTTATGTTATTCTCTTCCTTAAAAATTTGTAGTCGTCTCCTCTATGGTCCGTTGCTCTTTTTAAGCATTGTAAATGGACCTAATTGAGTCAAACTGAGACAAAAGAGACCTTATCATAAACCATACAATGTAGTCATTTTCAAGTTCTATATTGATCGCCTTAACCTTGTGATAACAAGCCACAATTTTATGAATATGCTCTCTAATCTCACAAATACCATCATAAATAGTGGAATACATAGTGTTCAATAGCCCACAATTTCTTATATTTCTTACTGATAGCTTTAAGAAATTTCTCAAAATTCTTAGTACTTATAATGTTGTCACGTATAGAGTCTTTTGCATAATACCTCATATTTATCAAAAAATATTTGTTTAAGGACTCCTGGTTATCATAAAACTTTGTATCTCTACAAGAAGTCTCAATAGTGGGCTTAATAAGTGATTCCTCTCTCAAGCCCAAGTCTAATTTTTTAAACATTAAATTCATCAAGAGAGATTCAACTTACTATTTATGATTAGTCATTTAAAATGTAAGAGAATTAAGGATTGATCAAAGGTGAAGAAAGTTTATAAAAGCAACATTAATATGCGTATAATACATGATCAAGATATTTACTCTTTCTTCATCTTCCTTAAATATCCTATGGTAGCAAAATTGTAAATATGCATCAGTAGCAAAAACTTACAAATGTGGCAGTAGCAAAACCGTAAATATGCATCAATGACAAAATCATAAATATGTTGCAGTAGCAAAACTGTACATATGCGAGCAAAACCTTAAATGTGCATCAGTAACAAAACTATAAAGATATGATAGTGACAAAACTGTAAATAAGGTTGTACAACAAAACTATAATTATGCAATAATGGCAAAGCTATAAATAAGGTTGTAAGGGTAAATTTATAATACGCATAAGTGAGAAAATTATATATATGTGGTAATGGATAAAATATGTGATATTGGCAAAATTTTAAACATACGACAAGTGACAAAAATATAAATATACGACAATGACAAAATTGTAAATGAGTGATAGTAGTAAAACAATAAATAAGCTTGTAAGGCAAAAATTATGATGAGACATGGTCCTTCCTAACATTCTATAGGCTTTAAGTAAAGTTTAAAAAAAAAAAAAGAGTTTTTATTTTATTTTATTTTATTCGTCATAAATGTCAAGAGTGGGTCTTTATAAATAATAAAATTAGATAAAATAGGAGCATGTCAAAGTGGGCCTTGACTATGTGCCATTCTTGTCCTTACCTAAGGCCAAGCCTGATATGAGATTATAGTGACGAAACTATAAAAATGTAGGAGTGGAAAAATATAAATACGAGACAATGATAAAATTGAAAATATACTATAGTAAAATTATAAATATATATCAATGACAAATCTATAAATGTGCAAAAGTGACGGAGCTATAATTATAAATTCTGCATCAGGGACAACTGTAAATATGCATTAGTGACAAAACTGTAAATATATGGTAGTGAAAGAATTATAAATATTTGTAAATATGTGACACTAGTAAAGTTGTAAATAAGCATCAGATTTTTTTTTATTTTTTTATTTTTGGATTCGAGGAAATTCCGTAGGCGGACACACCTCTTTGAGAGCCTAATTGGCGCACCACCACACAGGCTGGCCAAACGGGCGCACCTCATTATTGAGGGCCCAACTAGTTCTCCATCTACAGGTAAAACTCCGGCTACCCCAGGCTCTTACAAGAGGAGCTAGCATGGAATCGAACCTGGGACCTAACCAAAGTTAAGCATCGCTCTCAACCATCAAGTCACACCCTTTGAGGGTTAAATAAGCATCAGATGATACAGTAAATATTTGACAGTGACAAAATTGTAAATATGCCTAAGTGATGACATTATAAATGTTTAGGATTGATATCTCCCAATCTTTTACTATTTGGAAATTTGCTATTGTTGAATCTCCATATGAAATTTCAGTCAATATGTAAGTTCCACCACCTTTTGTTCAATCAAATGCCATAGCTAGTACTAGTTCTATCCTGGGAAAATTATAAACATGCAATATCGGCAAAATTAGAAATACGGTTGTAAAGGAAAAACTATAAATATGCACCAATGATATGTTGTAGTGGTAATACTGAAAAAATTATACATACGTAACCATGACAAACTATACATAAAAGCGTAAATAAGATTATAAGGGCAAAATTGTAAATATGTGATAGTGAAAAAAACCGTAAATAAGTGGTAAAAGTGAAAAAAATCTGTAAACAAGATTGTAGTGGTCAAATTGTAAATATATGACAATGGCAAAATTGTAGATACGTTATTTTGACAAAATTGTGAACGTTAAAATATGTATCAATGCTATGACAACACCGCGAATATACACCAGTTACAGAA
The DNA here is from genome assembly GCA_027564335.1 of Erythroxylum williamsii. NCBI lineage: Eukaryota > Viridiplantae > Streptophyta > Magnoliopsida > Malpighiales > Erythroxylaceae > Erythroxylum > Erythroxylum williamsii. The sequence continues at coordinate 24,524,938 of JANITW010000001.1, read as the reverse complement.
TTATAAATATGCGATAGTGATAAAATTATAAATAAACATCAATAGCAAAATTGTAAATATGTGTTAATGGCAAAAACTATAAATATATATTAATGGGAGAACTATAAATATCAATATTTTAAAAACCGGACCAGATATCAAACCGGTCAAAAAATAATATTTCAGGTTTAAAGGTTCAATTAGTATTAAACCCTATAAAATTGATATTATTTTTATGATTAACAGAATTGATAAAGCTATTTTAAGAAATCAAAATAATAATTGAAATCATTTGGAAGAATGATCACTTGCATAGTCACTAACTACAAAGAGATATTACACTTTACAATTTACATGTTTATGCTCTTAAAGTTATAATTTTACTGTTGGAAATTAATTCAAATTTTAGAATTGTTTAAATTTTTTTAGAATAGGTTTTAGATTATCTTATAATAAGTATTGGATTATATTTGATCTTATCTTGTAAGTTAGATTTGGTGGCTGAAAAATCTATTTAATTGTTTGAATTTTGTCTATATAAGGCAACCAAGTTTAATAATAAATGTATGGGAGTGTTACATATTGTTTAAACTTTTCTTATCCCATTTCTTCATCTTCTATTTTTTCTCAAAATTTCAACATGGTATCAGAGCCTTAGATTCTTGAGGGACTGTGAGAATGATAGAGGACGCTTATCTAACAAAAGTTTCATCGTCGAAGAAGGAATGAAACAATCTCCAATGTATATATTGCAAGAAGCCGGGTCATGAAGAGGAATATTGTTAGCACAAAGGAAAGTCAAGTGACTGAAGAAGAAACTCTTTTTAGAACTAGTTGAGAGAATTGCTCAACAATGGTAAGATGATGAGAAAGTGCATCATACAGTGAAGAGAAAGTGGTTCACAAATAAAAAATTTAGATAGAAGTGCTCTATGGAGATAAGTAATGAGAGAAGTGCTCATATTGAAGAATAAGAATAAGTGCTTTATTGAGAAGTTTGGAGATACGTGTTCTAATGATTGTAGGTTGGTGAGAAAGGCATCAACAAGATGATGAGAAGTGCATCAATGAAAAATTGGTGAAGAGAAGTGCTTCACATAATTATTGTAAGTTGATGAGAAGGGCATCAACAGAATTTTGGTGAAGAGAAGTGCTTCACATAATATTTTGAAGATTAGGAGATATGTGCTCCATCAAGAAAATTTGAATTAAGAGGGAATGTTGGGAATTAATTCAAATTTTAGAATTGTTTAAATTCTTTTAGAATAGGTCTTAGATTATCTTAGAATAAGTCTTGGATTATATTTGATCTTATCTTGTAAGTTAGATTTGGTGGCTGAAAAATCTATTTAGTTGTTTAAATTTTACCTATATAAGGCAACCAAGTTTAATAATAAATGTATGGGAGTGTTATATATTGTTTAAACTTTTTTTTATCCCATCTCATCATCTTCTATTTTTTTTATCAAAATTCCAACATTTAGAATTATCAAATTGTTGTAATATGAGATAAGATAAGAATAAGAATAACAAATACGCTGATAAGATCGAAGTTAATTAATAGGTTACAACTTACAAGTTACAACAATAACTAAATAAAGTTCAAAACGAATAATTGCAACCTTTTTACACCTAAAAGCTTCAATAAAAAATTCACAACCTTGTAAACTATCTTAAAATAGTTTCACAAATCATAAATCACAACCTAATAACATAATGGACGAAAGATTGAAAGAAGAAAGATGAAATGAATAAGAAAGAAGATCTGGAAACAGAAATACCCTAATCCTCAGGAGCGCAGATCACTTGTCCAAGTTATCCTGTCCTATTCTGTCCATATTTGAAACGACACAGTTTTTGCTTCTAATTTTAAAAGCAGTTGGACATCACATATCAGGTGATGGATAAAACCCAAGCCGCTTGGACAGGCGGCTATGACAAAGATGGCGTTGCATCATTTTTTAAACACATATGTTTATCAAAAGCAATGACGTTGCATCATTATCAAATTTTAATAATTTAGTCTGTTTTTATAATCTTATCTTATTATTATAATTCTAAATATTATTATTATTATTATTATTATTATTATTATATTGGTTATTATTATCATTATTATGATCTGATTATTTTATAATTAATTCAATTATTTTTATTATAATTAGTATTATCCTTATTATGATTAATGTTAGTATTATTATTATAATTATTATGATTTTGATTATAATAATAATTATTATTATCGTTGTGTAATTTAATTAAAGTTTCACTAATTATTATTGTTATTATTAACATTACTATTATCTGATTATTATTATTGTTGCTGATCTACCCAAAAATCGAGTTTAAGGTAGGGCGGAACCAAATCTTATAGGCCCATCATGTTTTCGCGGTAGCCCATACGTATCCACACAGCCCATACTACGCTTCGTCCTGTCCAAGATTCTAACACACGGCATGGGGGTTACCTGTAAGCTCTGATATCACTGATCTACCCAAAACTCAAGTTTAAGATAGGGCGGAACCAAATCTTATTATTATTATTATTAAAAAATTTTATAATTATTCATATCATTATTAAATTCCTTATTATTAGAAAGTGTATTTATTGTTATTGTTATTATTATTATTATACGTAAATTTGTTAATTAATTTAATTTCCATTATTATAATTGCTGTTAAATATTATTATTAAATTTCTTCTGTTTATTATTAAATTTATTGTAGAGTATTTGTTAAATTTATCATTATTATTATTATTAAATTCTTTATTAATATTAGAAGTTGATAATAGTAATAATAATTATTATTATTGTTATTGTTATTATTATTATTAAATTTTTTATATTTAGTGTATGTATGTATTTATTTATTTGTTTATTTATTTGTCAATATTCTCAAATGGCTTTATATAACAAAAGTAAACATATATTTTTATCTTTATTATTATTAAGAACAAAATTAACAATAATAACGAATTTAATGATATTATTTAATATAATTAATTAATTAATAAGTTCAGTATTAATAAGAATAAATAATAAGTAGAACTTATAATAATACCTAAAATAATTTGTATTATAACAAACTGTAATGAAATTATAATTATCATAATTTAAAACAATTAAATTAATAAGAATAATTAAAGAAACATAACGTTATTATTATTATATTATTATTTATAATAATAATAACGATTATAAAATTAGAAAAACTAATAATTATTATTAAAATAATTTATAAATTAACAAATTATAAGGAATGTAATCTTATTATTTAATATCATGAATAAATAAATAATTTATTAATAATAAGAATAATAGTAAGTAGAGAATTAATAATTAAAGCCCATTCTAAACAATTAAATTAATAAAAATAATTAAATAACCATAATAATATTTAATAATAAGAATAATAACAATAACAGTGACAATAACAATATTAATAAGGAATTTATTAATAACAATAATATAAATTAAGTTTATAAATACTGTGCATTAATTTAATAATAATATTTAGCAGGAAATCAACGAATAATGCTATGAATAATAATAAACATTTTTAATAATAATATTACATTCTAAATCAATAATAATAATAATAATCTTATAATGAAATTAATAATGTATTATTATTGCCACTGTTATTATTATTACTATTGTTATTATTATCATTCTTCGTAAATTTAGTATTATTATAGCAAATTAATAATAACAATAACAATAATTGCAATTGTAATGCTAATAATAATAATAATAATCATCATCATCATCATATTAATAATATTACATTTAATAAGGATCATAAAATAAAATTCAATAAATAATATAAAAATATTCATAATAACAAAAAAAACTCGCGAGGGCCCTCGCAAGACTGACCTTTAGACTGAAGATTTGGACTCTATGCATCAGTCCCAAAAGCAAAATATTAAACCTTAATTAGAACGAACATATTGCTGAAACATGCGCAGGTGTGCTATCTCAAACAAAATTCGAGTAAAATCTTCAAAAAGAAAAGAAAAAAAAAAGATCCAATGAAACCTCCTTGCTACCTCCATTTTCCAAATAAAAATCTAAACAGCACTCATAAAGATGACCAATAAAATTGGTGATATGCAAATGAAACATCAACCATGAAGGCTTCTAACCGACTGGGACCTCAATATCAGTAGCATCATTGGTGGCCTTATGTACTCCTCCTCCTCCTTGGGAGGGTGGATGGTAACAACATCAGGCAGAGGAGTCATTGGACCGACCTTACCCTTAGGATCCCAGTCAAGTCAAGCATGATGTTAACCTTGATACCCAAGACACCCTACAAGACAGTAAACTTTCTTAGACACTGAAGAATGACAAAATTTGTCAAGAAAAGATAATCATATACAAAAGAAGAATCTGTAAAACAAACCCAAGAGTCCAAACCTGTCTCAAAAGGACATGTCTCACTGCAGAGTCAATATATTCATTGACTGGATGACCAGAAGAAACCATGTATCCGTTCTTGAACTTCATGGATTTTGCACGTTGTGCCCTAAGCTTTCCACTAACAATCACCTAATATCATGTGATCATATTAGAAAAAAATTCCAAAAATCATTTAACGTGCAATACTTTTGAATATCAAAACCATGGGG
>JANITW010000001.1:24496632-24508045 GCA_027564335.1 Erythroxylum williamsii | reverse complement strand
TTATAAAATTTTCTTATTATTATTATTATTATTATTATTATTATTATTATTATTCGAGATAGAAAGCAAGGATATGTTGATTTTCTGTTGAAGAAAATTTGTTGTCAAAATTCAGAAAAGTGATGTTTTCTGATGGACATATATAAAGGAAAAGGAAGCCTACTTTGCTTGGACAAGTGACATTTCACAATAGTCTCAAGCATCATTATTGAAACTAAGAATACGGTCTAAAAACAGGGTGACGACGGATGGCTAAACCGAGCATGCCAGATGGTGAGTAAGTAGCAAGAAGGACAGTAGCAGATGTAAGGGCATTGAGAAAATAAAGTCCAGCTTTTATATGGCCCTGACCAATCAGGGTCCTGAAACATACAATGATTAAGGTGAAAAATCACAACATAATTTGAAGTTTTGTTGAGCTTTAGCACTGAAACAAGATTAAACTTAAAGGAAGGCACAAAAAGGAAATCATTTAAGGTAATATGTGATGTGACTTGCACATTGCCAATGCCATGCATGGGAATAAAAGCTTCATTATGTACAAAAATAGTGGAAGGGAAAAAGAGGGGAGGGACAGCATATGAAAGAAGAAGAGGTGAAAGAAATATGATTTGTTGTTCTAGCATTACTGAACCATTAATTAGGCATACAGAGGGCAAAAGAGCTATAGAATCATCAGTGAGGTTGGCTTTGGGCTGATTTACCTCCATAAAAGACGAAGGAGGAGTTGTTGTAAAGATTCATTGGGGAGTGGGTCCTTTGCGGTGCTGATGGACTGATGGGAAACAAAGGAGTGGGTCCTTTGCGGTGCTGATGGACTGATGGGAAACACTCTATCCTTCAACATCTTAAATTGTTTGACTATTGTGTTTGATTATAACAACTATTTTGTATAGAAAATATAAGTTGAAGCAATTGGTATTACCTCAAATCTTCTTGGATATTTTAATGGCTCAATTGAACTTATAAGCCTTCTACTAGAAGTTCCATTGTAATGACACATTTGTTGAAATACACCAAATGGAAAAAATTAGATCATTTGATATTTTGCTTCTATTGGTTAATTAAGACTCATTACACATAACAAAGCCTTTTATTTACATGACATTAATTGTTCCATACCTTATTATCAATCTTTTATCTATTGCTAAATTTGCAAGAAATAATTTATGCCTAATTGAATTTAACTCATATGGTTCTGTTGTGAAGGACATTCAAACGTAGATACTGCTTTTTGAGAGTAACAATCAACAAAAACCTCTACCCAATAAAGATTCTTATAAAATTTCACAATCATACTATCTATATTGCTCATGTTGTTCCTTCAAATCTTTGGAATTGACGCCTTATTCACCAATATCACGCAACTCTTTCTAGTTTAGATTATTTTTTAAAGTCTTTAAAGCATTCTAACATAAATTATTCTCCTTATTTTTAAGAAAAAAGTACACCTCTAACAGTTTCATATTATAACTCAATATTGAAACTGAATAATACTCACAAATAGGAATATTGACAGAAAACAACAACCGCAAATGTGTGGCGAAGTTAACTTTAAAACTAAATCAGTTCAAGCATTGAATTGGAGTTGCCCAAAGACATAAGAAGGTAAAGTCAAAACATGAAAGCCAATGCTGTATGTCTAGGCAACAGAAGATGACAAAGCCACATGTTTAACATAATGCAGAACTATGTTGAGTGCAGTTGAATGTTCATCATTCAGCAATTAATTCTAAAAACACAATCTTAAGAGAACTGAAAAGACACAACCTAGAAACCAAGAAAAACCATTTCCTAGATGTAAACCTTCTTACGGCTCATACTTCTACCACATTGAGATTGAGAAGCAGCACAAAGGAGGACTGCGCACAGTTTTCCGCAAGAAACTGGTAGCTTAAAACAGGGGCAAGTACATGTTACAGCTAAACGATAACAGTAATTCCTCCATTACTAATCACACTTGGCGCCCAAATACAAACGATCTAAACTAAAAACCCCCAAATAGCTTTTCTTCAATTGCAAAACCAACCCTAAACAAGACATTCTGGCAAACAATCGCATCCATGGCCCCAGAATCATACAACCTCAAATCACGTAACAACAGGATAACAACAACCAATTCAACCAAATGCACAAGTGATCAAGAAATACAAAGCTAAAGGAAAATTCATTTTCCATTCCATCAAATCTAATAAGGTTAAATAACTAATGCCCAACAAAAATCAACTCGAAGCCAAACGGAACAAAAAAGAAGACATAAGATTTTACTTTTTGGAGATCGTATTATGGCTTATGGGGTGGTGTTTGGGAAGGAAAATTTACCTTAAAAATGTCTCTCCTTCCTAAGAAACTGGAAATGGCGCGTGGTGAACACAGACAGCGGGACTTTGTGGCTAGGGGGTTACATATAACATAAATTCTAGAAGATACTGAATTTTCACTTTCCAGTTTCCATAAATGACAAACAAAACACACACACGAGGTCGCTTAACTCATTGAATATGAAATTAAAGGATTAGACTTATTTTAATTAAAATTTGAGAAATTTAAGGTTGATTTAGGTTGATTTTCTAAAATAAAATTATTTTATTAAGTACAATAAACTAAAGTGATGTCTTTTATTAAAGGATTAAAAATATTAAAATTTTGATTAAAATATAAATTTAAATTTAGTTGAACTTATTATTAGTCTTTTTATGCTATGCTACATGTGTTTTGTAATTAACAATTTATCTATAAAATTAAGGGTTAAGAACAATAATTTTGATTTCAAGTAATCTAAATTTTAACAATGCAAATTTTAAATTTGTTCTAAAATTTAAAAGCATATAGTGTTTTTAGGTTGTTAATCAATTCTAAAGCATTTAACCTTTTAAGATTTTTTCAATTAAATATCAAATCTTTTAAAATTTTCAATTGAGTGATTAACCATTTTAAAACCTTATTAATTCAGGACATTCATGTATAATTAGTAGACAGCAAGCTTGAGCCTGACTAGGCCTAAAGCGATGGAGCCCATTTGATTTTTTTAAAAAATAAAAATGGAAAACGATATTGTGTTTTGTTTATAAGGGTCAAGTCTCAGGACGATCGGTTAACTTCGGGCCAAGCGAGATTCAATTAGGATGGGCTTGGACCTAGTTGCCATCTTTATTTTTTGTCAAGATTTTCGTGCCCAGCTTTACCTTCTTCATTTTCCAATATGTCTCTCTTTATTTCACAGTACTCACTGTGTTACACCATCCTTAAAGTTTTCAGTTTATCCCTTCCTCATTACGTCTTCTCTTCATCTTGTTACTGCTACCCCCTCCCCCTATTACAATCACAGTTCTCTGGGCACTTGCAGGTCGTCCATGGGTACATTAGTGGTCCTTTAGCTCCTCTGGCTTCTATAATGCTGAAGGTGAAAGTCAAACTTGAGGTAGAATACCTCTAGGAGCAGTTTAGTTTTTCTTGTGTTTCCTGCTCCCTTCTGTTGCTATTTATAGTAACTGACTTTCTATTGTTCACTCTGCCAACACAATACTTCTTCTCTTTTGATCATGTCTAAAAACTAACCCCACTCTTCCCCTTGTCTAGTTACATTCCTACCCTTGCTTTGGCGAACCTTCTACACCACCCTCCTTTTTAAGCACTTCATCAGCTTCTAGTTTTAAAAAAGGGTGAAATAAACCCACGATTGAGCTGGAAAGTTGCAGTATGAGAGAATTCTGAATCCATGTTGTAGTATGTTCATCCAACATGTGTTGAAGGAAAGGTAATGGTGACTCCTGATGTGGATCCTTTTAAATATGGACAAAATACCTAGAAGTCATCCTTAGTGGTGTTTTTTTAATAAATAATAGGCCATTTTTTACCAGTGTTATATGGCTGGGCATTAAAGTTATGGAGAACCAAAGATTTGGTTGTAGTGTTGCTAATTGAGTATTTACATCTGAAACTTGCGTTAATGACATTCATAAAGCTGGACTATGGCATGTACAATATAGTCCTTTGTTTATTTAACTACGGAAACCATGAATAAATTTTGATCACATTAAGCATGAGAGGGTGCCATTATCGATCCAACTTGTATGCAAGCTTTATTCTTCTTGATACTTTCATTTTGTTACCTTCTTCACTATTACTAAATGACCTAATCCTACAACCTTTGACTAATGATGTTCGTGTATTATGAAAAGCTAAGGTTCACGTGATTTTGAAGAGTTTGGAGTTTTACCAAGTAAGTAACGTTTTAATTCTCATGGATTGTTTGTATATGAAACAAATATGGTGATTAAATTATAATGAAACAAGTGTTCATTATTCATGTGCATTATGAGTGATGAACAGTGCATATAAATGTCTTATTACTGCATATGAGATGATTAACCTTTCATAAGTTGTTGTTGAGATTATTTTTTAGATAGAAAGATCATTATGATGATCTAAAAAGAGTGCAGAAATTTCATGAAAAGATGATATACTTATGCTCTATTTTTATTGTTAGTAACGTGGATTTCTTTAGGTGTTTTAGAGATGAACTAAAATAAGTCTAGAGTTAAGGAAAAAGGAATAAAGTGATGTTGTGAAATGGGAAGAATTGAAATGATAAGTTAGAGATGAAATGAAGATGTTAGTGAAGTTGAATATATGTAGAAAATATGGTGAATATACATATATGATATGTTCTGTTTTTTATGTTTATGATCGATCATAGATTTTGATTTGTGTATGAATGAGTTAAGCTAAAATGGAAGTAGGAATGAAGAGGAAATAATGAGGACATAAGTTAGAAATGATAGAATAAGCAAAAGATATGAAGAAGGGATGAAAAAATGTTGTTTTGTAAAATCTGGGGAAGATCGTCTGTCATGATCATGTACAAGCATGATCGTGACAGAGAGGGAACCTCAAAGGAGTTGCACGATCATGCATAAGCGCGATCATGATAGAGAGGAACCCTCAGAGAGGTCGCACGATCGTGTATACACACGATCCTGACAAAGAGGAGAAACTAGACAGTCCACAATTGTGACAAAAGGATGGTGTAAACTGAAAACTTTAAGGCACCATCCTTAAAGTTTTCAGTTTACCCCTTCCTCATTACGTCTTCTCTTCATCTTGTTACTGCTACCCCCTCCCCCTATTACAATCACAGTTCTCTGGGCACTTGCAGGTCGTCCATGGGTACATTAGTGGTCCTTTAGCTCCTCTGGCTTCTATAATGCTGAAGGTGAAAGTCAAACTTGAGGTAGAATACCTCTAGGAGCAGTTTAGTTTTTCTTGTGTTTCCTGCTCCCTTCTGTTGCTATTTACAGTAACTGACTTTCTATTGTTCACTCTGCCAACACAATACTTCTTCTCTTTTGATCATGTCTAAAAACTAACCTCACTCTTCCCCTTGTCTAATTACTTTCCTACCCTTGCTTTGGCAAACCTTCTACACCACCCTCCCTCTTAGGCACTTCATCATCTTCCAGTTTAAAAAAGAGTGAAATAAACCCACCATTGAGCTGGAAAGTTGCAGTATGAGAGAATTCTGAATCCATCTTGTAGTATGTTCATCCAACATGTGTTGAAGGAAGGGTAATGGTGACTCCTGATGTTGACCCTTTTAATTATGCAGAAATACCTAGAAGTCATCCTTAGTGATGTTTTTTTTATATAAATAATAGGCCAATTTTGCCCAGTGTTACATAGTTGGGCATTCAAGTTATGGAGAACCAAAGATTTGGTTGCAGTGTTGCTAATTGAGGATAACTTGCTTATTTTTCAAGTTTACATATGAAACTTGCGTCAATGACATTATGAAAGCTGGACCATAGCATGTACAATGCAGTCCTTTATTAATTTAACTATGGAAACCATGAATAAATTTTGACCACATTAAGTATGAGAGTATGCCATTATGGATCAACTTGTATGGAGTTCGTTTAGCGTATTGGTCTACTAAAAGATTGAGTATATTGGCCAACTTTATTGGTAAACCGATTTGCGTGAATGAAATGATTACGAATAAGAAATAATTAGCTATGGGAGATTATGTGTTGATGTTGATTTAGATAAGGAATTGAGCGATATAATCCTACTATTCATACTTCGTGAAGGGAATATAGTCATAAGAGTATCATACCAATTGAAGCTATGTTGAAGACCCCATGAAAGCAATGGTGCATGACTAGAAGAAGATTTATTAGAGATGATTACAATGAGTTAATAGGGATAAAAGAGGAAATTTTTTAGGAAGAAGAGAACACTCAAATTGAAAAGTGACAAGGGTTGGATAAGTGTAACAATAGTTCTAATGAACCAATTTCTTATATTATGTTAAAGTCTTAGTGTCATTTAACTGAGCTAGCTAGTATGAAAAATATGTAACTTATAGATGATGGCTGAATGTCCATGAAGTAAAGAGAGGCAAAAGGGAAGTAGTTATCCATTAAGATGGTGACTCAATCAATACATGCATAGCTAGTACTAATGTAGGGGAAGTGGTAAATGATAAGGGGTTCAAGTAACTTAATAAGAAGAAGTTTGAGAGGAAGAGTAAAGTAAAGGGGGATAGGAAGTTATCATATGCCAGTAGCCTACAATTAATTAAATCAATCATAAGCTCTTGGCATGTCTATTGGTCATGTGACTTCTTCCTTGCTAATGGTGTTGTTAAGACCATTGAAAAAGAAAAGAGAAGGATGACAAGGAAGGAAGATTTCATTTAAAAGTTGCATAGAGTGAGGTTTCTACTCCAATTAATGAAAGTGGTTTGGGTAATAAACTCATTGGATTTACTAAAAAAATGTTCTTAGGAAAAGGCTATCGAAAATTATAAATAATAAAGAAGTTCTTTGGGTTAAATGAGTACACACATATACTTTAAAAGGCAAAAGTCTATGGCAAGTTGAAATTAAACCTCTTTCTCTTCGGGTATCAGGCAATTACTAAGATTGAGGACATCCATTGAAGAACTTGTAAAGTTCAAAACTAGGGATAGTAAATCTCTCTCTATTTTCTTTGATAATTGGAGTTTGGTTGGCATATCTTTGTCGAATTCTATCCCTTATGATTTAAAGGTGGAAATACCAATTTTTGATAATCTGACAAAGAGTTCCATCTCATATCACTCGATTTCTACCTCCATACAACTCCAATTCAATGAGATTTAATGAGTACCATTGGATCAACTTAAGTGCTGGACAATATACTAATCAATCCTAGAGGTTGGCTCTTCGTAGAAGAACGAGAGTTCAAGTGAGGCATAAATTAGTTTGAGATAAATGCTTACTTTCAAAAACCTCCTCCCACATATGGCTGGTTGTCAAAGTAAAGTTAAATGCTGTAGACATATTACAATATCTAAATATGACTAATACTTGTCTCCTTTTCAAAATTGAAGCTGAAACAATTTCATACTTATTTTTTAAGTGTAGATTTTCTCTCCATTTCAAAATTGAAACTAAAACAATTTCATACTTATTTTTAAGTGTAGATTTTCTAAGTTATAGTTTTGGGATTAATTATAGTTGTGAGATTAGTTATTGATATTTCTTCCCTTATTGGAATTAGTAAAGTAGGTTGCAAATAATGGATGTATTTCACACACTATTAACAGGTTACAAGAGCAACATATATATACAAAAGAAAGCATAACAGAGTATCTATAGTATCTAAGTACAACAATTCAAATATACAAAAGAAGGGATATCAAGAGAGATATGTGGAAACCACATATATGAAGAGAGATATGCAAAAATCAGATAAACTAACGTTTATCTGCTAACATGCCCTGATAAACTAAAGGTGGAAGATCTTGTAATCGAAGCTTGGAAACAAAGTGACGATGCTGAGAACAAGAGAGAGAACTAGTGAGAACATCAACAAGTTGATCCTCAGAAGACAAAACACCAATAGAAAGCACCTTTGTTGAGATTAAATCATGAACAAAATGGCAATCTATTTCAACATGTCTTGTACGAGCATGAAAAACTGGATTAGAGGAAAAGAAAACAGTGCCAACATTATTACACCAAACATAGGGTGCTCTCTCGAAATGGATACCTAAGTCTTGAAATATTCTAATCAAACATTTTAATTCCACACAAACATTAGCCACAGCCTTAAATTCAGACTTGGTAGGGGATCTGGCCATAGTCTTATGTTTGCCAGATTTCCAAGCAATTGGATTAGAGACAATGAAGATAAGAAAACCACCTGTTGAATTCCTTTCATCTAGGCAGCCGGTTCAATCAACGTCATTATAGGCTATGAGGTGATTAAGAGAAGATGGTGCAATGAATAAGCTTAAAGCTACAGTTCCATGTAAGTAGTGCAACATCCTTTTAAGAGCTTGAACGATTGATGTAAGAATTGACAGAATTTGTCAATTACAAATGTAGTGCCCCCTTACCGCAGGATACCCACCGGGACACCCGGAGGTCATTCCGGCACATATCCTAAGATGAGAGCACGCTACGATCGATCACTACATTCTCTTCATATAGCATGGTAACATAATTCACTTATAAAGCATCATAAGAAGATCACAATATTTTAAAATCAACTTTTTCCTCATTACATTTCACAAAATCGAAGTCTACATTGTCTTTCAACATTATCCCATTATACATCATCAGAAACCTAATACAATATTACTACGTGAATGAGGAAAGTGTATCAAAGTTATTTAAACCACCCAAAAGAACCCCAACTGACCGACCTTTGAGCCATGACCTCTATCTCCAATCGCAATCTACCCAGCTAGTAGAGCCTCTTTAGTAGTTAGAGTTATCTCTCGGTCCTAAAAAGACAACGTGGCAATTTTGGTGAGTTTTGAGAGCTCAATGAGGCAACCATCATCGATGGTTCACTCAATTCATGTATCACATCATTGCACATAACATAATATTCACTTCATTGCATATTCACAATGTATCACATTGTTCATACAAAACATACATCAATTATAATTGGCAATGCACGTGAGACTTACTTTCATTTATTATTGTCGTTATGACCAAGTGCTTTTTTCCAGCTCATCCCTTCATGGATGTCGAGCTTTGTCGTATAATGTCCCATATCCCTTATTGGATATCGGGGATAGTCGCACTCGAGCCCGAGGCTCTATTCACATTCCGAGCTTTAAGCTCTTTGTCCTAGCTACTCTGGTCATAACTTCCTTTATCTTACATGCATTCATGTAAGGAATGTTTCACATAACATAACCTCAGTCAATCACATAGATGTGCAACCATATTTAGATCACATTCATCATCGGACCTTAGTCCAGCATTCAGCAGAAATGCTGAGCACTCTTTTACAATCATATGCACATTCACAATCAGGAGCATTTAAATAACTCATTCAAACTATATTCTAAGCAAACAATTAATTGAGTGAGACCGTCTAGGTTACTCACAAGTTGCTCCCGAAGATAATGCCTGGAAGATCCGGTAACGTCTGGAAGTGGACATTCCCGTTGCTCCTCTATAACAAATAGCATACACGATATTACAATTTGCACCATTAAAATATTCAATAATGCACATGTATGAAATGAATTATGTACAATGCCTGTTTATGATAAGTCTCGGGTATCGCTCCTTAATACTTCTCAACACTATCCCCATACCAAATTCATTTATGTACAACTAACACTTAGGTCTATGCCTCATTAGAACCATTGGAACACAATTCATTTGTCACTGGCTTACTTTCAGACTTTATGAAACACCCTTTCGGGTTTACTGTTCACATTAAATTAGGAGGCAAAACTTGTGAAATTTGAGCTCACTCTCTTCTAAAAAAGTGTTCCTGTATCTTTCAACTTTCCATTGACACCAATTTCACTTAATTTGGTACAACAATTTGGAAGATATGCCTCAAACATTTTCGGACTATTCCTCTCCAAAACAGTGTACTATACCTGAATTCTATCTAGAAATTGAACACCTTAGAGACTGGATAAAGATTCAGAGTCTTCATATGATTTGTATATCTATTACTCTAGTTTACTAAAAATCAAGAATCACCTCAATTAGAATCCTACAGGTCAAGATATCATTGAAATACTGAAACATGTTCAGTAAAATATCTAGTTCATGCTCTTTCCACCGATATTCTTACTTTGATTCAATAAATCATCTTCAATTTAATATCAAAAATCATAAAATTTTGTGGAGAGACAAAGAAATGTGTTAGGAATCCAATGCTTCAAAAATCAGATCATTTGGAGGTCTAGAGAAGAAGTTATGAACAAAAGAATCTAGTCTGTTTTGCTTTTGTCTTAGTTTTTTTCCATCGTCTTATTTTCATCGTCTTACTTCTATCGTCTTACTTTCAACGTCTTACTTCTATCGTCTTATTTTCATCGTCTTACTTTCATTGTCTTACTTCTATCGTCTTACTTTTATCATCTTATTTTCTATCATCTTACTTTCATCGTCTTACTTCTATTGTCTTACTTCTATCTTCTTATTTCCATCGTCTTACTTTTATCGTCTTATTTTCTCCGTCTGAACATATCCACTTACAAAGACCATAACTTTTGATTCCGATGTCTAAATTTCTCATGATATATACCGTTGGAAAGCTAAAAGAAAGATCTACAACTTTTTAGAAGGAAACTTTGCCAGAATCTAAATAAATTAGGTCTATATTTCTTCCCGAAGTTGGAATATGACTTTTTTTGCTCAACTCTCAACGTCCTGCACCCAGTTCTCAACTTCGTGACAACTTTTGAGACTCTTAGAGAATAAACTAAAATTCAATGTCTTCATACAAATTGTAGCCATACATTCCTAGTTTACTCCAAATTAAGAATCATTTCATTTAGACAACCACAGAAAACATTATGGCTAAAAGATTGAAACATACTCAGTGAGAAATTTCCAGATTTTCTAATTTTCAATACTTTATGACACCAAAACACCAAAAGTTTTCTCAAAAACTAATTTAACACTATAACTGAATTAATTTCTTTCAACTACCCAGTATTTATGAAAAATACAAAAATTACATTTTCTATGCAGATGACAGTAATTTATCAACTTTATTTCACAAATCCCTAACTGCAAGGGTTTTCTCCACCACTTACCTGCTGAAAACTCCAAAATCTTCAAGCCCTAAACTTCACACGTTTTTACGTACTTCTCTGAGTACAATGACCAGCTTCTCGTTTTTTCTCAGAGCATAGGACACAAATGGCAAGGTAAGTTTGGTGAAAGAAAGGAAAAATACAGAAGTCTCTTAGAAGATATTTGTTGGAAAACTCTGAGTTTCAAAAGGAAGTTTTAGAAAGATGATAGAAAAGAAAGGACTTAGACAAGCCTTAACCTGTCAATTCTCAAAGAATAGTAACCTACTCCTAGCTAGAGTACAAGGCCTAAGTGACACTTGTCACTTACCCAATACCCAAGTTCCAACTTAGTTTCTTTTG
>JANITW010000001.1:24470649-24483907 GCA_027564335.1 Erythroxylum williamsii | reverse complement strand
TATATATATTTTTAATTATTAAATCAAAATTTATTTGAAATTTATATACTTTAAAAAGATATTTTAAATTTAATTATATTTATTAATAATTATTAAATTAATTTTATAAATTAAATTAAAATTGTTATTATTATTTATTATTATGATTTTTGGAGATATGGTTAAAAATATATGATACAACTGTACAATATAACAATAGATTATTTTATAATTTTTAAAAAATTTTATAAACTAGTTCATAAATTTAAAAAATTATTTAAAATAATACCTGATATTAACCCGTGTTAATAAAGTACCCTACTAAAACTCAAGGCGATACCAAATTTAGCATGGTATCTTGGCATTGGCTAGGACACCTCTCTTCTCTCTTCTTCCTCTCCTTCTCACTCCTTTAAGCCCTTGCCGTTTGTCGAATTGTTGGAGATCGATTCCCAAAGTCATAGATGAGCATCTTAGGAAGCTCACATGGCGATGATGTGATAATATAAAAATATTTTAAAATTTCAATTTTATTTAATTTAAAAAATATTTTAATTTTATGACGATATAATATATAATACATAATTAAATATTTAAATTTTAAATTTTTTTTATTGGTTTAATTTTCATCGGACTTCTCAAACATTGATTTTTTTTTAGTTGCTCAAGAAATATTTTAGGAGGATCTTAATTATAAGAAGACACTTTTAAATTATTCATATCCAAATTAATCCCCGTTTGAGCTAGATAAGTCTCTTATGAAAAATAAAGCTCTACTCTCAAATTTTAAATATCTATATATATTAAAAAGATTCAAATTTGAAACTTTATTTGAATAAGAAGAACCTCTTTATCACCTCACGTACTCTTAAGGTTTATTAGACGTTGATTTTAACCTTATACTTGCATGGGATTTGAGTCAATCCAGCCAGATTCTGAGATAGATCCGAGTCATAAAGGGCCCAAACCCGAACCAATCCATTGCCCTATGGTAGATGGCTATGGTAAATTAGCTCCTTTTACTTACACATCAATATCATTATGAAAACGACTGTGACAAAGACAAATGTTTAATCTCATTTATTCCCACTGGCCTCTTATCGTTGGAATTTCCGCATTTATGCTTGCAAAGTCAATGCGATTGTAACACCGGAGAAGTGTGTCTCTTCAAACGTCCTGTAATCTATAATTAAACACAAGAAACAGAGTCCACAGCTTCACATACTGTACTTAGTCTCGTAATAAAACTGTGAGCTCCAAGACAGAGAGTTTCCGAGAGTTGGACACTGGGAGATGTCATGTGCATGAAATTTAGGGAATGGTTGAAATGATTGTGGTCTCGCTTCCCCGATTTGACCCTTGCGTCTACAAATAGCCATAGGTGTGGCTTATTACAGCCATGTAAAAGGAAAACGGAGTTAAAAAAGAACAATTAGAAGAAAGCAGAGGACAGCTATGCAAAACAGAAGGCGACGAGGGGGAGTTATTTAAGGTTGGATGGAGCAAATGGAAGTTAGCTTGCATGTGTGTGAGGTCAAAAGATTGGTAGATCTCACGAAGTCTTTGTGCAACATCCCTATTTCTTAGCTTTTCGTCTTGCCTCGTTTTATCTATCTCTTTACCTCTTGCCTCTGTTTCTTTCTGTTCTCGGACAGGATATCTCGTCTCATTCTCTTCCCTTATTTATCACAATTCACAAGTCTCTCACTTTTTGTGCATTTAGAGAGGATTAGGGGGGAGGGAGAAGAACAAGGAGAAAGGTACAGTCTTTGACATTCTTGCATGTCCTCTTCTTGTGCTCTGTTTTAATGTCTCCATTTTCTTTGGTACTTATATTCTTTTATTTCATCTGATCTCTTCCCAGATTGTTCTTTTTCTTTCTTCATCACTTGAACATTAGCCATTAGTCCTCGCTCTTTCATAGGTTTTCCTTTGTTTTATTGTTTCGGGCTGAAGATCTGACCTTTCGCTGGTTTACCGTTTCCCATTTCGCATTTCTCCTGTTTTCTTTTGCTGTTTCTTGATTGTAATGAATGAAAATTAGAGAATGTTCCCGTCGAAGAGGCTGCCTTTTTACACTTAATTTCCAATGTTAATTTCCCTTTGTTTGTGTTGATGACTATTATTCTCTATGAGGCTATATCGTCATAGTCACTCCTTATGATGCTTGAGAAACAGAGAACATCGCTTGTTGAAAGTTGGTGACAACTAAATCATGGAAACTTTTCTTGGCTCTCAAGGAAATGATGAAATTGATGTGTGGATTGTTGTTTTCTATTTCTGTCATTTAGCATTAGCTTTTGATACCTCTTTTTTTCTTTCTTTTTTTCCCTGAAGATCCAAGGCTTCGTCTTTTTTCTTTTTGACTTTGCATAATCGAGTTAAAGAAAAAAAGGCACACATAGAGATAGTTTTATTGAGAGCCATTATACCAAAGTAACATGGAAAAAGAAACCAAATGCTGGTAGTTGCCATCAGATCTTGTCGGTTACACAGCTTTTCCGATTCTTCCAAGTTTAAGAATTTAACATGGACTTCTTTCTGCACTTCTTTCATAGATGATGTTACTCATTTATTTCCCTTGCTTTCTGCATTTCTCTTCTATTGACTTTGGTTCAACAAATTCATCTTCCGTTAGGCTTCGTTGAGCAAGTTCTGTTACCATTCGCTTGATCCATGCTTCAAATAACCAGCAGCTTTTGTGAACTGTTCGATCCTGTGTCCAATCTTCAGCCTTTCTTTTACTTTGCTGATCTATTCTTGTTAGTTTCCTTGAGATCACTTAGAACATACGATGTTCTGTCGATACATTTGAGTTAAAAATCTATTAAAGGTTGGTTTTTGACACTGTATATGGTCGTCAGTATATAGAATTCTCCACTGTGACTAAGAAAGAGGAAAAACTATATTCTTATGTTGTGTTAGAAAGCAGCAAATAGCAATTTAGATTTACAGTTCGTCATTTTTAACTGTCGACTTGCAAATCTGCAGATAATTGTTGAGGTGTGGAATCATGAAGTTTAAAGATGAAAAGCCAGATGTACATCCTGATAAGAAGGCCAAGGTTCTTCCCAGGATGATATTGGTCGTTGCTCTGTGCGGGTTTTCATTTTACCTTGGTGGGATCTTTTGTTCTAATAGAAATATCGTCGAGGTCGAAAATGTTAAGGATGTAAAAAAGTCTGTCCAAACTTCCAAGGATGGTTCTCCTCTTCAAACTAAATCCACTGCCTTTCCTGAATGCACTATAGACTATCAAGACTACACTCCATGTACAGATCCGAGGGTATGAGCTTTCTTTTTGACAAATAGTTCTATAAACTAATCAAGAACTTTCAAGTCTGTAGTAGAATTGCTATATTCATGTTGTAAATCTGTTGTGCAGAAGTGGAAAAAGTATGGCCTTCACAGGCTAACTTTCATGGAACGCCACTGCCCTCCTCCATTTGAAAAGAAGGAATGCTTGGTTCCTCCACCAAATGGATACAAGCCTCCAATCAAATGGCCAAAGAGTAGGGATGAATGTTGGTATAGGTATAATTATTTTCTTGGCTGTGTCACCTTAAATTGTTATTCTTGTTTTGGTTAGTCCCATCTGATTTGCTTCACGTATGACTTCAGGAATGTACCGTACGATTGGATTAACAAACAGAAATCCAACCAGAACTGGCTAAGAAAGCAGGGGGAGAAGTTCCTCTTTCCAGGGGGAGGGACCATGTTTCCGAATGGAGTGAGTGCCTATGTTGATCATATGCAGGATCTGATTCCAGAGATGAAAGATGGAACTGTACGAACTGCTATTGATACTGGGTGTGGGGTGAGTTCCATCATTTGCTCTCTTTGCTGGTTTTCTCCTCCCAGTTTCTGCAGCTAACCACAAAAGTAAATGAGATACTCCATAAGTCTATAAATTGGATGCCCCTGCCTCTCATATGTTGTTGCTCATCAATCTATATTAGCTTTAAAGTATTGATCTTACTACTTGTTTCTATTTTCAGGTTGCTAGCTGGGGAGGTGATCTATTAGATCGGGGCATCCTTACAGTTTCTCTTGCTCCAAGAGATAATCATGAAGCTCAAGTCCAATTTGCATTAGAACGTGGAATTCCTGCAATTCTTGGCATCATTTCCACACAACGCCTTCCCTTCCCATCAAACTCATTTGATATGGCTCATTGTTCCAGATGCCTTATCCCGTGGACAGAATTTGGTAATTGAATTTGACACTGAAACAATAGCTAGGGAGTGTCAGTTTATTCCTTGATATGATTAATGAGAAAATAAACTTGTTATCGAACCCTTTCTCTTTTTCAAGTTCAAAGTTTGACATAATGTAAGCATTCTTCTGCTATCTCTTCCTGACAGTAGACTTTTGCTTTCAGGTGGAATTTATCTCCTGGAAGTTCATCGAATTCTCCGTCCTGGTGGATTTTGGGTCCTCTCTGGTCCTCCAGTAAATTACGAAAACCATTGGAAGGGGTGGAACACTACCATAGGTGAGCAGAGATCAGATTATGAAAGGTTGCAAGAACTGCTTACTGCAATGTGCTTCAAACTGTATAATAAGAAGGGGGATATTGCTGTCTGGCAGAAAGATTCAGATGACAGTTGCTATAGTAAACTTGCCACTCCTGATGCCTACCCCCCCAAATGTGATGATAGCCTGGAGCCTGATTCCGCATGGTACACTCCACTTCGGTCATGTGCGGTCGTTCCAAACCCAAAAAATGCAAAATCAGATCTAGAATCCATTCCTAAATGGCCAGAGCGATTGCACGTTGCACCGGCACGCATTGCAGAAGTTCGTGGTGGGAGTATTGGTGCTTTCAAGCATGATGGCAGCATGTGGAAAATTCGAGCAACGCACTATAAGAAGTTAGTACCAGCAATTGGAACCGATAAGATAAGAAACGTGATGGACATGAATACAGTTTATGGAGGATTTGCTGCTGCTGTAATTGATGATCCTCTGTGGGTCATGAATGTGGTATCATCCCATGGTGTAAATACACTTCCTGTGGTCTACGACCGAGGCCTCATTGGAACTTACCATGACTGGTAAGTCTCTATGCACACTTAAATCCTAAGATTCACAACATAATATCGGGGATCCTTTTGCTGTACAGGAATGATAAATTTAGTCACTTGGCTATTTTCAGGTGTGAAGCTTTCTCAACATACCCTCGAACCTATGATCTCCTCCATCTCGATGGCCTGTTCACTGCTGAAAGCCACAGGTAAATATAGAACTTCAGTTCCCTGAAAATGTTGAATTGATGGTCAGTGACTGACTAGGAAATCGAGTACAGTACAGTGGAACAAAAAGAATCATAGAAACAAAAGACATAACCATCTGATCAGGACAAAAGCCTAACTAATACTTTAATAATTGTTGGCCCCATAAAGGACACATTTTGCTGTGAAATCTGATGTATGGTTCTGAGTTCTTCTGACAAGATATAGTTGCTGTGCATGGCCAGATGCGATATGAAGTACGTGCTTTTGGAGATGGACAGAATCCTGAGGCCCACAGGGTACGTGATTATAAGAGAATCAAGCTACTTCGTGGACTCCATAGCCACCATAGCAAAGAACATGAGGTGGGACTGCCGGGAAGAGGACACTGAAAAAGGCGGCGAGAAGGAGAAGATACTCATTTGCCAGAAAAAGCTCTGGTACTCATCAAACCAGACCTCGAGATGACGAACAATAGCGGAGTCAAAGGTGCAGGTGACGAAATCTCCTGGAGTGACCACTGTGACTGTAACTCCCAGCATTCCACGGAGACCACAAAGCACATAGATAGATATGACTTCTTCCCATCAAGAAATAGCTTCTTTTATATATATATATACATAATATAAATTCTATAGATAGCCAATATATCATTTTTTATAATTGAAAAAATGTTATGGTTGAACTTTTGTCCTAAACTTTATGATGCCAAAATGAATGCATTGCTCCATAATCTGTAAACAACAAAGATTTCGTTAGTCAAATTAGCAAATTACTAACAAAACTAATATTTTTAACTGAACTATTAAGGTTTTAAAAATTAATCACTCAATTAAAGTTTTTAAAAATTTGGACACTAAATTGAAAAAATTTTCAAAATTTTAAGTATTTTATTATTGATTATACCTTTTATTAATGATTTCAGTCATTATACCTAGACTTATTTCCTTAAAATAAATTAATCATGTTTTTCTCTCTCTAATTTTAGCCTCTTGTTCAATGACAATTCACAAGTTTTATTTCCTTAAAAGTAGAAGTGACTTAATCTTTCTAATTTTTATCTTCTATTGAATGACAATTTCATTAAAAGATTATGACATTTCATTATATTTAAGGAAGAGAATATCATAAATTAAATAAATATCTTCATATATATTAATAATTTGTCAACTCTAATTAAAAGCATCAAGTCACTATGTTTTATTCTTTTTCAAAAACAATTCAAATTATGAATAAGCTAATTTGATTATGCTATATTTCTTTTCTTACATTCTTATAACAAACATAAATTCTCTTAGAAAACATAATTATGTGTTTATCTTAGTCATTCTCTATCTCATTATGTTGACATAAAAGTAATATATTTTAGCATGTAAGAAGTATTAATTGAATTAAAAAACTAATTCTTTTTATTGCATAAATTGTTTCCTCTTCTCTATGTAAGCTACAAATTTAATTGGTTATAATTAGAAGGCGTAATGACTCCCTCTTTATTTAAGCATAAAGTCTAGATACCGAACTTAATCTTATTTTTCTTTGCCCTCTCTTACCTTTAGTTTAAATCAAAGCCAAATACCTATTGTCTATGTCAACTTTTTAGTATGTCAAATCTTGTAAATGACCACTCTTCTACCCCTTCTTCATCAAAATTATTAGTCTCTAATAGTATTCAAGAAAGGGGGATAAATTGGCCTTTTACAAAATTTAATAAAATTTCTAACCAAAGAACTCAATTTAACAACAATATATAAAAGAGTTTTTTGTCAAATAAAAAAATTGCTTACTATAAATTATTCAAACAATTGAATAATAGTTTAAAGAGGATAGAAAAGAAAGAATGTAAACTAATTTATAGTAGTTCGATAAACAATAAACTAATTTATAGTAGTTTGATAAACAACTCTTGTTTACATCCACTATCAAGATTCCTTTCAGAATTCTACTATAATTCTTCTTTCAATGCAAAAAATAACTTTTGTATAATCTTTTCTCAATAAAGATGAATGCTTTTATAATCTTTATTCACAATAAAAAAAAGAACCTCAATACTACTTGGAACACTCCCCAAATATAATAATATAATGCCCCAACTAAATCTTTCAACTCAAGACACCTCACTTTAATACTTGATAACTCCAAAGAGGCTTATTTACACATATATGAGATAGCAATACTTAAACAATTGAAAAACACTTAAATATATATACATAATACACTAAAATACTTCTTAATGCAAGAACCATTGAGAAAACATGTATTTATAGGATTTCGAGACCCTTACTAGTCATTGGAGCCCAACATTAATCTTTACAATAGCTAGTTACAAAGAACTAGTCGACCAATCTAGCATATTTATCAACTAATGTGTACTGAATGCACATGTCTACTAGTCGTTGAAATATTGGTCAACTACTAGGCACATTAGTTCTAAATGGCTTGTTAGTTAACTAACATATCAACCAATTGTTACTATAAACTTTCAATCCATCAATTCAGTTTTAACATATATTAGTCAACCACTAACCCATATAGGTCAATTAATGCCCTAAAAATATGATTTTAACAACTTCAAAGCTCAAACTTAATTTGTTTAATGCAATTATGATTTAAACACTTTCTAAAATATTTCCTAAAGAGCGTTTGAAAGATCATGAGACTTTTCTATTAAAACCTAAAGCTTCAATGTCTATTAATAAATGAAAATTTTCATGCACTAAAGTGATATGAAATGTTTATGCATGATGAGTCTTTTAGAAATCAAAGTGACTAAATAAGATTACAATTATTATTACAAACTGAAAAATGACCTTAAGGTTCCTTGTTCTTGACTTGGTCTTTACTTTGTAAGTTGTAAATTTCTTCTTTTATTTTGTTAACTTGAACTATCTTCTTGAAATTATAACCATATCTTGTTCTTGTATTCCTTCATATCAAAATAATAAACCTATTACTAGTACTTATATTTTATTATCATCAAAATATCAATTGGATTCGCTCTTGGTTCAACAATTTCTCTCTTTTAGATGATGACAAAATATTTTTGATATTACAAAATAAAAATAAAATTAACCACACAAAACAACAATTCTTATCAAGATATATGATTAACTCCCCATTAATTTGTACATAAAATAATATTTCTATATCAATAACCAAAGAGATAATCTACACATATAGATAGCTGAAATTTATTCAAGCATTAAAATATCATAATACAAAAGTCACTTACTCTAAATGTCATCACTCCCCTAAATCCAACTTCACAAAAATTTCTCCCCCTTTTTAGAATCATAAAAAAAGAAATAAATTATTTAAAAATAAAAATATAAAGTGTCATACATCAAGTTAACTTAGTTAAAGGATAAAAAAGAATTTGATCAAAATTGATAAACTTTACCAATAAAGTTTACTATTAGATATTTAAAGTTCAAAAAGGTTAATTTTAATAAAGGCATCCTAATTGTATTTAATTTTTAAACATCTCCACTTTTGATATTATGTCTAAGGTGAAAAAATAAATAAAAATAAAAGAAAATAGAGTTTGAAATTATTAAAAATATAAGCATAAATGCAATATCTAGCCAAATTTCATAAATGAGTGAAAATTTTTTAAAGTCCTAAAAAATTCAAATTTAGTAATATAAAAACTACTCAAAATGCTAAAATTGAACAAAATCAAAGACGTATAAATATAGTTGAAAGGGGAACAATCTTGATTCCTTTTATAATTTAACTATAGAGGCATCAATTTAAGCAGATAGGTTTTAATTAAGAATTTTGTTTTTGAAAATATTTGAGTTCAAAATCCAAGAATGACAAAATTTTAATTTGATATAATCGGACGAGATTTTTAAGAATAGGGTACAACATTTTCTGAAGAAGAGAGTGAGTTGTGTAGGATTTTGGAAGATATAAACAACCAAGATGAAAAATAGAAGAAAAGACGAGGAAGAAAGCTTCAATCATGAAGATTGGTCGACTAGTGTCTGTGGTCGATCATACTTATTAACCAATTAAGTACAAACTTATTTGAATAATTTTTTTAGGAGAATGGGACATTGTTTGACCACTCAAAGACATTGGATGTCCAATGTGAGTAAATAATCGATAAAAGGAATGACTAAACTCCTTACAAACTCACTTAAATGAAAATTTTACTAGGAAAAAGAGACCTTGGTCCACTAGTGTAAGTAAGTAACTGACTAGAACTTCAAACAAATGATGACCAAACTCATCATATATGTGATTTTGGTTTTCTTTATAATACTAATCAACCACACCATGATGTTGGTAATCCAATGTAATTCGAAGACTTGTAAATCAAACCCAAAACATAAATTAAAATATTAAAACACTTAATAATTCATAGCATGAAAAGAGACTTTTATCACGTTGTAACATGTCTAATTCTCTCATAATATCATTATTCATTGGTTAATAAAACTATATCCTAATTGGTCTAGTATTCTAACAAATTTGAACTCAATATCCTTATTTACACATCATTTTTAAGTTTAAGTCCATAATACACTAAAATAAATTTCAATTCCTCATTCATACTACAAACTTAAACATTCATCATTAAAGATTTAGCCTTAAATCGGCACATAAATATAAGATGTCACATATTCTAAATCATGAACTATTAATTACATATTATTGAATATCACCTATAATATGATTCAAATGAAGATTCTATTTATTTTCAATCTATTAGAAGCATCACATTCTTCTTATCATCCTCATTTGGTTCAAGCTCTTTTGAGGAGTCTTTGACCATTATTATTCTCTTTAAGGGATAATTTCTCCATATTCTGCATAAAAATTTATAAAGCTTTCTTAAACATAAGAAAGTTAGATTCATCAAGCTTAAGTGCAAATAGGGATATTGAGTTAAAATTTGTTGTTATACTAGACCAATTGGGATCTAGGCTCAAATTGACATATAAATATAATATGTCATGTATTTCTAAATCATAAACTAGTACCTATTATTAATATTGCCTATTGTATGATTCAAATGAAGATTTTAATTGAATTTTCAATCCACTGGAAACATATCATCCTTTTTATCATCCTCACTTGGTTTAATAATTGGTTCTTTTAAAGAGTCTTTGATCATTATTGTTCTCTTTAAAAGCTAATTTCTCCACATTCTGCATAAATATTTTCAAGACTTTTTTGGGCATAAGAAAGTTAGATTTATCAAGATAAAAACATAAACTCTTCAAATATAGTACTACCATCTCTACTATATAATATTTGTTCTTTAAGAGTCCTACAAAACAAGGTAATCAATATATTCTAGTTACCCAAATAAGCTTGGTTTCTTGATTGTTAGGCTTCTTCCTTTTAACCCATACCTTTTATGGGTTTGCTTACTATCCTTTGTTTGATAAAACAAAATCTATTAACATGTCTATACTTTCTACAAAAATGACATACAGTGTTATATAAGTAATAATGATGTATAAATGTATTATTTGGTATTCTATGTGTGTATGCATAATGAGGAATCTTCCTTTGGATATTAATGATATTGAATATTCTCCTAGTATAGTGAGATGAGTTACTAAGATTATATGTATGACCCCTACTATGAGTAATTTGAGGTCTAAAAGCATGTGAGTGGGTTTGCTTGTTATCATAGAAGTTATGCCTATTATTCCATTGAAAGTATTGAACTTTATACCTAGATTATAAGTCATATGTGCAAGCATAATGCTTTCTTTTAGAATGAATCCTAGTAGATATAGCATAAGCATTTATATGCTTAGATATGGAGGCTTCATACTCGTTTATCACATTAGGTAATGGTTCTTCGCTAGGTAAATATTTTTCTTTACAAACGTGGTTTTGAAATTGACTTCACTTCTATGCTTATATCTTATTCCATGCCTATTATTGGAATTATTTTAAGCTTCTATCATTTTTTTAGCTTTTGGAATTATTTTAAGCTTCTATCATTTTTTTTAGCTTTTCACCCCCTTTAGTGAATTTAGATTAAAAAATCATTGAGAACTTTTTATGATTATCATTAATGATCATTTTTTAATACTTTAATATTATGTAATTCACTTTTCATTTTTTTATTATCATTCATGCATACATCCAACTATTTTTGAACTTCCTCAAGTTTGAAGGATAATTTCTTCCTTTTCTTACTCATATTTTTTAAACTTTTAATTAATTTATCATATGTCAAATCAACATCATTATTACAAAAAACTAGAGTTAGATGTTACATCATTATTGTTCAAAACTATAAAGCACATGTGAGTTGTCTGCCTTTCCTAATGCTTATTTTCAGATGCACCTAGGTCATCCTAAGTTGAGGGTTTAATTGTCACGACCCGGTACCACATCGGGCTCATGACAACCGCTACATAACCGAGCTAAGGACACTCACCCTATCCTTAATCTGACTATGCAAGGCTAACTGAATATATATTCTTTTCCTTTTTTATTGGAAAATTTGGGCAATACAACGGCTTTGTTTTAAAAATCCAAAAAAAAAAGTTGTAAACATTTTTAAACACACTTCTATATTCACATCCAACCATAACTTCGAGACTTTAAAGTCCACTCAAAACAATCTCAACAATAATACCAAATATTCATATAAAAAGTCATTTATAAAATATAAGGCAATCAAAAGTTAACTTACAAAATAATAAAGCATATCTACATAAGCACAGTTCATGAGCCACTAGACAACAAAAGTAAAACTAAGAAACTACCCACGTGTAGTAATATCCCAAAAATGTCAAAAGATCCCACGATCCACTCAGAGATTCAAACTTACTAAATTAACCTACATGATTGGAAAGCAGAGGGGGTAAGTACACTAGGTACTCAGTGAGTAGGAAAGACATATATCACAAATCGAATTTGATTCATACCAAGATGGTGTAGATGACCTATGAAGTGAATATATATCACATAGAAAACACATAGGCCCAGCCTATGAATTAACGTATATTGGTTAGGAACCATCTGGTGAACATAGGTTTTAGTTCCAGTACACAAGAGCATAAAAACATCATATGTATAAATCAAATATCGATAGGAAAACTAATATCAGGATAATCCAAAACAATCATATATGACATCACCAGTTTGTCAAACTAATGTGCACACCCACCGATACTCGATGTTGGCTTGACTTTCATCCGTGGTGAGTCGGGACTATAGTTGACAAGAGCATCATAACCCTAGGTGATGACCTATCCTAGGTGTAAAATTACCCGCGAGTCCCGTAGAAAGGTGTCGATACGATGATTCGATTTTCATGTACTAGCGTTAAGAGTACGGGGGTCGCTTAATCTGTTATGCCCAGCACACGATTAGTCAATCATTTTCTCACCAATCAAAAAACAAATCATGTCCAATTTTTAAGTATAAAATCAAGTAAGGCATCATGCCTTTATTTATCTGTCTAACCGATAAAATAAAACCGTGTCATAGCTCTAAGCCAAAAGAGAACAAAACGTACAACATACATGACTTGATTATGCATACGTAAATTTCAAAACATTATCTTATGAAATAAAAGCCGTCTTTTGTACTTCAAATGCAAAGTTGTTCAAACATGTAGTTTCAGAAAATAAAACATTGTCCTTTACATTTCAAGCTCAGATTGGTGGAAAACAATATCATTTCTCAAAATATATAATAAAAACATCAGCTGCACTCCAAATGCAGAGAGTTATTAAAAACAATGTCATTTATTAAATAACTAAGCCTATTAGCATCCATTTGAAATTCAAGTCCACCATACATTGCCTAGCTTTAAAATTCACATACAAGTCATCATGCTTGTCTTAGGATGTTCTAATCATATTTGAGAAATATGGTCTCCCCAATTCACCTCAAAGAAGATGTACTCTCGCTTAACTTCAACAATTCTTGGTACGAGCTCCCTAATTCACGGCTCCCGAGCCTTTATGAATAAAAAGACATACAATAAAATTACTACTTAAACATAAATTTCATATTTATACACCATCACATTAGCTTCTCTTTTGCATTTTCTAAGGCATTTA
>JANITW010000001.1:24446213-24460623 GCA_027564335.1 Erythroxylum williamsii | reverse complement strand
ACCATTGTAGCTGGTCAAGGAGGTATATACATACACAAAGACCTTACACTAAGAAATGTTCTCCATGTTCCCAAACTATTTGCAAACCTTATTTCCATTCACGAATTAACTACAAATTCAAATTGCAATATAACCTTTTTTTTCCTTCACATTGTGTGTTTTAGGAGCTAAGAACGAAGAAGATGATTGGATGTGCTAGTCAGAGAGATGGTCTCTATTTTTTGGAAAAACAACCCAGTAAAACAGAAGTTGGAAAATCCTTATCCACATCCTTCCTTTCTGAATCTATCATGTCAAATCAAGATAAAATTTGGCTTCATCATCTTCGTTTAGGTCACCCATCTTTTAGAATTATGAAATTCATGTTTCCTTCGTTTGTTTAGAGGTCTTATGTCTGAAATTTTTCATTGTGATGATTGTGAACTTGCAAAGCACAAACGTGCTTCCTTTCCAATAAGTAATAATAAAACCTTTGTTCCTTTTTCTCTCATTCATAGTATTATTTGGGGACCTTCTAACATGCCAAATGTTTCGGGTGCTAGGTGGTTTGTTTCATTTATTGATGATTGTATATGAGTCACATGGCTTTACCTCTTGCAAAATAAATCTAATGTGAGTACTGTGTTTCCTAAGTTCTACAACATGATCCATACTCAATTTGATGTCAAAATTAAAAGATGACAATGTCAAGGACTATTTCAATCAAACTTTTTCTTCTTTTTTTTTTTTCAGAAAAACAGGAATTATTCATAAGTCATCATGTGTTACTACTATACAACAAAACAGGGTGGTTAAGAGAAAAAAGGAACATCTCATAAAAATCACTAGAGCATTGCTATTTCATAAGAATGTTCCAAAACAGTATTGGGGTGAAGCAGTATTAACTGTTTCCCATCTCATTAGCAGACTTCCAGCATGGGTCCTTGGGTTCAAAAGTCCGAATGAAATACTCACAAAATTTTTTCCAAATTTTTTTGTGTCAAACAATCGGATATCCCGAATCTTTAGTTGCGTTGCATTTGTTCATATTCATTCTCACAATAGGAAGAAATTAGATCCATGAGCTCTTAGATGCATTTTTATTGGATATTCCTCAACTCAAAAGGGTTATAAATGCTTTCATCCACCTTCTATTTTTTTTTATCTCAGCTGATGTTACTTTTATTAAGAATGAATCTCTTTTTCAGCACACCTATCTTCAGAGGAAGATATTGAGTGAAGTAAAGGCAAAGGATATGTTTCTTCTAGATCCTAGTATTGTTCCATCTCAAGACATAATCGTGCCTAAATCTATTTCTGTACCTAAATCCACCTCTTCCTCAATTGAGTCAGCCACACCTACTGCTAAATAGCCACTGCAAGTTTATTCCAAGATGAAGTTATCAGTCTCTCGACCAACACAAGTTTAGTCTCTTATTCGTGTTGTAGCTCAACTTCCAAATCAAATTATTTCACCAGATTGTGAGCCAAGAGTTGAGTCATTTAAACTAGCAAAAGAACCAAAAGAAACAAGTACTGATGACCGCATTGAGGAAAGGAACAAGAACCTACACAAAACACCCACTATTTTCCTTTATGTCTTACTAGAACCTATCCAAAAAACTTAGAGCCTTCCTAACCAATCTCCACACAATTCCCATACCGAAAAATCTAACTAAGGCATTAGGAGACAAAAAATGGAAGGATGCTATGAAAACCGAAATTGAGGCCCTTGAGAAGAACAAGACATAGGAGTTAGTAGAATTGCCAAGAGGGAAGAAACTAGTTGGATGTAAGCGGGTTTTCACTGTAAAATACAAGGCTGATGGATCGGTGGAAAGATATAAGGCAAGATTGGTGGCTAGTGGGTTCACTTAAACCTATGGCATAGATTACCTTGAGGCTTTTGCTCCTGTTGCTAAGATGAACACGGTAAGAATGCGTTCCTCCATAGTGATCTAAAAGAGGAAATTTACATGAAAGTTCCTCCTGGATTTGAATCTAAAGAAGGAATGGTATGCAAGCTGAAGAAAGCTCTTTATGGGCTCAAACAATCTCCATGAGCTTGGTTTGGGAGGTTTGCTAAGGTGATGATTTCATTGGGATTTAAGCAGAGTCAAAGAGACCATACTTTGTTCATTAGACACTCAAAATCTGGGGGGGAGGGGGGGTTCACAACATTGTTAGTTTATGTAGATGATATTATTGTGACAGGTAATGATGTAGAAGGAATGAAAAATCTGAAGTAATGTCTCTTGAAGTAAATTGATATCAAAGAGCTAGGAAAGTTAAATTACTTCCTAGACATTGAAGTAGCTCACTCAAAACAAGGGATTTTCATCTCCCAACAAAAGTATGTACTTGACTTGTTGAAAGAAACAGGAAAATTTGGTTGTAAACTAGTAGACACATCGATAGAATTCAATCATGGACTAAGTGATGCTCCAAAAGATCCTATCGTAGATAAAGTATCATATCATAAGCTTGTTATGAAGTTGATATATCTAGCACTTACAAGACCAGATATAACATTTACCGTGAGCAAAGTCAGTCAATTTATGCACAATCCTAAACAATCACATCTCAAGATAGTGAACAGAATACTACAATACTTGAAAAGTAGCCGAGGAAAAAGAATTTTGTTTAAGTGACAAACAGTCACAGGTATGACGTTAAAAGCTTATACCGATGCAGATTATGTAGGGTCTTTGGTCGATAGAAGATCAACATCAGATTATTGTATACTCCTAGGTGGTAATTTTGTAAAATGGAGGAGTAAGAAGCAGAATGTAGTGGTAAGATCAAGTGCATAATCTGAGTTTAGATCTATGGCATTGGGAATATGTGAATTACTTTGGCTGAAGATAATTTTTGATGATTTGAGAATAAAATGGGAAGGACCTATGAGGTTGTATTGTGATAACAAATCAGCCATTAGCATTGCACATAATCTAGTACAACATGATCGTACAAAACATATTGAAGTTGATAGGCACTTCATCAAGGAAAAACTGGATAGTGGCTTAATATGCACTCCATTTGTGTCAACTAAGGATTAGTTGGCAGGCATTCTTACAAAGGGATTGACAAGCACAGTGTTTTAAGATATTATTGGCAAGTTAGGAATGGAAAATATCAACTCACCAGCTTGAGGGAGAATGTCGAATTATATAGAATCATTCAAATTATATAGAATCATGCAGCATTATCTAAAAGATTATATAGCTATAGAAATCATGTAAATCCCTGATTTCTAGGGATTAAAATAAGATACAAATTTCCATGTATCTTAGGAAACATGATACTATATTTAGTTGTATATATATTGAATATAGTTTTAACCTACCGATAATGAGAATGAAGTTATCTCTTCTCTGCTAATATTTCACAGATATCATGCGAGAGTTCCGTAAATTCAAAACTGCAAAGGACATGTGGTTCGCATTGGCTGCTCGTTTTGGAGGTGCTTTAGTGACTAAAGTGAGGTCACTTACAATTAAGTTTGATACTTATAATAAGTGCCCAGAGGATACAATGCAAAAACATCTTAGGTAAATGTCCGACATGGTAAGTGAGTTACGTGATGTTGGTCATGAGCTTTCTAATGAACAACAAGTGCAAGATGTGATTCGTTCACTTGCTTAGAGTTGGGAGCATCTCATAATGAAAACATCAAGAGAATGAAAGATGCTATGAGGCATCTCATCTTAGAGGAAGAGCGTCTTGAAGCCTCAAAGATGTCTTCTGAGGCATATGCAGTTAGTTCTAGTTCACATGGAGCTATAAACAAGAAACGCAAGCATCATGGTAGATATAAGTGGAAGAAGAATAAGAAATTCAACTAATCTCCTCGGGAATCTAAGAAGGTAAAATGGAATCAATGTGGAAAGAGAAAATGTCCCTTCAAAAAGAAGAACATGAAACGTGTGAAGTGCTATAATTTTGGTAATAAGGGCCACTTTGCTTGAGATTATACCGAGACTATGAAGGTATAACTTTAAATGTTTATTATGTGAATGTTTCTTGTTTTGTTTTTCTAACTGAATCACATCCTTTATGGATTTTAGACTTAGGAGCAACCAACCATATAGTGAAGGATAAAGACACCTTCGTTGAGTTTCGTAAACTCCCACATAGTAGTCGATGGCTTTATGTAGGTGACAATTCCAGAGTTGCTGTACAAGCAATTGGCATATATAAATTGGACATGCGTGGATATCCTACATGAAGTATTATTTGCTCTACAGATTTGTAGGAATCTCTTATCTATGTTAATGTTAGTTAGACTTGGTTTTAATATAAATTTCTACAGCGATGAAATGGATTTGTATCTTGGATCTATTTATTATGGTCGTGGTTTTTTATGTGATGGTTTTATTATACTAAATGTGTTATAGGAAAATAATAATATTAGTTATTCATTATTTACATCCAGTAATTCCAATAATGATGCGACTTTGTGTCATGCTAGACTATGTCATATTGGTCAAAATCAAATCAGTCGATTAGCTAAAGAAGGACTTTTAGGTAATCTAATTCAAATAGATCTACTTATATGTAAGCATTGTTTAGCTGGTAAAATGGCAAGAAAGCCATTTGGAAAGGGAACACGAGCTTTATATCCATTGCAATTCATTCATTCTGACATATGTGGTCCAATGAATGTAAGGGCTAGATGTAGGGCTATTTATTTCATCACCTTCATCGATGATTATACTCAGTATTGTCATATTTATTTGATTTCTCATAAATCAGAAGCATTTGATTGTTTCATAAAATATATGAACTTCATTGAGAATCAATTAGATAAGAAAATAAAAGCATTACGAACTGATCGTGGACAAGAATACTTATCAGAAAAGTTCAAGATTTTATGTGATGAGAAAGGAATAGAAAGGCATTTAACAATTCCTAGAACCCCACAGTGCCACACATGAAATCATCTTTGTGCTATGCAAGCATATTGTGATTGGTGGGTATTGAATTTTTTAGAGGAACTCTGGTCATGCTAGAAATGTTTGATAAACAAGAATGAAGGTTGAGTGACATATTGTTTATCCGTTGATGATTTATCTGTAAATAATGGATCTTAGAGACTTTTTGAGGATTGTGCATATTATCAACAAATTGGAAAACTGTTACACTTTTGTTTTATAAGACATTTCAATCTAAATTTGTTTGTTCAGTGCATTGCCTGTTTTGCAATAAACTTTGAGCTGTTTGCTACTACCTTAAAAGTTCTAGGAATCCACATCACTGTTAACTTCTCAATGTTCTCCATTCCACTTAAAGCAAAGCATGTGTTCTATTCTGGAAGTTTTAAGAATATCTTATTTGCTTAAAAATTTTCAACACTTGTGATGACAAAAATATTACTAAAACAATATAAAGCTTCATTTGCTTCTCTGTATATGAATAAACATTCCATCTTCATTTCCAAATGAACAATTTTCTTTGTTTCTGTGTGCAAATGATTTGCTTAGTGATTAAACATTTGACTAAGGAAGATGAATCACTATGTAGTTGCAAGTAACTCTTTGGATAAAAAGAATGCATTGTCTGAAGAGGACTCAACTCCTATCGTGGTAGTGATTCCTGGCTTAACAAGTGATTCTGCTTCTCCTGTAAGTTAAACATTTCTTGTGTCTATTTGCATATTACAACACCAATAGCCATGAAATATGATTTAGATTTTTGTATTAATTTTTTCCGTTTTGGAGTGAAATAAACATTTCTTTTTTCATTTCTTTTCTCCTTAAAATACAAGCGGAACAATCCATTCACACTTGTTTATCATTTTTTGTTATAGTATATAAAACATCTTACCTTCAATGTGGCAAAATGTGGATATAATGCTGTTGTAAGCAATCATCGAGGCTTGGGCGGTGTTTCACTAACTGTAAGTTGTTTGTTTGCTGGTATGCAAAATAGATAACATTCACAGATTTGAGAATTTTAAACAGAGATATTGTGTTGGTATTCATCCAAAAGTACAGTAATTTGTTTTAGGATTTGACATTTTTGTAAATCTTTCTTTGCTCATACTTCGCATTCAATTGCTATGACTAATTGACAGCTTGTATGTGGACAGAATATCTCTGACCTTTAATTGCTTGATGTTTCTCATTCACGTAAAATCTTTGTATTAATGAAATTTTATTGTTAACCTTTGCCAATTATGGTTAAAACATTTGAAATGGTTATAAAAGCATTTGAAATTTTTCTTCCCAATAGCAAGCATGAAACAGCTAGGCTCCATTTTTTCTACTCATGTTTCTGAAACAGAATCCCAGCTCAAGTGTATACTATTCTTTATTGTTGCATACTGGGATAGCTAACACCCACTAACATGTAAGAGATGGTTTTTACAGAAATTTTTGCATTTTCAAAAATTTTTGTTGTGTGAGATAGGATATAACTTCACCTGTTAACATGTGACGTCTAATAAAGCATGTGCTAAGTTTTAGCTTCGCATTCCTCAAAATGACTTTCCCTTCTGAACAAGATAGTCTTTTCATTCCTGAAAAGATATTGAACTTCTAAAAGCGCTTCTGCCACAGTCTGATTGGTTTTACAATGCTGGATGGACTGAAGACATACGGGTTGTCATTGATTATCTTCATGATAAGTTCCCCCGGGCTCCTCTATTTGTTGTTGGGACCAGCATTGGTGCCAATATACTGGTACTTTTATATGCTTTATTTGATGAGGCTGATGTTTACTTCAAGTCCACCAATTGTTTTCATGATATATTATATCTTCCCTTGTTCGCATGCAATGTTGCAGAGCCTTTGTTGTGATTAGTTGCTAGGTGTGGAAATTTTCTACATATTTTTGCTCTTTCTTTGATTTTAAGTTACAAAGAATGAACTCTGAGCAGGGATTATTTTATGTTAAGCAATAAATTCTAAGGAAACAGGAAATATAGAAGAAACAATAAAAGAAGCACATTTGCATATACAACCACAGAGTGATGAAATAGAAACACACATGTTTAATTTTGACTTAATCACTTAAATGCATGACAAACCTACATGGACTATTTTTAGCTAAATGTATCTGATATTATGTTCTTTAAGATCAAAATGTCCTTAGTTTCTAATAATTGCTAAAAGCATATTGTTGCTTCCTCTGCCTTCCAAAGATATTTAACATATATTCCAAGTGTTAAGAAAAGGTCCTCATGTGAAACCCTCCTAAGAATTCTTTACATTTTTAAAGTACAGGACTTGTGACAAGACTTAATGTGTAATCCTAAGCATATGACATAAACTATTTTATTGTAAGATGCTAGTTTTGTTCGACAGAACCCTCATTTCCTCAAATATTATACTATAAACATGTAAAACAAGATGTTCTGTAACTGATAAGAAATATCAAATTATCAAGAAAAAGTTGATTAGATTGTGACATTTTAAACTGACTACTTCTTGGTTAGTTGTTTTCCACCATCTTGTTTTCATGTAAGAAATATTTGATTTGCTTGGTTTAGTAATGTTTTATGAAGAATTGAAAATGCCTTTTGGCCATTCCAGCAAGTAACATCTTTGTTTCTTTAGCATGCCACTTCCCTGCGGACAAAAATTCTGTTCTAAAGAATGTTTCGGTTTGTTACCAAGATTCAGATACATCCTCAAATGCTGATATGCTGATGCTTGTTTCCTTTGTTTCATATGGATTATTTCTTTCAGGTAAAGTATCTTGGGGAGATTAGGGAGAGGACTCCTGTTGCAGGGGCTGTGGCAATTTGCAACCCTTGGGATCTTTTGGTTAGTATTTTTCGTTATAACTTACAGGTCAAACATGATACCTCTCCTATCCAATGCCAAGGCTTTTCTTGTAAAGAAAAATCCCTTCATTAACATCTTTCAAAAGCAATGTAATATATCACTTCAAGAATATTCATCATGATTCTGATGGACACTGGCTGGGGATTTTTCTTGAAATTATAACCTTCATTTACAAAGCAAGCTCATCACTGTTAACTTTCCTTGAAAATTTCTCGCACCTAAATGCATTCAACTCCTTATTTCAGAAATGACTATGCTAGTATCCTTGATCATATATTGGTGAAGTCAAATGGCCTTTAGTATGCTCATTGACTTCTATGCTTGTAGATTGGAGACAGGTTCATAAGCCGCAAACTCATGCAGAGGTTGTATGATAGAGCTCTTACGATTGGCCTTCAAGGCTATGCGCGGTTGTAAGTGCTGCGTAGACAGACTTAAATGCTTCAGTCAAATGGTTATTAAATTTTATTCTTTGGATTTAGTGAATGCTGTAGCGTAAGTATAGGTTTTTGTTTCTCAATGAGGAATTACAAGACTTGTTTGAGACCCCAATTTCATATAACGAGAGACCCAATTGCTTTGTAGACACGAGCCTCAATATTCTCGACTTGCTAATTGGGAAGGTATTAAAAAGGTTAGTTTCTTCTCTATGCCATAACAGTTTAGTTTACACGGAGAATGAAATATGAATAACAAATAAAGTAGTGGATGTTCAAGAATTTTTATACGCAGCTCTGATTTCAATCTTGAAGTGCAATTTTAAGTTTATGAGCAGGTGATACCCATAAACGATCATTTTCCTTTCTTTTTTCTTTACACGCTGGTCCATTGTGATTGTTGTATGCATATCCCTTATTGGAACATCAAAGGTCTTTTAACAGTTTATATAGGATTTAGATCTTGTATTATATGGTTCTATATTTCAGATTCTGATCATGACTTGGAATTTGAGTAATTGGTGAACATGAACTCGATTGTGTTTTCCCTACTTACCTGGGGGAATGGTTGAAAGGAAAATGTAGCACGGTTCCTTTTGGGCATTGATATAACAACGCAAATGTTGTATTAATTGCATGGCTGACAACACTTTCTGATTTTGCTTGTCTTTTGCAAGTCACGTTCTATAAGAGATTTCGATAATCATGCAACCTGCCATGTTGGAAAATTTGAGGTGCTCAATATTACATATTTTAATTTATTTTCTTTTTCTTACTTTTATTTTATTTTCTAACTGCAAGAACTATTGGCTTCTCAGACTGTCGACACATACTAAAGGCGCTGTAGCAGTTCATATTATGTAGGAAAAGTGTCTGTGCCACTCCTCTGCCTCAGTACTTTGGATGATCCAATCTGTACAAAGGAAGCAATCCCTTGGGATGAATGCAGGTGATTACCATTCTACTGAATGGCTGTATCAAATGTCCTTGCATAACCATTTTCTGGTGTTATTTGATGACCTAATTTGACATAATTTTAGAGTGTAAACTGTGGATATTTACATGTACACTATATGCTTTCTTTTCTTTTTATAGATCAAACCCGAATGTCGTGTTGGCTACGGTTAAACATGGAGGGCATCTGGCACTTTTTGAGGGGTTAACAGGATCCAGTTTATGGTACTTTGCTGTTCTTTTGCTAGTGGCTAAATTTATCATTGGGTTTAGAACTGTGTCATTTGAACACTGAATGCAATTCTAGCTGTATTGCTTGCAATTATTTATTCTTGATGGGATTTAAATGCTCTCATTATCAATATTGAGATCGTTTGGAAAGATAAGATGGCTAGGTTTCTGTTCTTAAAACAGACTGCTCCTCATTTTCATTCTCTCTGTCTCCTGGTTTGCAGGTGGGTTAGGGCCTCTATTGAATTTCTTGGTGTCCTACACTCCAGTCCTTTCATGCACGTAAAGAAGGTATGAACTTTATGATTGTTCAACTAAAGTTTTATCAGTCAAGAATACTCTTTATGGATACAGTGTGATTTAGTTTACAATGTCTTCCGCCGTAACAGTACTAAAGAGTTTGATGTTGCAGATCCAGGAAAGCGGCCAATCCTCGATAATGGAATCCTCAATTGATCAGGGCCCATTTATAAATATTGCAGGAGATGGGTTTGTTGCTGCAGTGGAATGTGACCAAAAAGGAGATGATATAGTCAAAGACCTCGTTAGAGATTCATGCAAGCTTCACAACGACATGCTATCAGATATAGAAAAAGAGGAGCATATTACAGAACACAACTCCGACAGCATCACACGGACTTCACAAACTGATGAACAAGCATCAAAGTTTCAGGAGATAACTGCTCCTCTCAAAAGATGCTTAAATGATATTTCTCGACAAAATGGAATATCAATTAGGCTACTTGCTTTAATTGCTATCATAACCAGTTGGCCAATGGTGGAACCAATCTTTAGTTTTATTATAGGGAAGAAGCTTAAAAACGTCTTGATCCCAGCTTTGCTAAGAAGATAATCCTCTTGATTGTGAAAATTGTTTGGCTTTCATATGTTTTTGAATAATAATAATAATTTATTGCAAACAGAATTTTGATTCTTCCTTCTTTTTTCAAAAAAAGGGAAATAATTTCATTAACAAAAAAATGGAATTACATCCCAAATTGAACTTAAGGGGAGACCCTTCAACATGAGAGGAAAATTCAGTAGATATGCCTAACAATAGTCAGTGATTATAATACAAGCACAAATGTTAAATATTTAATGAGCATAGCATGTTGGAGCTATAATTTGGAAGTAGTTCCATGGTATGAATTGCTTTGGAAACAGTTATTGAATCCAAAAGCCACAATTTTTTCATGGGTAGCGATTAAAAGTGGATTTTGAACAAAAGATCGTTGGTTTGGAGATTTTGCTCCTATATGTGTCCTATAGGTGGATGTGATATTACTATCAGGGATAGGATACGGAATCAAGTAGTGAGAGCTAAGCTACATGTGGCTAGTATTGCAGACAAGTTGAGAGAGAAAAGGCTTAAGTAGTTTAGGCATGTGCGCAAGAGGCCCTCTGATGCACCAGTATGATGCTATGAGATAATAAACCATAGTGGCTACAAGAGGGGGAAAGGAAGGCCTTACAAGACCTGAAGGGAAGGGATCAAGAAAGATATGTCAGAGTTAGACCTCATTGAGACAGTTGCTAGAATTAGGAAAGTCTGACGAGACAGTATAAGGGTAAACGATACCCTTTAGAGTCCTTGCGCCTCATACTTATTGCATAGGAAGTATTGTGAGTAATAAGTTTTTGGCTAGGCTATAGGTCAGTTGTAGTTAGGGGAAGATTCTCGTGATCAACGCCTAAAACCATAGGACTGTCGCATCCTCAAGGTCGCGCAGTGAAGACTCTTAATGTGAATAGCGACAAAAGATCAGGTCTTTACGAGGCGTAAGATAATATCAAATCTGGTCAACCATCAGGTATGTTCTGATTATCTTGTATTGTAATTCTATTTATTTAAATTAATTTTTTCGGCATCATGATTTTCCTGTCACATTCTGCATGTGAGTCTACAAGAAACAATCTCTCTACTATGCGGGGGCAAGGAAGGAGACACTTTGAACATGATCATAGGGATATGGAGTAGTCCTTTGCGGCTATTAGGGTATCTGATGCTAAGAAGGTCAATGTGATGACCATGTACTTGGATGGGGATGCCAAGGTCTGGTGGAGGACAAGGACCTTTACGGAGATCAGCACAGGTACAACTCCCATGGAAGCATGGGTGCAGATGAAGAAAGAGCTCAAGGATCAATTCCTTTCTATGAATACTTCTTGGTTCGCGAGGGATGCCTTGAAAAAGCTTAAACAAAATGGATAGGTAAGAGATTGTGTGAAATCTTTTAGTTCTCTAATGCTAAATATTGAGAATATGTTAGATGAGGACAAGCTCTTCAATTTCCTATCTGGGTTACAATCGTGGGCTTAAATGGAGTTACGGAGGCAAAATGTGAGGTTGGTGCAATTGCAGCCACTGATACCTTGATGGACATCTACTTGGATGGGGATGCCAAGGTCTTGTGACCTCTACGGAGATCAGCACAGGTAAAATTCCCGTGGAAGCATGGGTGCAGATGAAGAAAGAGCTCAAGGATCAATTCCTTTCTATGAATACTTCTTAGTTCGCGAGGGATGCCTTGAAAAAGCTTAAATAAAATGGATAGGTAAGAGATTGTGTGAAATCTTTTAGTTCTCTAATGCTAGATATTGAGAATATGTTAGATGAGGACAAGCTCTTCAATTTCC
This sequence comes from Erythroxylum williamsii, assembly GCA_027564335.1. Taxonomy (NCBI): domain Eukaryota; kingdom Viridiplantae; phylum Streptophyta; class Magnoliopsida; order Malpighiales; family Erythroxylaceae; genus Erythroxylum; species Erythroxylum williamsii. The sequence continues at coordinate 24,448,595 of JANITW010000001.1, read as the reverse complement.
TATCTGGGTTACAACCGTGGGCTTAAATGGAGTTACGGAGGCAAAATGTGAGGTTGGCGCAATTGCGGCCACTGATGCCTTTATGGATTTTTTGTATAGCGACAGACTCTAAGGTGAGCTCCTCAAATTCTTCCAAGGGCAAAGGCCATGCCCAATAGGAGAAGATCGAGGGGAAGAAGAAGAATGACTTCAATAAGGATTTCAAGGGCAAGGGCAAGTAGAATGGTGGCTCGAATAATAAGGCGACATCCTCGAAGAATAATAAGGCGACATCCTTGCTTGTTATTTATGCAGTGGTCCACACTTTTTCAGGGAGTGCCCATGGAAAGAGAAGTTGAACACCCCAATTGCTAAAGAAGATGGTGATTCTTCAGATGATGCAGCATTAAATTCGATCGCTTTGTTTAATGCAGTTAGTGGTGAATCAGTTTCCTTTGATAGACTAATGTACATGGGTGTACAGGTTGGAGAAAAGAACATGACATCAATAGTGGATATGGTTGCGACTCACAATTTCTTAACAGAAAAGATGGTTCGGAAGTTGGGCATAAGAGTGTCTAAGGTCCCGATAAGAATTAAAACCCCTGCGGGGAACGAACAAGCAGTTACATGAATTGCTTACAATGTTCTAGTCAACATTGGAAGTTGGTGTGCCAAAATAAACTTCATCATTATACCATTGAAGGATTTTGAGATGATATTGGGGGTCAATTTTTTAAAGATATAAAGGTTGTGCTGTATCTGAGTTTGGGAGGTATGATGTTGATGAATGAACAAAATTCCTTTTACGTGAATTGTTGTAGGGTGGTGGAATGACGGATGCTACAACTTTGGTAGGACATGTTTTGGCTATGAGCATCGAGAAAGGGTTGAAGAAAGGTGTAGAAACCTACCTCGCTGCCATGTGGGAGATCAACGAAGACCACGTGACAAAAGTCCCCGATGCGGCTGTAAGTTTGTTAAGGGAGTTTCAGGAGGTGATGCCAAAATAGTTGCCAAAAACTCTTCCCACTTATCGTGAGATAGATCATAAGATCGAGTTAGTTCCTGGAGCGATCCCATCTACATGTGCCCTATATAGGATGTCCCCGATGGAACTAGTGGAACTTCGGAAACATCTTGGTTAGTTATTGGAGGCAAGGTTCATCCAACCATCCAAAGCTCCATACGATGCCCCAGTATTATTTCAGAGGAAGCAAGATGGTACACTTTGAATGTGTGTTAACTATCGAGTGCTAGATAAGGTAACAATTAAAAAACAAGTATTCGATACCTTTAGTTCAGGATTTGACGGATAGGATATCAAGGGCAGAGGTGTTCACCAAGCTGGATCTTCGAAGTGGGTATTGACAAGGATAGCCGAGGGCGATGAACAAAAGACAACGTGCGTAACTTGGTATAGTTCCTACAAATTTTTGGTTATACAGTTTGGATTAACTAACACCCTTACGACATTTTACAACCTTATGAATGATGTGTTGTATGACTTCCTGGATGAGTTTGTTGTGGTCTATTTAGACGACATCGTGGTATATAACATAAGCATGATAGAACATGAGGAACAATTGAGACTAGTGTTCGAAAGACTGAGGTAGAACAAGCTCTACGTGAAGATTGTTCAGTTGGAGATCGGATTCTTGGGTCAAGTAGTGAGCAAGGGTCAGGTCAGAATGGATCCAAGAAAGGTGAAAGTGATAGTTAAGTGGAAAGATCCCACGATAGTACTAAAATTGCAGAGTTTTCTCAACTTGGTGAATTACTATAGGCAATTCATAGTGGGATACTTGAAGAAAGCAGTGTCATTAACGGACTTGCTAAAGAAGAAGTAAGATTGGGGTTGGTCGAGTGCATGCGAGGAGACATTCGAAAGACTTAAGCTGCTATCTCAACTGAACCTGTGTTGAAGTTGTCCGTATTTGATCTTCCATTTGAGGTACATACTGATGCTTTAGACAAAGCTAGTGGTGGAGTCCTTATCCAGAAGGGTCATTCAATAGAATTTGAGAGCCGAAAGCTTAATGGTGTAGAGCAGCGTTACTAGATGTATGCGAAGGAGATGCTTGCGATGGTGCATTTCCTTGAGACATGGTGAGTATATTCATTGGGAGCCAGGTTGGTTGTCCAAATAGATAATGTAGCTAACACATTTTTCAAAACACAAAAGAGATTGTCCGCAAAATAAGCCCAGTGCAGGAGTTTTTTGCTTAATATAACTTTGTGTGAGAACATAAACTAGTAAGGCACAACAACATAGCAGATGCCTTGAGTAGGAAGGAGGTATTTACAGCCCTTTATTCGGTCACGAGTGTTGGACCCCAAACTTTTGGTGAAAATTAGAAATATTAAAATGAATTTAAATGAGAAAGAAATTGGTGAGAAAAT
>JANITW010000001.1:24430200-24446113 GCA_027564335.1 Erythroxylum williamsii | reverse complement strand
CGTTTATTAAAATCAATTTATGGCCTGAAGCAGTCTTCAAGACAATGGTATATTCGTTTTCATAACGTAATCATTTCATATGATTTTCAAATGATCGATGAAGACCATTGTGTGTATGTTAAGAGATCCAAAGATAAATTCGTGATTTTATCTTTATACGTGGATGATATATTGATTGCTTGTAAGAACTGTGTGTTTTTGACGTAAATCAAAGATTGGTTAATATCTAAATTTGAAATGAAAGACATGGGTGAAGCGACATATATTCTTGGAGTCAAGATTTCAAGAGATCATTCGAAGAGATTGTTATCGCTTTCACAAGTGATGTATATTCAAAGAATTCTTAAACGATTCCATATGCAAGATTCCAAACTAATTGATAATCCTATTGTAAAAAATGAAAGCCTTAGCAAGAGAAATTACCTGTCAATGCCACAAGAAAGGGAACAAATGAAGAATGTTCCCTACGTTAGTGCAGTTGGAAGCCTTATGTACGCAATGATGTGTACAAGACTAAACATTTGTTACGTTGTTGGGATGGTGAGCAGATATCAATCAAAACCAGGCCAAGCACATTGGAAAATAGTAAAGAGAATATTGAGGTATCTAAAGGGAACTGTGGACTATGCATTATGTTATCAAGGCAATGATCTATATATACAAGGGTATACAGATGGAGACGAGGGAGGGGATTTAGATGAAAGAAAATCTATCTCAGGATATGTATTCTTACTAAACCAAGAAGCAATATCATGGAAAAGTAAGAAACAATCTTATGTTGCATTATCCATAATGGAAGCTAAATTTATAGCATTCTCAACTACAGTACAAAAGGCTGTGTGACTTCATCGATTCTTAGTGCATTTGAGAATCACTAAAAGAAAAATTAATCCAGTGACCATCAACTGTGATAGTCAAGTTGCAATCGCTTATACTAAAGACCCCAAATTTCATTGTAAGACAAAGCACATAGATACCAAATATACTTATGTGAAAGATATAGTTACATGAGGAGAAGTGAACATGAGATATATATTTACGCAAGATATGATAGTAGATCCAATGACAAAGCCAATTTTCAGAGATGTATACATTAGGCATGTAAAGTCATTAGAACTATGTAGATGTTGAAATGTACTGATAAACATTTCTCTATGTATGTTCACTCATTATAATGTCATATTTTGGGTATAATGTATGATGAAGATTATACATTGTGTATCTTTGATTAATGAATATATGTGCTTCTACATAAATATATTTTGGGATGAATCACAAGTATATGAGACACATTAAAGATTGGTTCTCTTACACGGGAAATCACCTCTAGCGTTTATGCTCACTAGAGATGAGGCACGTTTGAAGTTTATTATTTAGGTGATAATTGAGAGCGAGAAACTTAAACCATAAATGCAGCAAGGAAATTAGTTCAATGTGATTTGTTAATCACTATATCTGTCTTACGTTGCCAGATATGAGTTCTGAACAAGTTTTTGAGTAGATAAGTGAACTCAAGTTAAACATTTAGTATGTTTAAACTATCATCTGTACAATATTTCTTGAATGAAAGATATTTAAGTTAAATAAAGTGGGTAAATATCGTAAAACATGACTCGTATCATGTGTGCACAACTGACCATAAAAAAGGAGATTAATGTAAGTCGTCAGATCTCATCTTACATTGTGTGAGACCCTTGAGGTTAAAAAAAACCTCATCATATACCCTTATGACTCTTGTTTCATTCTTGAGAATTGAATTTAAGATTTGCTACTTTAGATTTATTGCCGAAAGATCATGCAAGACGCGATCCTAAGGAATAATTTTGGGAAAGCAAATTAAATTTAATTCAAAAGAGAATTGAGAACAGAAGAAGGTTATTTATTTTTAGATCATTGATTCACATGAAAAGTATTCATAATGGCCATCGTCTCTTTAGTAGAGAACTTGAATACAGTCATGACTCAAGAAACTAAATGAGATCAAAGAAAAGTGTAAATATGAGGTATGACCTAGGGTATAGCATATAATGTCTACTCCTGGACACTTAAGTCCTAGGATCAATTTGTTAATCGAAATGTCATATACTCCTAACAGATATATGACAATGTGCACTCGTTGTATGCTGGTCACGCTGGTTATTGAACAAGTATGAGCATTGTAGAGTTTGTTTTTTAATAAGATTAAACTCGCTATGTGTGAGTGGTAGATAATGACTCATATACACCCATGAAAGGTACTAGGGTCAATGTTCTTGAAATAACTACCAAAGATAGTTATACAAAGACAAGCGTGAACGAAACAGTTAAAAAAAATAAATCTACGTGTACTAGTCTCTTCTCATTGTTTTTGCTACCAAGTTTCAAAAAGAAGAATATCTCTGTAATAAAACGTAATAAAAGTTCTATGGGACCATAAACATCTAAATATATCAACTCTAGTTTGACCATTTTCCTCTTAGATCTCCTACTAACAAACTCCCATGTTATTTTCCTGCTAAACAATGGTCATATGGATTAAGAGGAATGGAAATATTTGCTAGAATAAGAGACTTCTCAGCTGCCATCTTGACCCCTTTTCACTCACATATCTCAATCGTTGATTCCACATATTAGGAGAAGCATTTTTTTTTCTCAATTGCATAAATTTCTCCTATCATATACCTTAAGGTGTGTCTTGTATAATATGCAACATAATTCTTGACGGGCGACTATCATTGCTTCCTTTGACAACTTCTAATATTTTCTTGTATAAGATAAGGATTAACGTGCAAGTAAAAAGTTAAATTATGTTTATGCCTCTATTATTTTGCAAGTGTTTTCTCTGTCTTAATAATATTTTCTTTTCTTAGACAAGGACAAAGAGATTTAATGCGGAAGTATTGCAATTAAATGTTAGGTAACGCTATGCATCCTTTTATAGCTTAAAAAATTAATATACTTTGAGATATGTGAGTTTCATTAAAAAATTAATACATGTAATTATACATATTCTTTTAGAATACGGTACACTATAAAAAATTAAAATAAGTTAAATAATAAAAAAGCAGTGCTTTTATCTTTTAATATCTTTATACTTTTTGTAGACATATTTAAATGGAAACAAGTTCGGGATATCTGAAAGTATTAATGGAACTAACATACCTTGAAAAGTAACCAGTCACGCAAGGTAAGGTGTACCCCTTGCATGATTACACGTACATCAGGAATGGTTTACACTCATGCAAGGCCAGGATAAGGTGAAGACACGTATGTCATCATCCGCAATTAAGTCACCGCCATTCTTATATTACAACACTATCCACCGCAACTAATATGAATAATATTTGACTTCGTACTTGCCAAGCTCTTAGTGGCGTTGCAAGTGCTATGCAGCTTTCAAGTCCAATAAAGTCCCTTTGCCCTCGTATGGGAAAAGAAAACATTATTAAGACAAAAAAGAAAAAAAGAAACACTTATCAAAAGAAAGAATAGAGAAAAAAAAGGAAAAACACTTGCAATTATTTACAAATATGGGTCCATGTTATCCCTTTATTATGTTTGATAGGGCTTTATTAAGTTCAATAGGTTTAGGGTTTTGTCGGGTCGGTCATGTTAGGCTCAGGTCCAATCTCAGGATGACATGTGGGTCGATCGACTCATTTCTATAAGGGTTGAGTCAAACATAACAGAGACGTTGAATTAAACACGTTAGGTATTTACTAGATAAGATCATTATCTCCACAAGACGTAGGTACGATTCTCATAATCCTGATTCTCCTTGTTCATAAACACGTAAACTTACGTCCAAGAGCTAATTTAGGCATCGGAGGGGTAAGCCGACGATCAACCTCCGATGTGCCTTATTATTTTTGCAAGTCTCTCCCGGTTGAAGCCCATCAAAATCATGAATCCAAGTAACGACGTCTAGCTCCAACAGAATCAAACTAAACCAAAGTTGTTACTATCGCTTTATAGGTCTTAGATAAAATAAAAAAAGAAAATTTTTATTTTATTTCTTTTTATTTTTATGGGAGTCGAGAGTGAGACATTATAGAGAATAAAAATAGTCTATATTTTATCTCATTTTGTTATTTATAAAAGTCAAGAGTGGATTTTCATTAAAAAAAAAAGAGACATAATAGAGATCTACTTTTTTTACTTTTTACGAGGATTAAGAGTGAGCTCTTGATTCTTTTAAAAGAAATCTAAAAAAAGAGTGAACTCTTGAGTTTTGTATAGAACAAAATGAAATAAAATAAGAGTACTTTTTTTTTTGCCTATTTTATTCTTTATAAAAGTAAGTCCTGGTTTGGTGCTTTTTCTATCTTTGCTCAGGGTTAAGCCTAATGTTGGAAACTGCAAGGATTTTTTTAACTCAACAGAAACTCATAAAAAAGAGTCTATTTAAATTTTTAATTCAAACTAAATTTGTAAGAATTTATTTGGATTGATTTTTAAATCGTTTAATTTAATTAAAAATAAACTCTTTTTAGTAATAGTTTAATTTAAATTTTTTATTTAAATCACACCAAAATAATTGTACCACAACTTAAAATTCCTAAACAACGGTTAAAATAATAGACCTAGATATATAATCTTAAGTTTCAACTAAAGGAATAATTAGTTATAAAACTAAAGTTAATCTATCATAATCAAGAGATTTCATAAAAAGAAAGTATTATTTACATGCATACCCAATTCAGATTCAACCATGCATATTTTAAAAAGAAACAATCCTAAAGATAAGAAATGCATACTAATTAAGCATGTCTTTAATCTGCCTCATACATGTAAAATTTAAAGTGATTATGATTATAGATAATTAATAATTTTAATGGATTCACATCTTTAATAATAAAATATGGTGAGTAATCTAAGTCTTTAATATATGTCCTCTACTTTTGAGGCCTATATATATATAATTGCAGGATTAAGCAATTAGCTTCCTTGTATGTGTTTTACTGTTTAGCAATAATTAAGAAATTCAATTGATTTGACCAGTTTAATCATAAAATTTTTAAATTCTTTAATTTTTTGGTTCAAAATTTTTTAAAATAAATTATTAAATTAAAATAAATATAATTAAAATTAAACTCAATGTTCATGTCTGAAATTTTTTTAAATCAAACTTGAATTTTAGGGATTCTATCCGATTGCCACATTTATCAATAAATTCTTAACCTTTTAAAGTAATTATATATATTATTTTTGGGCTGGCTGGATTATGTACCAGAAGTATGGCAATGCTACGAGGGACTTATCCCTTCCGATAATGTAGTTACTGGGACTTGGCCTAGGAATCGATGGAGGTTGTAGTTACAGGAAGTTGGTTGAGGATGGATACGGTGTTATCATGTGTAACTACTACCCAACTTGTGAACACCCAACAACGGGTGAATTCACTTGGTCGGATTTGCTCGCTTTTGTCCAAAATTACTACAGAGCGGACCAAGACACCCTTCACAACTTCACTAAATGGTTCCTATCTGCCGCCAAATAACACTTAACCTCTTTCCCATTTGTCACAAATAAAAAGTAACATATGTTCATTTATCTATGTGGTCGCATTGCCTTTCGGTTACAAATCCACACAATTAATGTATTATCCACTTCGTCAATATCTTCTGTCTTATATTTCGTTGGACCGAAAATTCTGTCCCCCTAATCTTCAACAACATTAATTTAAAATTATACTAAAATGCAAAATTTAAGGGGCGCTTAGTTTGAGCACGGAGTTAACTATGGATATAGATATAATAATAGAAAGAGATGAGAATGAGTATGAAAAATAAAAAAATGATGTTTGATTTGTAACTTGAGTTTCTGTATTAATGTCAATAATATTGTTTGGTTTGTTGCATTAATGAGAATGAAAGATAACATAATACCATTTTTACCCTCAATAAAAATGAAAATAATTTGTCTTTCATATGTTTATTAAGATTTCAGATTAAATCGAGAGATTTCAGAAAATATACCTAGAGGCGCAGAACAAAAAATTCATTCGTTTATAAGACGCGATAAGGCAGGATGAGAGATCGTAAGTAATTGAGAGGCGATAAAGAAGTAAAGAGAATGGTAAGACAAAGGTTGAAGATAAAAGAGTAAAAGATAAACGTGATAAAAACTAAGACTGGAGTGAAAACTCGATACCCACCCTCTTTGGTGGGTTTAGTAGATTCCCAAATTTAATGGAAAAAATTCATTCTCCTGGAATTGAAAACCCCAAAGCAAACAGTGTTTTTCACAATTATTCCATTTCTTCATTCCCAAACCGTCAAACCAAACGCCTCCTTAAAGATGTCTTACTCGTAATTATAATTATCTCCATTATAATTCCAAATTTTATTTGATAAATTGGTACATAAAAAATATTTGTTAAACCAAGTTGAATTGAATTAATTAATCCTTTTTAGTTTGTAAGATAACTAATTTCATAAAATTGTTTTGATGCTTTTACTTCATTTATCATTTTTTTTATTTTGAGCCTTTGGATATCATCTAATTAAACGAATGTAATATGAAACATTATGGTATGGTTAAGTTAAAATAAATTTGAAAAGTAAAAGTTCTTTATTTTTATTTTTTAATTTGGTTTCTATTTTAATCAGAAAATTTTGTTTAATTGTTAAAGTTTTTGTCCTTACACTTTTATTGTTAATAATAATTAAATGTTAAATCAATATAAAGATAAATAAGCTAAAATATTTTATTTTAATTTCACATAAATTTATTATATTTTATTAAAATAAATAACTAAAATCTAAATAATGATTTATAGATTTAAATTTTATGTATTTTAAAGATATTTGAAAATTGAAAAATATGTATTTAAATAAATAGTAAACTAAAAAATAATTTAATTTTTAAATTTATGATAAAATGAAAAAGTGTAAAGTAGAAAATAGAAAATAATAGCACAATCAAACGTAGTGATGTCAATGGATCGAGCCGGACCTGAGTTGTCCTAGCCCAGCTTGGCCAGACCTCGAGTCATGGCATTGGTCCTGGCCCCACTTGGCCCTAGCCTAGGTCATGATGGTCAGTGGTTCGATCTATGTTTTTTGTGTTAAAAGTTCAAAAACAACGTCGTTTTTAAGTAATCGTCGGATCACAATCGAACTGAGTCGACTTTAGCCTATAGCCCAATTAACTTGGACCAAAATTAGGACGTCGTTTTTAAGTAATCGTCGAGTCAAAAATGAACTGAGTCGACTTTAGCCCGTAGCTCAGTTAACTCGGGCCAAAATCGGGCCAAGCAGGTCGGGCTAAGTTTTAAAGTGAGTGTGTTTCCCTCATAAAAACGACATGTCGTACAAGTGAAGGAAGGATGAGTTATGAGTGCGAGAAAAGGAAGGGACCCATGTCAGGTCAGAAATTAGGTTTCTTCTTGGTACGCACCGAACCGAAGATTTAATTAAGAGAAAGACAAGAGGGGTATATATATACATATATCTAGAAGTGTGTATATATATATATATGTTCGGATGAGATAAATGCGCAAGCGAAGTGTGGAAAAGCTTTTACGGAGATTTATATGTTTTTTGGTTATAAAAGAAAGGTGAACAAAGGGAGAGAGAAGCACTGGATTCCCCCTCTTTCCGTCCTAAGCGACGGTTTTCTTCTTACGCCGCTCGGCTTTCAGGTTTTAGTTTACTCTCTCTTCCTCTCATTCTGTTTCTGTTTTGGTTCCTCCTGCTTTGTTCGGATCTAATCTGATATGATTTTTGATCCACGCCGATCCGATTCTTTTTCCTTTAATAGGACGTTTCGATCTTTGTTCTTGGTTTCCAGGGTTTGATTTTCGTGTCTGATTTCTTCGGATTTTTCGTTGCCATCATTCCGATTTGGAATTAGGGTTTATGGTTATTGATTGGATGCAAACGGTTGAAATCTGCGAGGTTATCTACCTTTGTTTTTTAGGGCTTTATGTCTCATTTTCGTTTATAATCCACGGATACTTTAATTTTGTTGCAATCGGGTTTTTTGTAAGTGATGATTAGGTTGTTTCTTTGGCATGGATTATATTAGATCCGTGATTGTTACAATCTCCAGCACATGGGTTGTGAATGCCTTATGATCGGATTTTTTACGACCGTTCTTCTCTATGCAGCTAGTCGTATTTCTAATGGTTGAGGAAATTTTCGTGTATTTAGCGGTTAGGTTATTTGCTTTTATATTTAGGAACGAATAAGATTATTTTGTTTGATATGATCAATTTATAACGATGTTACCTTCTAAGGGGCTTTCTTTTAAAGCATTCGTATTTAATAGACGAACAAGATGTGTATGTGGATGGTTTGACTAGTTAGATTATTTGTGTATGTTCTGATCACTTAATGATGCTTAATAAATTTTGTTGTTTCACTTCTAATTAGGTTGTGCAGAACTTGGATCTAAACGGCTTAATTTCTTTCATTAAGACATGGAGAATGCCTTTTTCTGGTCAAGCTGCTACCAGTATCGGGTCTTTTCATTCCAAGAAGTGCTTGACTGGCGATTTTTCATCGTTGGAGATTTTCTTTTGGTTTCCTTTGTTAACTGCACTTAGTGGTCAGTTTCTGTTTAATGAAGACTATAGGGGACGTGATGCAAAGTTATTGTGAGACAGGTGTTGGATCTTTAATGCACTTCTTGAAGTAAATACCTTATCCATATTCTTTTAATCAATGCTTCAGATTTTTTTTTTTCATTTTCTAACCGCTCATATGAACACTGAACAGTGCATTGCTGATACAACGTCCAGTTGAAGTCATAGCAACTACGTGTTCTGGAGTACAGTCTTGTACCTATTATCTTGTCTGTTGCTTGAACTTTTGTTCCGCTTTTCTAATGATATGTTGTTGATGTTGTTGCAGGGTTGAAGTCTGCAAGGAATCCAATTGAAGTTAATTAGTAGTTTAATACTAGAAAAACCGCTGCCTCAATTATCTGCAGACTGTTTGCTTGTCACATATTGTCCTGTTGCTCTTGATGGGTATCAGTTAAAGTGTTCAGAAATCCACTCATCAATGCCTACCTAGATCAGCAGGATCATTTTAGTTTAGTTTTGGACTGTTTTGAGATCGGTGTGTCTGTCTCCTTGACACCGATAGTCATTGCATTTGGTCTTTTTTGTTTGGTGTAAGCATGCACTCTGCCCCTTTCTTTGTCCACTCCCCTTTCTGGTATCCTGAAGTTGTGGGTATTGGGATGATTAAGGCCGTGGAGGTTGTCCATGATAAAAATTTTGGTTTCCTGGTGTCAGTGGTCATTGAAGAAAATTAGTTGAGTTTACCTGGACCAGCAAGGTTGCTTGTTTTTCTTCAGATTTCACAAAGGATAATATATCGTGAATGTCACATAGCTTTTTTGAGTTTTATACTATTTTCTGAATAAAGAAAGAGCTTGCTTGTGTTTCACAACAAGATGGAAAGGTCAGTTATTTTTCACTTTATGGTTTTTTTTTTTATCTTCAATTATAAATTAGGAATGCTGTATGCAGATACAAGTTAATCAAGGAAGTTGGTGATGGAACATTTGGCAGTGTTTGGAGGGCAATTAATAAGCAGTCTGGCGAAGTTGTAAGTGCAATTGTATTTGCATGACTCCTAGGTTGTTATAGACCTTTTGTTTTAATTGCTTTATGTTTGGCAATGATAAACAGGTGGCAATAAAAAAGATGAAGAAAAAGTATTATTCATGGGAAGAGTGTGTAAATCTTAGAGAAGTAAAGTCGTTGCGAAAAATGAATCATCCATATATTGTGAAGCTCAAGGAAGTAATTCGGGAAAATGATATCTTGTATTTTGTCTTTGAATATATGGTAAGTTCTTTTCCTCTATTTATTCAAATTGGATACCGTTGAGCCAATGGTTTTGACATACTGGTGTTCCAGGAGTGCAACCTTTACCAACTCATTAAAGACAAAGTAAAGTTATTTCTGGAAGCTGAGGTTAGAAATTGGTGTTTTCAAGTATTTCAAGGTCTTGCTTACATGCACCAGCGTGGATATTTCCATCGTGACCTTAAACCAGGTGAGTTTTTATCCATATTGTTGCAATGTATTTCTAGACGTCTTTTAGATGGGACAAGCTAAGGTGAACTTGTTTTTTTAAATATCTGTCCTCTCATACAAATGATCTATCAACTATGAAGTGCTATTTGTCATTGCATACAACAATATTTTTTTCATTTTTGAAATTTGAGTATCATTGTTTATGAATTTGCTCTTATTCTTATCTTAATCCTCGGTTTTCATCTTCTCTTGCAATTTAAGATGGTTATTTTTCTGCTATTAAGATAGCCCATTCTTACTTGTTCATATTGTTGGTGGCGATGGGTCTTTTCTTGTGTTTTTAGTTAGGAATATCAGACTGATAACTTGCACTTCTTGCAGAGAACTTGTTGGTCACCAAGGATGTAATTAAAATTGCTGATTTCGGCCTTGCACGAGAAATAAATTCTCAACCACCATATACTGAGTATGTCTCAACACGGTGGTATCGGGCACCTGAAGTTCTGCTTCAGTCATTCGTATATGGTTCTAAAGTTGGTTAGTGGCAGATCAATTTGAGATGTTCTACATTTTAAGAATTAATATAACCGTGTTAAATATGTATTGTATATTCTAATGGATACATTACTTTGCTGTAGATATGTGGGCAATGGGTGCTATTATGGCTGAGTTATTAACTCTTCGACCTCTTTTTCCGGGTACCAGGTATAGGTCTTTATCTTTTCCGTGATCTTGCTGCAGGTTTATTTTAACTTTTGCTCACTGGCTATCACGGTTAATTTTACAGTGAGGCAGATGAGATCTACAAAATATGCAGTGTAATAGGCACTCCAACTGAGGAGTCTTGGGCTGATGGACTTGATCTTGCTAAAGCTGTAAACTACCAATTTCCACAGGTCAGATTGTTTGTTTCCATGTCATATAATCGGAAGCATGTTTAAAATATCTTTGATTATTAATGTCTGATTAGTTTGGAAAATTGGGGAGTTTCTTAATGATGTTTGTTCTTAAATAGTTGTAATTCTGTAAAGCTATTTTTTCTTTGGCAGAACATATAAATTTATGCCATTTTAAAAATTCAAGGTGCTTTTACATTCTATATATTTTGAATGATTAAGAAGTAAGACGACTTTGAATGTTTTCTGTTGCAGTTTGCTGGTGTAAACCTTTCTGTCCTAATACCATCTGCAAGTAAAGATGCAATCAACCTTATTACGGTCAGTAATGTTTGCAGTCGGTTTAGTCATATTATTTTGTCCCTGCTTTTGTACAAGTTCCTGTATGCTTTCCCTTTCTCATTGGTCCTTCCCTATTTTTCGGGATATCAGGCACTTTGTTCTTGGGATCCCTGCAAGAGGCCTACGGCTGAAGAGGCCCTTCAACATCCATTCTTCCAGGTGACTTATGCATTCAGTCTCTGTCTTCTTTAATGGAAAAAAATATTTACACTTAAATTTGTTTTAGTGTCTCGTTGTCTTTCAGAGTTCAATAATCTCCTTACTGTTGCAGGGTTGCTTTTATGCTCCCCCATCACTTCGTTTTAGAACAGCTGTTGTGAGAACACCTCCATCTGGTTTGTTCTTCTATCAGCTCTGTTTGTTTCTCAAATATTAATGATGTATTATTTCAATATTGATATGTTGTTACTTTTGTTATCTGTAGCTGGGACTAAGGTATCATCAGAGCAACAGTCTGGTAGGAGATATTCCAGGGCTATGAATAATTCAAAGCTGGTTAACAATTTTCATTCTCCTCCTTTGAGCACAGGTAGACAAAGCGAAAAAGAGTTTAAGGACTGTCAACATTGTCAGAATTTTGAGTTTGTCAAGTTGTACACCCCAAAATGATTTTGGACAAATGCTGTTATGTTTTGTTAAATTTAAATGCTTTTGCTTGTAAATTTTCACAGTTGATATCATATTGCAGGTGCGCAGCGGAAGCTGGATATGGCCAACCAGGTAAACTATTGTTCTTAATCATGCTTTCTCCTTTTCAGAGGGATTGGAAATAATTGCCTTGAACCACTATCTACAATCAGAATAAATTCTTATACATTGTCCCATGGAAATGCTTTTGACTATGGAATCAGGAACACCTGTATTGTTGGTATCTGTATTGATTGTAATTTTATGGTGTTTCTGTGAATGAAGGGTGCAAATAAAGAAGAGAAATCATTGAAGAGCTCTACCAGGCAACCGAAATATCGACCACCAGGAAAGAAAAGCCCTTGTAAGTTCTGGCCTCTTTACTTGGTTACTTGCTATTTATGCCATGGGAAGTGTGGAGCTAATTCCAACTTTTGAATGTGATATAGATTGATGTATATTTATTGTGGATAAGAACTGACTTGGTAGCCGTGTGGATTGTCAGCTTCTGTAAACAAGGGTAGAGTAGCAGCACGAGGGGTTTCTGATGCTGCAGAAAAGTTTGCAAATATGGCTATTGGTTCTCGTAGGCAGTCTCTGGTGCAGCCTCGGCCTCCACCTATGAGGGCTGGAGTACAATGGTCTAGGGAGTCTGGTGACATGTTTCTCAGGCCATCTCAACAATTCCACCCTGCCAGAACTTGTACGAGGAGAGTTGTGGAATGAAAAACTTTGGCTCTTAAAAGTGTCTATGCTAAAGTCGCTACTTACCAAAATGTGAAGAAGAGCACGACCGCGAGTGTGTGTGTGTGTGCTACATTTGTGATTTAGAAAAAGGGATTTTAGATATGCGTGTTATCGTTTGCTCCGACTCGATGACAACTAGATTGTTATTAATGGTTTGAGGTAGCAAATGAGAGTGGTGTGACTTGTGAAAGCTGCTTGTTTTTTCCAGGTGTGGATAGTTTTGTTGCGTACCGCATTAATTACTATGTTATGGTGGCGTCAACTTTGATTTTAATTTTCGGTTGTTTTACATTACGAATCATTAATTGGAGTGCTTCAAATTAACCGTCATTCTTTACAGATAATCTGCGTAACTCTAACGAATTGGTTAATATCTTCATTGGTGTCTGTACTTGTGAGAAGTGACTAAGGGTGGATGGGATGGAAGGAAAAAAAAAACACGCGCCCCACTCCGTATCTTTTTTCTTTTTGTACTGAAATCAAGTCCCCGGGATTAGAATCTCCAGTTCTATAGGTATTGAACTTGGATCCTTTCTCTGTTCTGTTCCCACCACAGCTTTGCATGAACTTCCCCGAACCTTTCACGACTGTGTCAACAGAACAAGAGTTTTCTTATTACCTTATTGGAAAGCAAAATAAAAAAAGAATAAAAAACAATGAATGAATCCTTGCGTAAAAGGAATAAAATGTACAAGGTGGGAACAAGGAAATGATAGCCAACCAAAAAAAAAAAAAGAGGGACGACAAGTTTGTACTACCTGAACCTGACACGTCGGAGCTCCCTAGTGCCATCAACTAATTGTCTGATGGTAATGTATACCCCAGGCTCATCTTCCTCAACCCATTCTGCCTCTACATCACTAGCAGTATCATCTCTAGACGAGGTAGTTGTCCTTGATGCATCACCCTTCGGACCAGCCATACTGTAACCACCATAGGAATGTTCAGATGGTAAATGCCCCTTACTTCCAGGATGTCCGTGATAGTTCCCTGGTGTGAAAGCTGGAGCTATGGGGCTGTCCTTTGCAGAATCTATTCTTGTGCAAGTTGAATATCTTGTCTGGTGAACAAAACGGTCCTCCATTAGAATGCAAGTGTTTCCCATTTGCATGAGAGAACCTATATCGTATGTACACTTCCCTAGAAGCATGTACATTTATGCTTCAATCATTGATCATTAAAGCAAGTCCATGGACTGCCTGCTTTAAGGCGCGCCATGCACATAGTCATCTCTTTTAAGTTTATACTGGAGATAAACAGTTGTTCAAATATCAACTGACAGTGAATCTTTTAATGTCAAACAACATCTGCACATTCCTGTATTGGCCTGACATCTGAAGTTCTGCATGTGCATGTGATTTATATCATCCTATATTATAATATCAAGCGCCAACTACAATCATATAGGCAATTTACTCAATAATTCCAACTTAATGTGCCTACGTTGGAAGTCAAAGAAGTTTTAAGCTTATTAAACTGGTTTATGTCTAAATGTAGCTGTTAAGAAGCCTCCTCCTGTCCTCAGCAACAAAATAAAAACGAAAAGCAGAGAAAAAATCCAATGCAAAAAAAATAAATATATGAAATCTCCAGGAATTTAAAATATGAATGTATTTACCTCATCCTCCGACCTTGGTGGAGTGTGAAGATCTTGACGATTAAACCTTTGGACATTGTAGAGCTCCATGATCCTGTCATAATTCTCACCCCACCACCGCTGAGCTTCCCATTTGTTGAACATGTCTCGGCTTCAAAACTCAAATGTCAGCTTGTGCTTCCACAAGATATCAAGGTTTAGCAATTTATTTGCTTTTTCACTTCCCATGCCAATGTCAACGGTGCCATAAGTAATTGCAATATATTCAGGATTTGACTAGTTCAAGACATTCGACAGAGGAATAGTGCTGTACATATGCAATAACATTTTTAAGAATCTAATATGATAATCTTTTTTCCCATCTATGAAGTTCATTCATGCTCTCACAACTTTTTAAGTTCCCTGAAGTAGGAAGCAGTGATGGATATATCTAGCACATACCTGAAGCGAATACGCCTTAGATCATTTCCACCATTAGGAAGAGAAACGAAAGTAATGTGAACACCAGGCTCCACCTGTGCCATCCATTCCTTGGGCACATCCTCGTGCTCAAGCACTACACAAGAATCTACTCCTCCAGTGGTTTGGTCACCGCTGAATAGTCCACTGAATCTCGGCTCCAGTCCCATGCCATGATGATGGTGACTAACACTTGTAAAATCCCATGCAGGTGTTGAGCTTGAGCTTCCACCTCCAAAGTAGGGATATGGCACTCCTTCTGACGAGGAGTCGAAATCTGGGTATGGCCGATATTCTTTCTTGTTGCCTATGGAGCTCGTACCGGGCTTGCATTGTCTGTAAGCTACTGAGCATTTCAATGCCATACCCTTTATCTGCACCAATTTTGAAGAGCACAGTTAAGGCCGTCAGTGAACAGGATAACATTCAGCTGATTTTTGAAGACAATAACCAATGAAAAATAATTTCCTTCAGATGTTTGACCACCCAGAGAACTCTAAGAGAAGAAGACAATGTCATGCAGAATACTGAAACTGATCACAGTATTCCTAGAAATGTAAAAGAATAATGAGTTTTGATCATTTAGACGATAATCTGTGCGAAATTGTTAGAAGCTCCTAAGAAGAACCATGTGCAAAAAGCTTTTCAGTTAATAAATCAGAGTTAGGAATACTGCATAGCATATAGCAGATTATTATTTCTTTCATTCGAACAATATGTAAACAGCAAGATCCTATCCTCATTCCTTTCTCCATATAATTTCTGGTATTCTTCACTTTACATATAGAAAGGACACGCAAGAATTCAATGGTGGATCAAAATAAGATGAATCCTTCTTTTTTAAAAGATGACACTGTTGCTTATATTCTGTCACCATTCTATCCTGCAATCCCAGTTCTATACCAAAGCATGTTAACATATCAGTGCTTAAATATTCTCATAATGGAACAAAATATTGCTTGCTCACCTACACCGATTAACAGCTTGTTAACGTTTTGTTACTCACTCCTTTTGTACAGCACTGTTGTGAATTTCGTATAGTACCAACCTGGAAAAGGCACAAACTTGTTTTGTACCATACTGGATTACCGTATTCAAATATCGATTTAGATTTGTAAATTAAGAAAATTTGAAGGAATAAATTAAAAAATATGTATTTATATGTTTAAATACTTCTAAATATATAACAATTTAAAAACAATTATATCTTAAAAATATTTCATAAATTGTTATTGAGTCAAAATTTAAAATTTTTTAATTTTGATTATA
>JANITW010000001.1:24415729-24426209 GCA_027564335.1 Erythroxylum williamsii | reverse complement strand
CCAACCACTATCAATGGTAATGGTAATCATTCCTTCATCTTAACCAACCATCATAATTATAATGATTATATCCATTCTCATTCTTCACTATATTCATTCCTATTCTTATTCTCATTATCCTCCCCCAACCAAGCGCCCCCTTATTAGGTTTGTTAAATTATAGAGAAAGTCTTATAAGTTATAACAAAACTGTGGAAAAATAACAATGATAAAAAATAATTGGTCTCGATAAGCGAGGACAGTAAGGACCCACATGTTTTGATTGTGTAAGGCAAGGATCTCTTACGTGTGTTAGTAGAAGTGCACGCGGCGTCGGATTATTGGGTGGATACGTTCGTTTGATGATGCAGATATTTTGTCTTTTCTTCAGCTATTTTATTTTTATTTTTATTTTTTAATAAATAACTTTGAAAGAACAAAAAAAAAAGAATCTTAATTTAGAAAATGGCTTAATTCAGATTCCTAGTGTGGTTTCAGATTTTACATTCCAAACATGTTAATAAAGATAATAGAAGGACAACTAAATAAGTTGGTGTGAGTGGTTTGGCACTTTTATCCTTTAATTAAAGGTCTTGAATTCAAATTTTAAAAATAGAAAAATCTGTTTGACCAGTACTTTACTCCTTACAGACTAACCCGATATGAACGAGAATTAGTTTGAAAGTAAATGACTTAAAGGTGCTTTTTATGAATTGAGAGATCATCTTAAAATATCTTGTAAATAAAAAAAAAAAAAATAGGACACCATCCATGATTGTTTTGGGCACACAAAACCTGTGACGCACTGAGCTGTTGGCTCGGCAAAGGATGAAACGAACCAGGAATCCAAATTGGAGGTTAGCAAAAATTCCCAATCTTGCCAAAGCAACAGGAACAATATGCTTAAACATTCCGAGAAAGAAGACAACCTAAAACTGATTTGGTTCCTGGGACATGTCTCATTTGTGTAAGTGATACTTTCTCTTGCTACAAGAACGGACGTGACCAAGTATGGTCAAGATGTGCCCTCCCTCCAAGAACTCTTCTTAAAGCTTGGGTGAGTGATACTGGTACGGCAAGAATATGTCCATTTGGTGACTGACTAAACCGGCTGTGACCCGTGACTACACATTGGCGCTGTTGGGGCAGCGTACGTTTGACACCAGAGACAGAGAGATGCTCTACTGCCTGCTGTCGGTTGTCAGCTCAGCCTCAGCTGCATCTGGATTTGGTTGCTTGCTTTGCTTGTTGGGTTTGGGGTTGTATCATGTGTCTGTGGTGTCGTTAGGTTGCTTGTATTTACTAGAATATGCTTGTGTAGTTGTTCATGTTTCTTTGTTTTTAGCTTTAACCCATACCCAGTTCCACTTTCGGCTTTATTCCTGAGTGTAGCCGTCTTTTAAGCAAAGAATGCTTGGAATAAAGGGACAACTAAACAGTCCCAATAATCTTTTATCTCTCTTAAACTCTACCGTTAAAACAGTCTTCTTTGGATGCCAAATTCAAGTTTTTGGATAAAAGGGGTCATCTTCTTAAGCAAGCAAGTAAGCATTAAACAAAAAGAACGGAACATGAAAGTTAAGGGATTGAGAGATCAGACTTTGTTTTTAACGTGGGGGAATGTTCTGTCCTGAAACTCAGCTGGTGAGATGATGATACATCGATGTAGCTTGAAAAGTTTTGTCACCAGATGTGTCCACTCAACGATCAACTCCCCTTAAAAGCAAAATTCACTTCTTTTGGATCCCTAAACCTTTCCCTATTTCCAATGCCTTTTTATTCTAACTTTGATTTTGTATTATAATAAGTTGAGAGTTGCATGAACAAAGTTATTCTCTTCCTAGTCAGCTCACCAACTTAATAATAGACACTTTTTTTCTTCCCATGACGTCTTACAAGAGCTCTCATTTTGAAGACATATTTTTAAATTATCCATACTCAAATTAATCCCTGCTTAAATTGTGTAGGTCTTTTATGGGTGATAAAGTTCTAATCTTAAGTCTTAAACGGCTACATATATAAGAACGATTTAAATCCGTGACTTCACGTAAGTCAGAAGAATCCCTTATGAATTCATCTATATCCTGAAGTTATAATAGACAAGTTTCGATTGCAAAGTATTGCCAATCTGATAGCTAAAAAGAAGGTAAAGTGATCACTCAAAGAATTCTCTTCCTAGTCAGCTCACCAACTTAATAATAGACAAGTTTCAATTGCAAAGTATTGCCAATCTGGTAGCTAAAAAGAAGATAAAGTGATAACTCAAAGAATTCTTGCAAAGGAGTTCTTGTTAGAATCGAAACCCAAATAAAACCTACGACAAAGTAGTAGATTGTCAATGTCATATTCATCTTTAAAATTATTCTTCTTCTTTTTCATAATCTTTATTTGTAGATATATTATATAATTATTTACTCATGATATATATTATAGAGCCATATATGAAATGGGGACCGACAACAGGTCCAAAAGAAAGAGTGATGAGCTTAGAATATATCTACTAGGTATTGTTATATTTTGCATATTAATTGCTATAATATAGTATATTTACGTTATGTAATAGATAATTATTGAAGACATTGTCTTGGAATGAGATTTATTAAGAATTGAATAGAATTGTAATAAAAATATATTAAAAAAAATCACAACTCTTTGTTGAACATGACCTAACTCATGCTCTTGTGCTAGCTCGTGTTTATCATAAAGTACAAAAAGAGACGTGGTCTAGAACATGGGTTGTGGAGATACTGAACAAAATTTAGAGAGCAACGTTGCTTGAATCACAGTTGTGCTAAAAACGATGCATTGGTTGTTGATTATTTTTTTGTCATAATTTTCAAATCATTTTCTATTGTAATTTTACAAATGTCTAGTCTTTAACAATATTCACAAAATTAGTTAAGAGAATATACAGCTATTACAGAGAGGGTTAGACAATGAGTGCTAGCTCTACTAAACCTTAAACCTATTTATAATAAGTTTTGGTAATTTAATTAAAATTAAATTCTATTTCAATTAGACTTTAATTATAATTATAAATAATTCTAATCGTATTAGTTCTATATTATTAGTCATTGATTCAATTAATGATATTTATAAATTATTTACAAAATATCATTTTAACTTGGCTAATGATTTCCTGAATCAATGCTAATTGAGAACAACAAAACATCTCCCTAATTACTTAAGGGTGATAAATTCTATCTTGATCACTCAACTATCTCAATATAATTCATATTATATCCAATGACTACTGATTAAACTACCTATAATTATAATAGGTTATAAATAGTATTAAAACATGGTAATCTCTATACAAGATAACCTTAGAGATCTCTAATCAAAGGATCACTTATACAATCATCACAGTGAGAATTTTCATAAACATACAAGTAATGTTCTAAATAGATTTATCATAAGGGTCAATTTAGCGAACTTTTTCTCTACTTATAAGCATCCACATATTTGTTTAAATATTTCCATACTTTAACCTATGTGATAAGTACTTCTTTCATAAGAAAAAACATAGCATGTGCTATTTTTTTTTACATTC
This sequence comes from Erythroxylum williamsii, assembly GCA_027564335.1. NCBI lineage: Eukaryota > Viridiplantae > Streptophyta > Magnoliopsida > Malpighiales > Erythroxylaceae > Erythroxylum > Erythroxylum williamsii. Next base: position 24,422,677 of record JANITW010000001.1, on the reverse strand, counting down.
TATTAATGTTCAGTCTTAATAGACTAATGACTAGGAATATTTTAGAAATAATACATAAATGCATTATAAATCTCAAAGTATAATCTCTTCATAATTCATTTGCAATGTATAATTATCCTATGAACTTTATCATATACATCTAAAGATGTAAAAGATAAAGAATGTCTTTACATTATTTTGTTACTAAATTACAACTAACTAATTGGTTATAGAGCATAAACTAATAATCTCCCACTTGTACTAAATCAATCGTTTAAGTATCCTATTACCATATCGCCATATGATGATCATGCTATTGCTGAGATAGTGGCTTAACAAGAGAATTCTATAAGATTATCTATATTGAGAACTTGCTTAAATCTTACAACTTTCATCTTAATTATCATCATAATTAAGATAAATTGCCTAAATACAATATTGAAACTTTGATAAGACCTTAGCTCCTTTTACATGCCCAATGGTTCTAATTTCTACAGTATATTAATGTCTTGAACAATACAAAGAACTATATCAAATTCGTTAAAGAACTTATTGATCTAATCAATCATTTCTACTAAATAAAAAATGTATTATGACTTAATTAACAACCATTGCTACATTGGAACCTTGCCAAAAATATACCTTAATTAGGATTTAATTCTAAAGTTAATATCCTTATCAGCTTGAACAACTTATACATAAAATAATGGGTATCTTTAATATTTCACAAGTATCAGATATCTCAAATACTAAACAAGTTTAGTACGTTACCTATGTCCTTAGCCTTAAATAGGTAAACAACTTCCAGTATATCTCTATAGATCTTATTCCCATAATTAAGTGTTGATACCTTTCTTATATCCAACAAGAGTTGTTCTTGGATAATTATATTTTCAACAATTAAAAATTAGAATTATTGTTCTCTATGAGTAATATATCTCTACATACTCTCACCAAAAAGGACAACTGTACTCTTACTAACCTTCTTTTAAACATGATAAATTCATAAACATCTCTAAAATAAACTCTTGAATTCATCATGAAAGTGAATCTTTCAACATCTCATATCTTCTGACTATGCATCATCATCAAAGGCATTAAATCCAATTGGATATATTGTCATGAGATTTGAACCTTTCAAATTTCATCTTATTCTCACTACTTATCTTGAGAACCGTTCTCCTATAAGTGTACATTGAAAAAAACAAATTGTTAAGATTATATCCAAATTTTTGGATATCTTATAACCTTTTAATATCCAATTTAGTTCTAAAATTAGTGAATAATACATGCTTCAACTAAGTATCATATCTTTAAATCATTAACTTTGACTTTTTCAAAGTCTTAGCATTCTATATCTAATATGAAATCTTGCTGACCTAATTGAAACTGTTGAAGGTAAGTTATTGTACTAGGCATCACTATAGAAGAAATAAATATTCCATTATACAATATCTTATTTTGTATTTTCCTCTTTACATAAATCTGTAATCTTGTGGAAATTTATTGTGAAGATATTCACTAGAGAATTTTATTTCCTATAGATAACCAAAATTTAAAACTCTCCACATCGATCTCATTCAAGTGCTTCAACATTCTCAATGTACCTTGATATAAACAAATTGAACTTTTTAAAATATTTAAATCAATATTTCATTTAATAGATATGAATATATCAAATAAAGTTACTAGTAATCTAATGAAATATAAGTGTAATCATTTTATTAATTGTTATTCCATCTAATACAACACATGTACCATCATCATCCTTTCACCAAAGGATGATTTGGTTATTCTTCAACTCAACAAATTTTACAAGTTTCTTACGATTCATAATCAAAAGGATACTTATATCTTTACATGTAACTTTATGATTCTGTTTATTTTGATTTAATTAACATGGTATAAAAAGATAATCTCAATTATTCAACTTTTTTTTCATGTCATTTATGTTAAACATAAGTCTCCTTTAATATAACAATTATAAACTATTTGTATAAACTTGGATTACTTACTTTTACTTAACAATATATTTCTTATCATGCATTGATCATTGTAATAATGTTAAATCTAAATTTAATATCAAATACTCATAAGCATGAATTAGAAATTTATATGATCTCTATCATATTTCGTAAGTTATGCAATCATTTCTTCTAATGATAATTGTTATCATTCCATGCGAAAGTCTTTAATTAATATCTATGTTTATTTTATATGTTTAAAAAGGAGGAAAGTTAAGTATTTATCTTGTATAGATTGATCTTTGATTTATAAAAACGATATACTTATGTGAATGGTTTTATTTGATTTTAATACAAGATTTAGTTATGCTAATGACTAAACTTGATTACAATTGGACAACTCGAAAGATTCTATATGTGAGTGGACCATAACTTAGGTAGAGAGGGTTACAAATGTTAGGAAACTTGGTCTGGATTCGATCCTGGTCGCATTGGAAAAATTATGAAACTTTTTTCCTTTCATTTTTTGAAAATTAAGGTCTCTTTAATTCTATAAAATGATTAACATAGATCATAATAAAGCGAAAACCTAATTCGTACCTTATTTCAAAGGTTGATCTTAATCTTGTCGTATCTCTTGAATTGTTTCCAACACCGATTCTTCTCAACCACTGTAGTCGCACAAATGTCCGACCTTTAATAGTTTTCACATAATAGGTTGAGAGAATTCTAAAACTCTTATAGAGAGGGTTAAGGAAAAATGCTAGCTTTATAGAGCTTAAACCTATTTATAATAAGTTTTTGGACATTTTAGTAATTAAACTTTAATTAGAATTACAAATAATTCTAATTAAAAACCAATTATGCCCAAATAGGATTCAATATCTCATATTAATCCTTATTTACTAAATATCTCATATTTAATCATAAAGTTTCTTAAACTTTACAATCAAGTCCAACTTGATTAAATTAACTTTGCTCTCTTCAACTTATTTTATGTGTGAGATCCATTAGATTCTCAAATATGTTGGCAATGATTATAATTTATAATTTTAATTCATAATTAGAATTAAATAAACTAAAACTTCTTTTAACTTGTCTTTAATTCTCTATTTAAATAATTTATAATCATAAATCAAGATTGATATCTGGCAACGCATAATGATCAGCTAAATATTTAGGAATGTCAAAGTAGTTGTCACTAACCTTTTCGTGCATGATTTTTTTTCGTATAATTCAATCATTTCATCATACAATGTTCCGATTAGACCTAGAGCATGAAATTAATGTTTACTGTATTTTGAACCCAATCATATTAGTTCTCCGCTATTAACTATCAATTTAATTAATGACATTTGTAAACTATTTACGAAGCATCATTTCACCTTGGCCAAGGATTTTTCAAATCAATACTAATCGAGAACAATAGAATATTCTCTTTAATTACTTTAGGGTGATGAATCCTATCTTTAATTAAATAGATCATAAGTAGTATCAAAACATATCAATTCCTATACAAGATAACTCTTTTGATCTCAAGTCAAAGGATCACTTATACAATCATTACAATAAGAATTCCATAGACACATAAGTAACGTTTCAAACAGATTTCTCATGTTAGGTTTGTTCAATGAATTTGTTGTCTAATAAGCACCCACACGTTTATTTAAGTATCTCTATACTTTATCCTATGAGATCGACTACTTCCTTCATAAAGAAAAGCTTAACATGTGCTAGTCCTTTTGTATTCTATTAATGTCTAATCTTAACAGAACAGTGAATAGGAACAATTTGGGGATAATACATAAATGTAGTATGAATCTTATAATTATAATCTCATTATAATTTCATTTGCAGTATACAATTATCCTATAGGTTTTATCATATGCATCTAAACATGTACAAGATAAAGAATGTCTTTAAATAATTGTCACTAAACTTCAACCAAAGTGATTGGCTGTAGGACATAAACTAACAATTTTTCACTTACACTAAGCCAATCGTTTAAGTATCTCATACCATATCACTATATGACGATTATTTTACAACCAAGATAGTGGCTTAATGAGAGAATTTTACAAGATTATCTATAGTGAACACTTGCTCAAATCTTACAACTTTCATCTTAATTATCATCATAATTATGAAAAATTGCCTAAATACAAACTTAGATCTTTGATGAGACTTTAGCTCCTTTGCATACCCAATGGCACTAATGTCCACAGTTCATTACGATCTTGAACAATGTAAGGAATTACATCAAGTTCACTAAAGAACTTATTGATCCAATAATTCATTTCCACTAAATGAAAAATGTGTTATGACTTAATTAGTAACATTTGATACATTCGAACCTTTCCAATCTTGAATGATATTGTTCTAAATAAATAAACCTTAATTAGGATTTACTTCTAAAGTTGTATCCTTATCATCTTGAACTCAAATATCAACTCATACATAAAATAATGAATATCTTTAATACTTCAAAAGGATTTGATAACTTAAATATTAAACATCTTTAGTACATTATTTATGTACTTGGACTTAGAATAGGTGAAAAACATCCAATCTATCTTTATAGATCTAATTCCTAGAATTAAGTTGTTACTTGTTACCTTTTCTTATCCAATAAAAGTTGTTCCTAGACAATTATATTTTCAACAATTAAAAGTTAGAATTATTGTTCTCTATAAGCAATATTTCTCCACATATTCCCACTAAAGAGGATAATTATAATCTTACTGACCTTCTTACAGACATGATAAATTCACAATCATCTTTAAAACAAACTCTTTAAATTTATCATGAAAGTGAATCTTTCAACATCTTGTAGCCTTTCAAGTATGCATCAAATGTGTTGATAAAGGAAATAGTTCCAATTGAATATATTGTCATGAGATTTGAACGTTTTAAATTTCATCTTACTCCTACTGCTTATTTTGACAATCATTCTCTAATAAGTATACATTGAAACAAATAATTTGTTCAATAGGTATGTAAGATTATATCCAAAATTTTGGATATCTCATACCTTTTATTATCCATTTTAGTTCTAAACTTAATGGATAATAGATGCTTCAATTAAGCATTACATCCTTAAGTCATTAACTTTGACTTTTAAAGACAAAGTTTTATATCTAATGTGAAATCTTGTTAATTGATTCAATTGGAACTATAGAAGTTAAGTTATAGTACTAGTCATAGCTATAGAAGAAATAATATTGCATAATATAATATCTCATATTATATTTTCCTCCTTACATAAATCCATAACCTTATAAATTTAGTTATGAAGGTATTTACTAGAAAATTTCATCGAAGTGTTTCAACATTCTCAATGCTTAATTTTTGCTTAGATTGAAACAATTTGAAATGTTCAAATTTTTAAATCATTATATATATATATATCACATAAAGTCATTAGTAATATAATGAAATATAAGTATTATCCTTTTATGAATTGTTATTCTATCAAATACATCACATGTATAAATTTAATAATTCAATTCCATTATCATCCTTTAAACAAAGGTTGATTTAATTATTCTTCAACTTAACAAGTTTTCATAAGTTTCATACGATTCATAATCAAAAGAATACACATATCCTTGTGTGTAGCTTTATGATTCTCAATATGTTAATTTAACCAATATGGCATAAAGTGATTGTCTCGGTTATCCAATTTTTTATTCTTGTAATTTATGTTAAGTATAAGTGTCCTCTGATCCATCATATACAAACTATTTGCACAAACTTGGATAAACAACTTTTATTTAACAATCTATTTCTTATCATACTTTGAACATTACAATAATGTTGAATCTAAATTCAGTATCAAATACTCATACGCGTAAATTAAAAATACATATGATCTCTATTATGTCACATATACACAAGAAAAGTCATGCAGTTATTTTCTTCTTATGAAAACTATTATCATACTATAGCAAAGCGCTTAATTGTAGTCCATAATTATGCTTTTAGTAGGATAAATTAAGTGAAACAATTGTAACAAAGTACTATACTTTTCAGCTCTACTCCATGCAACCCCTTGCATTTTGCTACCATGGTGTTGACGTACATCTTACATATTTTCTTTAAATTTTGTGAGATATTAATCAACCCAAAATGTTGATACATCTTGTCATCTATATGATTTTTGACGTATCTCTAAAACTTTGTCACTGAATCCTTAATAGAGATTATAGCAAAATTGTATAATGGGAATACAATTTATTACCTAACTTTGAGAACTCTTCTCAAATATATCTATGTCCAAGAAATTAGGTTCACTAACTTAATATCAACTATACTAAAAAAAGGTAAATTCCAGTTAAAACATAATAAATGTAAGAAAAGCAAGTAATTAAGTATATGCCATGATTACCAAATGAGATTAAGAATTTGATTATGCATTTGGTTACTCCCACTATTTTATTTGAAATAACTAGTCTCACTACTATTTGGAAAGATTATTCTAATATTTCTAGTCGGCTAGGATCCCATTCAAGTATAGTTGATCTTGAGTTTACTCAACAAAAACTAAACTTAAATTAGGTAGATAATAACTTTATATGTTGGGCCCGGGCTCCGGATTCCCGAATCCCGAGACGGCTCCTCGGGCTACGCCCGCGCCGAGCGTCCCAAACCGCGGACCCGATCCCCAACATTCGTACAAAATCGATTCGCACATGCAATTTCATACACAAATACCATCCACAAGATCATTGGAATTAAACACCCTATAATCTCGGGGCTCCATGTCATAACAATCCACAATGAAATTCAATAAGAATTCACAGTCATACATAAAACAAATACGTCGAAATCCAAAATACATGAAATATGCTCCACATGAATATGCACGGAGGGCCAACAAAAATACGAACTTAATACAAGCTCCTAATTTGTTTGAAGTTTCCGATGCCGCGCAAAGTCAACGATCGTCCTGATCTGCACCTGAGGAGGGAAAGTAATGGGTTGAGCTACACAGCTCAGTGGCTAA
>JANITW010000001.1:24388062-24399249 GCA_027564335.1 Erythroxylum williamsii | reverse complement strand
ATTTTCGGTCGCTGATTCCAACGGTTTTATTTCCGTCGGAAAAATTCGGTCGCAAAACATCATTTTCCTTGTAGTGAAAGAATGCCTTTAAATAATTGTCATTTAAACTACAACTAAAATGATTGACTATAGGGCATAAACCAACAAAAAAGGTTGCTTGAAAGAGGCCTATATGATCTTTCTAGTATTAATGCAAAACCTTTTATGGGATTTCATAAAGCTTAGTGCATTCAAAGGAGTGTTAGCTTGGTAAAGATATTGATTAACCAATCAGAGAGTATATGAATATAGCCTTAGATAAGGCAATTTCAATTTTTAGGAGATCTTACTATAGTCTAGATTAATATATCCATCGTAAGTTTATTAGATCATGACATCTAATATGACACTAGGGAAATTTTTTATCTAGGTGATCTTTGGGTATACTTTCTTCACTTACATATTTTTTTCTCTTTCTAGTGGTTGTTTATTCTTTACTCCACCCAAGTTTAGGCTTAGGTTTATTTTTAAATGTAATTGTCAATTATTAAATATATCCCTTTTGTTTAATTATCTATGTAATAGTAGAAGATTTAATAAATTCTTATTTCTTTTATGATAAATACTGTAGTCACTATTGTTTTCATGCCTAATGATAGGCACACTTCCTTGAGTTTGCAAGTAATATATTTCATGAAAGAACATTTCAGTAGTAGAAAATGCGCTCAATAGTTTTAGCATTATTACAGGGGAAGCAATTAATATTTAAGAGATTAGAGAATTATGATTCTAGTCTTTCTTTGTATATATTCTTATATTTCCTTTCGTGTGTAAGTGTGTATATATCATTTTGCAGATTTTACCTTATATTTTGTGTGCTTGATGTTGTTTTAACTACATGTTTGGCCAACCAGTTAATATGGATGGAGATTATAGAACTATATAGATTGTGTAAGGTTACAAAATGAAATCTCCTCCTATTAGTAATATGACAACGAGATATTTTTTGATACATGGGAGAGATATAAGAATCTATTGAGTATGTGTCCACATTATTGGCTTCCCACTTAATTCTAAGTTTAAACATTTTGCAATGGTCTGCATTATATAAAGATGACATTATATATATTTTGTTCTTGATGTTGTTTTAACTACATGTTTGGCCAGCCAATTAATATGGATGGAGATTATAGAACTATATAGATTGTGTAAGGTTGCAAAATGTTATCTCCTCCTATTAGTAATAAGACAACAAGACATTTTGTGATACATGAGAGAGATATAAGAATCTATTGAGGATGTGTCCACATTATTGGGTTCTCGCTTAGTTTTAAGTTTAAACATTTTGCAATGGTCTGCGATATGTGTAGATGACATTTTTATCCTGAACTTAAATCAACAAGCCACCATTTCCTTAAAATAATGTTATTGTGGTTTATTACCTAAAAAATAGTGTTTTGGTATGTAGGTTTAAGAAATTCAAACCAAAAAGAATTCGCTTTAGCCTATAAGTTTGACAAAATGATGTTTTGGTCTTTGATAAGGGTCAATTTAAGGTGAGCCAATGTTTGGCCAACTTATTTTCATTTTTAGGGGTATGCAACATAACAGATGGTTTATACAACAATGATGGAAATCTTGTACTTTAGGACTCTAGAAGCTTCCTTAAAGTTAATTAAAGAGATAAAAACGGACGAATATCATTAGAAATCAAGTAGCACAAAGACAATAAACCCAATACAGTAAAATCTCTATAAATTAATATTGTTGGGATCATGATATTTATTATTTTATAGAGTTATTAATTAATTGATAAATTAAAATTTATTCATTTAAAGAGATTTTTGTAATTGATTGAAGTTAAATTTTGATTACCTGAAAAAGCATTGTATCTTAGAAAAATTTACGTTTCATAATAATTGAATGAATCTAAATCATAGATTTATTGTACATAATATGAATGAAAACTAATAAATAATGTTCATTACTTCTTAATAATTACGTATTATTCATTGTATTTTTACTAAAAATATTCAATGTATATATGTACGTATGATGGAGATAGAAAATACTTTATAAACAAGATAGAAAATTTCTTGAAACCAATCCTAATAATGACTCCTCATCTAAAAGGTGTCACGAAATCATCAATAACGGATTAAATACGTAAAGAATTATGTGAGTACAACAGAGATCATTCGACATGCACCCAAAAATATTTGCAGTTGTGGCTTGAAGAAAAGTTTCATTTGAAAGTTAGTCAAGGTATAAACAACGCTAGAATGATATTTTAATAAATTGTCTTAGTTATATTTGTATAAGTTTATATAATTATTAATTTATGATATTAATGGGACCCTATATTTACATAGGGGTATTTTGAAAATATATTATCTTATCAAAATTGTTAAATTTTCAACTGGCCCAAGTCGGAACCGAAGAAAAATATTATCTTAGAGAGTTTATTAATTTACCGAGTATCAACTTAAAGAGGTTCTACTGTATAAAACCAAAATTAGGTATTTTCTGCATTTTTTAGTTATTTCCCTTTCACGTTCGATCCAAGACATATAACTAAGGCTCCTATTGCGTATCACAAGTGGTATCAGAGCGGTTACGTGATAAGGTAGTTATAATCAAAGGATTTTTGGTTTTTCTTTGTAAGGGTTTTTAAGAATAAAGTTCCATTTTTTGGTTTTTTTTCTTGCATATTGATGCTTAAATGTATGCTAAATATGGTTAGCCTTGAAAAACGAGTTGAAAACGAGCCTAGGAGCATGAAAAATTGGCCCAAAACTCAACAAAAGTCAATCAAACCATCGCAGGCGACAGAGACCATTAGGCTTGTGCACAGCACATGAAAAGAGACGATCCATCTAGTGTGTGTGTGACACGTACCTAATAGATGGGCAACAAGTGATAGTGTAGGATGAAGGACCACATAGAGTTTGTAAACCGGACCCGGTTACTAGCCAGCGGTGACGTGACAAGCATGTGCATCACACTCACCAGTCATTGTCTATCACGTGGCACGCATTGGTGACAACATATGTTTGATGCTTGTGATACACATGCCAGACTAATAGATGCATTTATGCATATGGCACGTGCCCCATAGGCTCCAACAATGGTCTGAGCACATCAGTAAGCCTGTGGCATATGCGGCCACATGCACTCCCAACATCATAGCGATGTTAGCACTACAGAACGACTGACGCCAAACACAGAAAAGAAAAACTCAAATTTTAGAATCCTTGTAAAGATACTCCAGGTTATTTAGGTCAGTTTTCAAATTCGAGAAATTCATAATGTGAGTTTTTAATTTTTCTAAATTTATTGCATTGGTAATTTCACTCCAAAAAAGGGAATAATGCATTCTAAAGTAGATTTTGAGTGAATTTTCGTACTACGAACTTGACATAAAGGAGATACTTAATTATTTCATATCTTGTATGGTAGTCACACCAATGACTACGATCGTGACAAGCTACTCACAGGTGTGACATGTTTAGTCACACCAGTGAGGTGTTCTCACACCCATGAGAATTAACTCATGGTCGTGAGAAAGTCAGGTGTCCCTCGATTTAAACCTAATTTTTACTACATAAGGAAATGGTATGATGGCATAAATGAACCCAACCAAAAACATATTTCTCTCATTTCTCTTCAATTTTTCTTTGTTCTTCAACACCAATAGTGGTGATGGAGAGGATGGCAAATGGAGAGAGGTTAAAGATAAAGATAAAAGGCCAACTTTCCCGACACCAGTTTGGAGTTGCATTCGAGGCCAAAGAGCACATTAAGCATATCGTTGTTGTGTATCATTTTCTTTCACTCTTTTCAGATTGTTTATGTTATCTTTTATAAATTAATTGGGCCTTGTATGAGAATGGTTTTAATGCTCTATTGAATCATTTTTCATGAAAACCCATAGCTAGAACTTGAATGTGATATGTAATAGTTGTGTTGAAGGTCGTAAGTGGCAACTAACTGTGTTAAATCGTTAGGGATAACGTAGCATAAGTTAAATAGTTTGAGTTTATGTGATTTTTGCTTATATTGGTTCATTTTTCTCACTTATAATGCAGTTGTCCAAAAAAACTTAAAGAGTTTGTTCTAGGTTTCCTAATAATTAGGGTTAATTAACGAGCTCTTTTTAATTAACTACAATCTAAGGAAAAACTGGAATTAATTCACTACCAATAGTCTTAAGAGAGGTGTAAAGATGATAATTCAATGACATATGTGAAATTGGGATTAGGTTGAGACTAAACCAAATAATCGAAATTCAATTCATTCGACAATTTTATCACTTTTGCGACTATTTAATTCGAGTGACTTTTGCATATTCAATTTAACATTATTTTCCAATTAGTATCAAGCCAAACACCACCTGTTTTATATATAGGTATAATTTAGGAAAGTAATTGGATTTAATCTCTATGAGATCGACCTAGACTCGCCACTACTATAGTTGTGGTCTAGTTATTTTGGTAGCATTACGACACGCTACATCATTTGACCATGTTGCATGAGATTAAGCAACTTTTGGCCATGTTGCATGAGATTAAGCAACTTTTGGCCAAGCATTTTGAGTTGAAGGATCTTGGCAAAGCTTCTTTTATCCTAGGTTTACAAATTCATCAGGACAGATCTCAATACTTATTAAGCCACTCGCAGAGTGCATACATTAAGTGTGTATTACAAAAGTTTAATATGGCTGACTATAAACCTATTGTAGCACCTATCTCCCATGGTGAGAGATTATCTTTAGTACATTGTCCAGAGAATGAAGTGGAGAGAGAGGCTATGAGGAATGCTCCATATTCTAGTGCAGTTGGTAGCCTGATGTGTGTCCAAGTGTGCACTAGGTTGGACATTGCATTTACTATTGAACTGCTACGTCGATATTTAACTAACCAGGGATAGATCACTAGAATAAAGTCAAGAGAGTGCCGAGATACTTAAAAGGAACCAAGGATTATATGTTGACATACAAAAGGTTCAACAATCTAGACCTAGTAGTGTATACGGATTCAAATTTTACTATATGTCTGAATGATAGAAAGTCCACTTAATGTTACATTTTTATGTTAGCAGATGGTGTAGTATTATGGATGAGTATCAAGCAGACACTAGTAACTTTCTTGACTATGCGTGCAATGTTTGTGGCATGTTATGGGGCTACTTCATAGGTGGTTTGACTCAAAAACTTGATTTCTGATTTATCTGTGGTTGAGACAATGGCTAGACTCATTCGGTTGTATTGTGATAATCTTACTGTTGTGTTATTCAGTAAAAACAATAAAAATATCACAAGGAATAAGAATTTAGAGGTCAAATACTTGATCATAAAGAGTTTATACAGAAAGATGACAGTAGGATAGAGCATTCAAGGTTTGAGGAAATGTTAGCTAATCCTTTAACTAAAAAACTTTGCTCACATATGTTTGAAAGACATGTATATAGTATAGGTGTATTGAAGTCTTTAAACGTTATTAGTTAGGGATCATTATGTTTGCTCGTTATATGTTTGCACATTTTAATGTATCATGATAGTATCGTGGTTAATCAATAAAGATGATCATCGTTTATTTTCAATCATACATGTTATTATATCTAGTCATAATACATGTGAAAGTCTTAAGATTTATGTCAATCTTAAGCATTTTAAAGGCATTGGACATATATATAGATTAAACTTGGACCTATGTCATTAGGACACATATAGTTTAATTAGTATATTCATGGATTTGACGTCACATAGGAGAACATAAGTGTTTAATCTCATAAAGGTTCTCTAATGTAATTTAGAATTCAGTGAGAGAACATAAAAGTTTTCTCTAATACAGTTTAGCATTCAATAAGAGAAAACAAGATTTATCTTATACAGTTTCACATATGCAGTTTAGCATAAAGTTTAGAAAAATTGAAACCTACAAACAAAAAGATAATACATATCAAATCATACAAGTATCATCCTTATTTGTCACACTCCATTTTCTAATTTATGTTAGTAAAGTATTAGATATGTGTGATTATATTGGACCTGTGTCATATATGACACATGTGTTTGATATTTTTTGGTGTCAAAAGCCTTGCAGGGAGAAATGATGGATTTTTGTTACCTTTGGATCAAATGTTTTTTATTTTTAAAAATAGTCGACCAATACAGTAACGTGACTTAACCGTATTTTTGAACTATTTTAAACTTGAGTCAATATCGCAATTAATTATTGTCCAAGTAGGAAAATGTTAGTAATTTTTGCATTTAGTTGACAACAATTAATTGTATTTTAGCGTTTTCAGTTAAATTACATAAATTTAATCTAAATAAAGATAATAAAGTGGCCAAATAAATGATCTAGATTAATGGACCGAAATCTAGGAAGAAAATAAACTTTAATTAGTGTGGATCAAATCAATATCAGGCCTATGATGGAAAAATTCGATATGAAAGCTATATAAAGAGGTTAAGGTCTCCTGCAGTTGATTATATCATTCGTGAACATAAATTACTCTAACTCATTCAGAGATTCACGTTTTGAAAAAACTATAGAAAGACGTTAACCACATCCTAGTGAGTAGATCCCCTAAAGGTACCAGTAGATTCATGCTCGTTTTGGTCTCAGAAAGTTTGTTTAAAGTTATAGAACTAAAATAAAGTATTTTTCACATTTTTTTGTTATTTCTCTTTCATGCTCAATATGGGACACGTAACGAAGACTCATATTATGTATCATAACATTGGCTTGAGATGCAAATCACAAACACTAGATATGACTCAAGATTTCGAAGAGAACATGTCATCTGCCTTCTTTTTTTTTTTGGTTGAATCTAGACTACCCCCAATCTAATCTTTTAGTACAACTACATCAAATATAAACTAGTTGTGCCCTTTGATAATAAATAAGATCAACAAATGAAGCAAAGCCGGCACTACCGAAGTGGGTTTTGCCTTAGATAAGTATCTTCTTAATTAATGCATCAGAGTGCCTACATTTGGCACGTAGCGTTTACGAACCCTCACTTCCCTAGTTCCCTTCAGGTTTCCATATGAATCAAAATCCAGCGTGTTGCACTAGAAAGACTTTTCACTTTTAGCTGTGGAGCAATGTATAATTTTCAAAACAAAATTTATAGGAGAGATTGGACTTTGGGGTTCAAATGCAAACTATTTTTTGTGTTCTGAGGACAGCGGCTAGTGGATAGTGAATTAGCCACCCATCATCGTCTATGCCATGGCAAGTGTTGGTTTTCATTTGTCCTTTTCGATTAGTACTTAATAACATCGGTTGGTTCTTCCTTATATAATGACACCGCGCATAATAACATCGAATGGTTCTTCCTTATATAATGACACTTATGACTCATTTTGACATATCTGAATACCACTCAAGAACTTCCAAGAAAATGAAGACTCACTATCCTCTGATATCGCTAACTCTGTCTCTCCTCATCCTGATCCGAGCTAGCCAATCCCATGCATTACGAGCACAATCCGTCTCAAATATTCTCAAAATTGATCAGTTTCTTAACCAGACAGCGAAGTGGAAGGATTATCAGATACAATTTCTGGAAGCAAAACTAGAAATGGGATCAGCAATGGTGATGACAGGAGTCCTATGCTTCATTGCTGCTAGTATATCAAGTGCAGGTGGCATCGGTGGTGGAGGGTTGTTCATTCCCATATTGAACATAGTTGGAGATCTGGACCTCAAAACGGCCTCATGTTTCTCAGCTTTTATGGTGACTGGGGGATCCTTGGCTAATGTTATGTATCACATGCTCGCCCCATGTGCCAAATTCGGCAGCAGGACCTTGATTGACTATGATATTGCACTTCTGTCAGAACCATGCATGTTGTTAGGAGTTAGTGTCGGAGTTGCATGTAATCTTATTTCCCCAGAGTGGCTAATTACAATGCTGTTTGCTATTTTTCTTGCTTGGTCGACCTTCAAGACTTGTAAGAATGGAGTTGCGCACTGGAAATTGGAATCAGAAGAGGTGAGGAGCAATGATTGTGGTAATATGGAAAGCGGGTTGGCTGGAGACAGGACCAATAATGTAAGTGAAGTGATCAAGAGTGCTAAAGAGCCCCTTTTGGGTGGGCAACTAAATGATAAAGCTGGTTTTCCATGGCTGAAGTTGGGGATGTTGGTCCTGATCTGGCTCTCCTTTTCTGCTCTCTACCTTCTTCGTGGCAATCGATCAGGAAAGGTATAGCTTCTGAACTTTTTTCAATCCTACTATGAAGATGCATCATCTTTTCTCGCTTTGAGCGTAGAGATAAGTAATGATTCAAACTATCTGAACATCTTTGAATATAATTAATCTCAGCCTCTCCTGATTGCCTTAGGATCAAACACATGGAAGCAGCATCCCTTATAGGCTAGAGTTGCATCCCTTGTAAGATTGCTTTTACTCAGTAGTAATCAGTACGAATTTTGATGGTGGACTTGTTAAATTTTCATACTAAGGGGGGAATTTAAACACCATGTAGGGTTTATTCATGTAGAGCACCAATCTTTTAAGGAACTATCGGTCTTTAAAGTTTGATTCTTACAGCTGGAGTGTAGTGAACTTCACATATTGCAGGCTCAGCAACTAGTGTTGCTATTTCACTAGCAAGTTGCCCAAATTGGAGTTCTCTATGGAGTATTGACTTGAAATTTTTTTCAATAATATAAACTCAGGATGATATTATTCAGTCAGTTAACTATTTGTGCTTCAAGTACAGCACTGTTCAAGAAAGCAACTGGGAATTAGCGAGATGAAATGCTAGTTTATCAGTTATTGGATAGTTTGTATGAGATCCAAATAGAAAATCATCTGCTTGACATGTACAGGGCATTATATCAATGGAACCTTGGGGAATGGAATATTGGCTTCTGTCAGCACTCCAAATTCCTCTTGCGATAGCCTTTACATCATGGATCATATCGAGAAAAGAGGACAGCCCAGAAGAAGTTTTAAAGCAGCAGGTTCTCAGAAGATTACCCCATAGATTAGCAACAGGTTTATTTTTTTATTTTGATTCTGATCAACGTTAAAGTTCCATCTGAAGGAAAGAGAAGGATCAAGAAGTTGCATGGAGCAAAATAAGTTTACTTTCCCAACAATGGCTCTATTAGCTGGGACATTTGGAGGGCTATTTGGTATTGGAGGTGGAATGCTAATCAGTCCACTTCTTCTTCAAGTGGGAATAGCGCCAGAGGTAATATACGTGAAACATTTTTTATTAAAGTTGGCAAGTGTATTCATAAATAAACTGTCTCTTGATTAATACTGCAGATAACAGCAGCAACTTGTTCATTCATGGTCTTCTTTTCATCTACCATGTCAGCATTTCAGTACTTGCTGGTAGGCATGGAGCACACAGACACTGCTCTCTCTTTTGCCTTCATTTGTTTCATTGCAGCAATTCTTGGATTACTGGTTGTCCAAAAAGCCATACAAGAATATGGCAGAGCTTCCCTGATTGTATTCTCAGTCAGCATTGTTATGGCATTGAGTACTGTTCTTATAACCAGCTTTGGAGCGGTTGACGTTTGGAAAGATTTTAGCTCTGGAAGAAATATGGGCTTCAGGTTGCCTATTTAAAACCAACTTCCAGACTAAGAAAACTTTCCTTTGTTTAGTAGGATTTCAATGGAAACTTGTCCAAGCAGATGTTAATTTCCCTTGCTACATGGAAAATCCGGTATAGCCAAAACAAAGGATACGAATGCCAAATACCCAATCTATGAATTACCATGAGGCGTGATTTTTTTTCAAGTCAAAAAATATCAGAAATCAAGCATTTAAGTATTTTGCCAAATATCAATCTGAATTTACATTCCAGGAAGCTGATTACACACGTTGCAAAGAAATTCAGATGAAGATGAGAAATATAAAATACGAGAAGGCACTTCCATCAACAAAGGCAGGACCAGCAGAATCACATATTTTTACACTTTCATGATACATACTATGCTACATCTGCTCGGATGGCCTGAACAAAACCATCAATCCTTTTCCTTATCTCGTCTGGATTTGCACCCACTAACTTGTCAGCTTGAGCACCATCCTTTATCATCACGAATGTGGGCATGGCCTTCACTTCCATTTTAGAAGCTACCACCTACCCAAACCAGAAAACATATCCTTTTCAAAATCTCGAATTTTTTCTGAAAGAAACAAAACGAAAGTCCTTATGCCACACTTGGGATAACTTCGCTTGTAATTTTCCAACAAGTCCATCTCACTAAGAATCTTTAGTCATTGTGATAAGTCCAGCAACAAAACGATATGATCGGTAAAATTATTAAAGCATCTCCCAGATTTGGATCCCCGAGATAAAATCTTTTGGGCATTACGTTTACTTTGTTTTCAACCTGAATAAGTAAGGTAGGACGTCTTTTTTTTCTTTTTGGCGGATTAGAAAGCATCCACTCCTTGAACCGATCAGGACCCTGTGTTTCAATTAAGGTGCGACATCTTTGAAAAGAAGAGTATCTTGGTAAAGATGCCTCTAGCAAACGTCCTCTTAATGTGTATTAGAAATTTATGATAATGAGCATCTCACATAAGTAATTGTAAGTTTATACCTGGTAAAATATAAATATATTAGTTATAATTACCTTAACATCATCGACATCAACGTTTAGGAACAGAACATCAGGATAAGCTGATGCTACTTCTTCAAAAAAGGGATTCATGGCCACAGAGGGAATACACCATGAAGCAGTGAAGTGTACAACAATCTACAAAAGAACCCCAAAGAAAATCAAAAGAAATGCACCCAAAAAACAAAACCCTTTGCTCTTAATTGCAAGATTATTTTACACTCTTACAGCTTATGAATACAACCAAAAAAGAAAGGAATTTGAACCTGAAGGAAGAAAAGAAAACAATTCAATCCAACCTTTACAACTTGAGATCGTTATAGGAAATGATGAGATACAGAGGAAACTTACAGGGCATGCTTGATTGGTGGCCTGGCTGACGTAGAAGTCCCATGACTCGACTGATTCCACCTTCACAACTCTTGACTTAGTTTGCTGCTCTTGGTTCTCCATCTCTTTTTCTCTTCTTCTGGTTCTTCTAATCCAACTTGTTCCCTGTCGCTTTTGACTTCTGTTAGGTGTCTAGACTCTGCTAGTTCCTCGTTTGCTTTCCTTTCACAATGCACAGCCAGAAAATGTGAAACGTCTTGTAATTATTATT
>JANITW010000001.1:24371225-24382513 GCA_027564335.1 Erythroxylum williamsii | reverse complement strand
AAGGCATGATACAAGCAGATGTTGACATGTGTCCCAAGGTGGAACATTCTAGTGATACAAGCATACAACAAATATAAATAATATTATTTATTCTTAACTTCACAGAATCAAAGGCGTCTAATGTAGTTTTTGATGGGGCTCAATGACACGCTTACTTAGCACGGAGAAAATTACTTCTACCACACTTCTTGATGTTAATCACGATTATTCATTACTTCTATAAGATGAGGTTGTACAAGCATAAACACACCCTCCTCTAGTTTTTGAACGGGTTGCCCTTCAAACTCCAGTTACTGTTGCACTTGTCCACTTTGATATCTCCTAACAGGTTCTAGTGGCTCGTGCAAAACCTTCTTAGATTCGTCCTTGCTGCACAAACTCTGGTATTCTTGGCCACACAAAAAGACAAAGTGCTATCAGCGCTTCATGCAGGACATCGATAATATCGCGAAGGCAACTCTCACAGACATCCCTTTACTTCATCTAATCATGTTGTCAGTTCTCGGTCCAATAACACTGCAAAGGACCTGTTCATAAATAAATATTATTAGTAGCTCCTTCATCTTTTATGGGTGTTAAATTAGCCCAAAGCCAACCTCACTGGTGAATCTCTAACTTTTTATAACTGGATCATCAATACTAGAGCAACAGCTCATGTTACTTTCACCGCATCTTCTTTTTATATGCCACCCTTCCCCTCCTTTTCTCCTTTTATACCTAACAGAGATTTTGTTCCCATTCATGGCATTGGCAATATGCAAGTCACATCAAATATTACCTTAAATGATGTCCTTTGTGTGCCTACCTTCAACGTCAATCTTTTATCCGTGCAAAAGCTCACCAAAAGAGGACCCTTTTGTAAAGGAGGAGATTTTCCAGGGCCTTAAAAGCGGTGGACTTTACTTTATCGATGCCTCCACATTTGCTGCGACCTTTATTGCTATTTCCTTGCTCACTTATGCCATCCTTCATCAACTATCCTTAAATCTTAATTTAGCTCATTTTTCTTGTTTCCATTGTGAAATACGTCACTTGTCCAAGCAAACTAAGACTTCCTTTTCCTTTACATAAGTCCTTTAGTAACAATCTATTTGATTTAATTCATATTAATGTTTGGGGCAAATATGTTATACCTATACAGAATAGTCATTGTTATTTTCTAATTCTTGTTGATGGCTTTTCGAGTGTGATATGGATTTATCTCATGAAATACATCACTGATGCCTGCTCATTACTTGTTCATTTTTTGGCTATATTTGCAACCAAATCCAAACATGTGTCAAAACGATCCATTCTCACAATGATACTAAATTTACTAATCATGTTTTTCAGAAAATCCTTTTTTGAGTCTAGCATTTTGCAACAACTAAGTTGTCTCTTTCTTCTTCAACAAAATGGAATAGTCAAACGTAAGCACCGTCATCTTTTCAATATAGCCCAGGCCTTACATTTCCAAGCTACTCTCTCCCTCCATTTTTAAGGGGACTGCATACTCATTATAAACCGAACACCGTCTAGAAAAACTCCTTACGAAAATATTCATGAATCTCCAAATATTTTATTATTCATAGTATACATCAAGTTCACATCATCATCTAAATAAAATTGAAACTCGAGCTAGATGATGTTGAAGTTTGATTCAAAGTTTGACCTAGTATTACTCTAATTTGTTAGTTTGTTTCCTTTATTTAAGCAAGTTTCTTACTGTTGAGAATAAATAGCAGAGTCGTGGGATTTAATTAGGTGTATTTATTTTCTGTAAGTCTATATATAGAGGCATTTCTTATTTATTTCTGGATTATGTATCAGATGAAATAAAAGTTTAAAGTCTTTTGTCTTTATATGCTCTCTCTATCTCTCTTTTGATATCCACCTTTTTCAACATTTTGGCATTCAAGCCAAGTTTACTGCTTTGGGAACTTGAGTGAAATGTGAGGTTTGGTCCATTGGGTATTAAGCAAAACATTGTTTTTTCTGGGCATGGCAACAAATGCTTTTTCATCATCCTCACAACCACTCACACCGATTTTCACAGGAGAAAAGTATGAGTTTTGGACTATTAAGATGAAAACTCTTTTTAGGTCTCAAGAACTTTGGGATCTAGTTGAATATGGCTTCGCTAACTTAGAAGATCCAGATGAAGAGGCAGAAGAAAGATTGAAGGAAGTTAAAAAGAAGGATGTCAAAGCTTTATTCCTAATCCAAGAAGCTGTTCACGAACAACCTTCTCAAGAATTGCAATAGCAACAGCAACATCATGGAGACTTGGCAGATTTTGAAGGAGGAGCTTCAAGGTTCTTCGAAGGTAATGACAGTAAAATTGCAGACTTACCGTCGTGAATTTGAAACGTTGTCTATGAAAAGTAATGAACTTGTTCAAACTTATTTGTCTAGAATCTCTTCTCTTGTTAATCAAATGAAGTCGTATGGTAAAGATATTTCTGAGGAAACTATTATTGCAAAAGTTTTAAGGAGTCTTACTCCATAGTTTGAACATATTGTTGCTGCTATTGAAGAAGTGCACGATTTATCAAATTAATGAACTAATGAGTTCCTTGCAAGCTCATGAAGATAGGTTGCTCAGGTCATATGAAAAGAATGTCGAAAAGGCTTTTCAGCTGAAGGGGGAGATGCACGAAAATGCTGCTGGACATAGTAGCGACAAAAGTGGTATTCGTAGAAGAGGTCAAGGAAGAGGTGGAGGCAGAAGCAGATTTAACGAAGAGAGGCAAAATAGGATCTTTAAATACTACTACTGTGACAAGCCAAGTCATAGAGAGGCTTATTGCTGGAAAAAAAATAGAAGGATGAGAAAAACCAAGCAAGTTTTACAGAGGAGCCAGATGATGAAAGCAAGTTGTTTATGACCTTTTTTTATGAGAAGGAGCAATCTAATGATGTTTGGTTTTTGGATAGCAGTTGTTATAATCATATGTGTGGAATAAAGTCATTATTTAAGGAGCTCGATGAGTCTAATAAAACATATGTAACCCTAGGAGACAACAAAAATATTCGGGTTGAAGGCAAAGGGACCATTAGCATTAAAATTAGTCAAAGTAATGCTAAGATTTTAGAAGATGTGATGTTTGTTCCTAGTTTATCTCATAATCTACTTAGCATTAGGCAATTGATAATTAATGGATATTCAATTTTGTTTGAGGATAGTTTTTGCATTATTAAAGATAAAAAAAATAAATGCAAATCACTGCTAAAGTTCCAATGGCTAAAAATAAAATGTTTCCATTGGAAGTTTCAAAGATTGAGAATTACGCTATGGTTGCTAAAGGTGATAGTGAGACTCAATCGTGGCATTTACATTATGGGCACTTGAATGTTAATGGGTTAAAGTTGTTGAGTGAAAAAGAAATGGTGTTTGGTTTGCCAAAACTTGAGAATCTTGTTTTTTGTGAAGGATGTGTTTATGGAAAACAAAGTAAACAGCCTTTTCCTGTTGGAAAGGCTTGGAGAGCCTCTAAATGTCTTGAGTTGGTGTATTCAGATTTGTGTGAGCCTATGAATATAGAGTCTCTTGGTGGTAGTCGATATTTTTTGTTGTTTACAGATGATTGTAGTAGTATGAGTTAGGTTTATTTTCTAGAAAACAAGTTTGAAGCTTTTGACAGATTCAAGTTCAAAATAGTCATGGAAAGAGCCAGTGGTCTTTTAATAAAATCATTGCGAACAGACACAGGAGGTGAATTTATTTTAGCTGAGTTTAGTGTTTTTTGTGAGGAAAATGGGATTTGCAGGAAACTTACAGCACCATACATACCAGAGCAAAATGGTGTAGTCGAAAGAAAGAACCGGACTGTGGTAGAGATGGCTAGAAGCATGATTCAAGCAAAAGGTCTTCCTATTTATTTTTTGGCAAAAGCTGTTGCAACAGCAGTGTACCTTCTAAATTTGTCTCCTACAAAAGCTATTCGTAATCAAACACCCTTTGAGGCTTGGACAGGTAGAAAACCAACGATAAGCCACTTAAAGGTTTTTGGTTGTTTACCCTATGCTTTGGTCAAAACTCATTTTAGAAAATTTAATGAAAAGTCTGAGAAATATATTTTTGTTGGCTATTCTTCTCAATCCAAAGAATTTAAGCCTTATAACCCTATTAGTGGTAAGATAACCATCAGTAGGGATGTCGTTTTTAATGAAGATGCAAGATGAATATGGAATGAAGAAAATAAGGAGGAGCATATTCAAGTGTTAGATGATAATATTGAACCAACACTTAATCCAACACCAACAATTTCCAGCCCTGGTACTCTTGGAAGTAGTAATTCATCTGTTCCTGCAAGCAATGAATCATCAACTTCAAGCTCATCAAGTGAAACTCTTCCAAGGAAATTTAGATCCTTGCAAGAAATTTATAATTCTTACACTTTTGCTTTGCTTGTTTCTGATCCTATTTACTTTGAAAAAGCTGCAAAAGACAAAAAATGGTGCAAAGCTATGGAAGAAGAGATGTTGGCTACTCAGAAAAATCAGACTTTGGACTTGGTAGACTTATGGGAAGGAAAGAATGTTATTGGGCTTAAATGAGTGTTCAAAACTAAGTATCATCCAGATGGGACCATTCAAAAACATAAGGCAAGGTTGGTTGTAACGGATTTATTCTCAACAACAAGGTATCGACTTCTACGAAAATTTTTCTCCAGTTGCACGCTTTGAAACGATGAGAACCTTTTTAGCCTTAGCTGCTAAATTAAATTGGACAGTATACCAATTTGATGTTAAATCTGTCTTTTTGAATGGTGACTTGAAGGAAGAAATTTATGTCTCACAGCCTGAAGGTTTTGAAGCTTATGGTAATGAAGATAAAGTCTACATGTTAAGAAAGGCGTTGTATAGTTTAAAGCAAGTATCATGAGCATGGTACTTCAAAATTGATTCCTATTTTCTGGAGAGTGGATTTAAAAGAAGTGAAAATGAGTCAACACTTTATTTGAAGAAGAATGGTAAAGATGAGTTTCTGGTAGTATGTCTTTACGTTGATGATATGATCTATATGGGTTCTAATGAGTTGATTATTGCTAAGTTTAAAACTTGCATGATGAAGAAATTTGAAATGACAGATTTAGGTTTATTACATTATTTTCTTGGTTTTAAAGTGAAACAAGGTTTAGATGGGATCTTTATTTCACAAAGTAAATATGCAATGGATCTTTTAAAGAAATTCAATATGTTGAACTGCAAAGTTAAAGCTACACCTATGAATGCGAATGAAAAGTTGAGTCAGGATGATAATGCTGAATTTGTGAATGCAACATATTTTAGGAGTCTTGTTGGAGGTTTGAACTATTTGTGTCATATTAGACTAGATATTGCTTTCTCGGTTGGAGTTGTGTCCAGGTTTATGTACACTCTAAGCAAGCTGCATCTTGGAGTTACAAAGAGAATTTTGAGATATGTAGCAGGAACTGCAAAGTTGAAAATTTGGTACTCCAAGGTATCAAATTTTAAACTGACAAGCTACACTAACAGTGATCATACAGGTTATATGGATGATAGAAAAAGAACATCTGATTTCCTATATAATATTGGGTCAAGTGCAATTTCATGAAGTTCAAAGAAGCAAGAAGTGGTAGCTTTATCATCATCAGAGGCTGAGTATATTTCTACAATAACATCAGCTAGTCAAGCGGTTTGGCTAAGAAGACCTCTTTCAGATTTCAATTAGAAGCAAGCTAGAGCTATAGAGATCTTTTGTGATAGCATGTTAGTCATAACAATGACAAAGAATCAAGCCTATCATAGCAGAACAAAACACATTGATGTTCATTATCACTTTATTAGGAGTCTTGTTACCAACGAAAAATTGTGTTGAAATTTTACAATACAAAAGAACAAGTTGATGATATATTGACAAAGGCACTTCTGCTGGAAAAGCATGAGAACTTTAGAAAACATATGGGAGTTTGTATCTTTAAATCAAGGGGGAGTGTTGAAGTTTGATTCAAAGTTTGACCGAGTATTACTCTAATTTGTTAGTTTGTTTCCTTTATTTAAGCAAGTTTCTTATTGTTGAGAATAAATAGCAGAGTCGCGGGATTTAACAGAGCGGTGGGATTTAATTTGGTGTGTTTGTTTTCTGTAAGCCTATATGTAGAGGCACTTTTTATTTGTTTCTATATTATGTATCAGATGAAATAAAAGTTTAAAGTCTTTTGTCTTTATATGCTCTGTCTATCTCTGTTTTTATATTCACCTTTTTCAACAGATGATGCATTTTTGTTGGCTATCCCATAGGGAAGAAAGTCTATAATCTTTACAACCTCAACAATTAGAAGTTTTTTGTTAGTTGAGATGTTATTTTTTACGAAACATTTTTTCTTTTAAGACTGATAACGCTTTGTATGACATACAAATAATCGACTTGCCATCCTATTACCTATTACTACACTTTAACTGAAACACTAGCCAAACACAAGTTGAGTCTTCTGCACCACTTAGCCAGCCTTCATTTGAATCAGTTTCCACACCTTCATCTAGTCCTGCTACATATTTTCCTAACCCGATAAAATCCACATTAAAGTATGAACATATCTTTTAATCGTGTAACATGTCCAACCCACCTGCTAGGCTAGTAAATGAGACCATAATGAACCCATCATTTCCCACCTATCAGCCTACTACCATCCTTAAACCTAACTTATCGAATATTTCATTAAATGACTAACACATATGATTCTCTCAACGCTTAAAAAGACCACTAATCCATCTTATTGATTATTTATGTAATGTGCCCCATGCTCAAGAAGAAACAAAAGCTTTACAGGCTAATAAAACTTGGGACTTTGGATGTTTTACCTCCAAATGAAAGGCAATAGGGTGTAAATGAGTGTATCATATAAAGTATAATCTCGATGGTTTTATTGAATGCTATAAAGCATGTTTAGTAGCTAAAGGTTATTCCCAACCAAAGGGTTTTTTTTTTTGCAAAGGAGAAATTCGCTATTACATGCCTAATTGCGGGGATGAGACCTCAACCATATCCGTGAGGAGATATGAGTTACAATCCGAAGGTGGATACTGAAAGCAAAAAATTCCTATATTAAAAGACTTGGTAATATTGGCTAACCACCTGTTACCTTCCCTGAATATGTGGAAAAATCTTACCTCCCACGGTCTTGCTAAGAGCTCACAAATGGCCAATTTCAATGAACTACCTCCCAAGCTCAAGTCTTCGAAACCAGATAAAATATTGATTACCTCTAGAACGTCCACTTTGAACTCATTTCTTTTATAACCCAAACCCCAAGCCAGATTTAGGCTGGCATATACTCTCCATAGTTCTGCAATTAACGGCTTACAGGAACCTATATTGTGCACAAAACCTCCCAACCAATGTCCGGAGCTATCCTACAATAATCCACCAGCTGTGGCACAACAAGAAGCTAAATTGACCGGTTCTTCTTTGTTTAACTTCACCCATCCCTCTTGAGGCCTGGTCCAAACCCCATTATACCTATTGGCTCCACATCTCACATTTGTTGCTCGAGCAAACATATTTTCTGCCTTTATTATGTCATTTCTTAAGCAATTTCTCTCACATTGATTCAATATTAAAGATTTAGGCCCATTAAAATAAATGATTTTACTAGATTAAGCACAGACTGGCCTAATTTTCAGTTTAATTTTGATTTTTGATTGCTACAAATGAACAGTGGCTTATTAAATAATAAATCGGTCGATCTTCTCTGAACCTTGAAGAACCATAAACTATGCTTTCTTCTTCTTCAGTGAGAACTGGGTCATCGATAGGCACAGAAATGAGCATTGTTCCTTCTAAAGCTTGAGCAAAATTCCTATAACTAGGCACTTCTGGATCTGCTTCATAAGGCAGGTAGAGAACTAATGACATTTCTCTATAATAACGAAATTAAACAAGGAAACAAAGCACTAGAACAACATATCTTGGGTAGTATCCGAGAAGTCATAATCACAAAGAAATTACGTACCCACTAGCGATTCAATCATCAGAGCAAGTTGGAATCTTCTCTAATATGCTGATGGAGATCAAGGATATAAAAAGGAGGAACCTTTACAACATGCAAAGAGAAATCACGAAAGTGACACGATGAATTAAAAGACAAAGAGCGCGGAGAATATAGAAGGCACAAAGAACAATATAAAGAATCATCTATGGGTTAAGGTTAAACAAAATAAATACCTAAACCTTCTCAAAATTTCCAATGCCATTACCTTCTATGAAAAAACAAATCACACACTAAAAGGAATAAGAGAAATTTGAGAGTTGTGAGGAACTTTCTTCCACTAATGTTTAACAATAAGCATCTAAACACCTGTCAAGACAAAAGCAAGCATGTTGCTTTTGTTAATTTTGTTTTAACGGCCTCTCCAGACTTGAAATTGGAATTTTCTTTTTGGGACCTTATTATATTGTAATTTAGATCATATTTGAAATAAATAGTAATATTTAAAATAAGAAGAAGGTATAATTTTCAATTATTTTGACACATTAAGAATATTAGTATTTATTGATCAAAACAAAATAAAAATTTATTTAAACTTTAAAGAAGTATAGTTAAAGGACACTAAAAACTATTAATTAGTAATTTATTGTAAATATTAAATAAGTAATTTTGTTTAGGATAATGTAAGCGTGTGTTAAGGAATGATGTTTAAACTTTAAAGAAGTATATTTGAAGAAGGAAATTAAAAAATTATTAATTAGTAATTGAGTATATATAAGTAATTTTGTTTATGATAACTTAAGAGGATGTGAAAGAGCGATGCTTAAACTTTAAAAAAAGTATGTTTAAAGAAGAACAATAAAAAAGTTATTAATTAGTAATTTAGTATAGATAAGTTATTTTGTTTAGGATAATTTAAGAGTATGTTATAGAGTAATGTTTAAATAAGGACATTTAAAAAGTTATTAATTAGTAATTTAGTAAAAATAAGTAATTTTGCTTAAGGTAATTTAATAGTGTGTTAAAGAGTAATGCTTAAGCTTTAAAGAAGTATCATTAAAGAAAGACACTGAAAAAGTTATTAATTATTAATTTAGTATAGATAAGTAATTTTGTTTAGGATAATTTAAGAGTATGCTAAAGAGTGATGTTTAGACTTTGAAGAAGTATGTTTAATAAAGGATATAGAAAATTTTATTAATTAGTAATCTAGTATATATAAGTAATTTGTTTAGGATAATTTTAGAGTGTGCTTAGGAGTATTATTTAAGCTTTAATTTCAAGGTCCTTTAACCATACTTAACTTTTTAGTGACTTATTTAGATTTATTTAATCTTGGAAAGGATTTCAATTTTTTTCCTATTTGAATTGATTTACTTTAATGTTTTCAGTTCTTTTTAACCTCTTTCCTATTTCTTCTATATATACTTTGATTCCTTATGTTTAAGATCAGTGTTTTAAAAATCAGAATGAAAGTTAAACTGATAAGATAAGAGGTTTAAGGTTTAAAAAAGTTCATTAAAAATTAGACCGTTGTAAAACAGATTAAAGAGTAAATAAAATTAAAGAATTTAAAATATGATTGAAAGAGATTGTTCTTACCTATCGAAGAATTTAAAGTTGAATTAAAAAAATATTATTAAATAAAAATTAGTTGATTTATTTTAGTTTATAAAATCTTATTAATTTATAATTGAAAAAAGATATTATTAAATGAAAATTAATTGATTTATTTTAGTTTATAAAAACTTATTAATTTACAAAAATAACTGATTGATTAATAAATTGATATATTTTTAACAACAAAAATTATTAAAATAAATCAAACCAGAAAGTTAAAAATCAAATCGAAATGTTAGATAGTATAAGTTTTTATGATTAAACTGGTTGAGTGTTTTAATAATTGGTCAAGGTCACAAGTTCATTCTCCTTTTTACTATTGTTTCTTTTGTTAGTTGTAGTGATTGAAGTCAAATCTCATAATATCAAATAGATATAAAGATACAAGTGTAACATCCCGTTACTGTTAGCAAGGGCATTTTGGTAAATTGGGACAGACTGATAGGTTTCATTGCATTCACTGACTGAACATGTTACTGGCCTCTAACTATAGAGGAACATATTTATTGCATATGCATTTATTCATAGTTACATGCATTCATGGTTTTCCGGTAATGAATTGTGAATTGGAATTTACTGAACTGACTGGACTGACTGGATTGAGAGTTAATTGAGAAATTAGAGTTATTGGGTTCAATTGACTGATTTAATACTGTTTACGAGTGACTGGTAATTTATAGTGGCTTATAGGAAATTTTCGGGAAATTCGGGAGAAGATGCCCGGACCGAAAATTTTTGGGTGACTGACTGATTGACCGTATATTACTGAAAGAACTGTCCAATGGCAATGGAAAAATTAGAATTTTTACTGATAGGAAATAAATATGTTGAGCCATTGAAATTTTGAGACTGAAATTTGAACTGAATTGGGAGACTATGCCTATAAATATCTAGGTTTGAAATTTGGGGGAAAAGTTCAAGGTATTTGCGAGTTTCTCTTCTCCCCCCCTACGGCATTCTTCGATCTTCTTCCTTTGGTGAGTTCTTCGATTTTCTCCTTATGATTTCTCTTCATTGTGTTAGTCTAACCTGTCTATGGTGATTGATGAAGGATTGAGAGATTTGAGGGTGTTAATCGTTGGTTTCAGAGGAGTTTAGGGTTATGGTGAGATCTTGGAGAAATCGTCGATTGGTAAGTATTTTTGTGTTTAATGTTGAGATTTATGGTTCCTACTGAATTTATGGCATTTATTAGAGATGGTTTGAGTAGTTGAAGTGTATTAATGGAGGTTTTAATGGCTTTAATGGCGGAAAATCGGTCGGAGAAGGTGGCGAAGTTCGTCGCACGCCGCGACCTGCACGCGCGCCTGACGGCGACGAATATGTAATCGTTCGCTGCGGTGAGCGTGCGTGGGATGCCGCGGCGAGCGTCATTTATTATGACGCCGCGACGAGCTGTCCCTGCCTCGCGGGGCGCCAAGGGCGCGTTGTTCGCCGCGGCGTGAGCATTGCGGGCCATTTTACGCCGCGGCGAAGGGGACTGTTCCATTGGTAATAGTTTGATTTATTGGACATAATTTTTAGTGTAGACCTCCGATTGAGGTGTTTCTGGATTTATTACGGACTAGGGAATGAGGCCTACAATTGAGAATATTTATGGGAATTAGAATTGATCTTTAATGGTATGGACTTATAGAGATTTAGGTCAGTTATGATACATAGTGTGACCTAAATGTCAAATTGAGACTATTGGAGTTTTGATTGGGAATTTCAATTGAGGTTTTGACCCGATAA
>JANITW010000001.1:24321269-24337180 GCA_027564335.1 Erythroxylum williamsii | reverse complement strand
TCAACATGATCGAACAAAACATGTTAGAATTGACAGGAGCTTTATCAAATGTGAAATAGAAGAAGGGGGCATTGATCTGTGCTATGTCCCTACTGAAGCACAAGAAGCTGATATCTTCACAAAGATCATGCCTACGCCTAGATTCGAGACAATTCTAAGCAAGTTGGAATGGTAAATATTTATTCCTCAACTTGAGAGGGAATGTTGGATAATTATCATAGATAAGTTTAGGAGATTATCTTCTAAGAGATAAGTTTATCTTCTAGTAGATAAGATAAGATATACTATAGATAAGATAAGTTGGTATATACGAAAAATCCAGTAGTATTAGTATTAGAATAGATTATACTCATGTATAAATTACATATAATCAGAGAAATAAAATGGGTTTTTAAAAAAATATTTTCTATACCCTCTTGTTTCAGTTTTAACTAATTCAGTTCTGAGCTGGCCATTGTGTGGGTGCACCTCTGTCTCTTTCTTTCTATGATCCCTATGAACTTATTAGTTTCCTACTGAGATCACACTCTGTTGTGATATTGCTGCTATGGTGTTCTGCTGATTACTATGCTCCATATAACTGAATACAATTTAATTATGTGAAGTTTCATGTTAAGCTTCAGATTTTTTTTGTTCCTGCAGATGGTATATGTTTTGTCTGTGTACAACATCAAAGAAAAGAATGATAGAGTCACGGTGAGGTGCCCTTGCATTTTTTGACTGCAGTCATGTTATGTTAGTTCAGTGTATAATTTGATACCTAATTTGTCTTTGGAGAAATGAGATGATGAAGTTGATGACTGGCATATAAAATTGCCTTCTTTAAATGTTAGAACAATTCTTTGTCTATTTTCATAATGAAAGTTGACTCTTTTGAGGGTGATGCTATTGCAGATGGCAGCATTTAACATTCAGGAAGCATTAATTTGGAAGGAAAAGATTGATTTCGTAATTGATCAGGTTTGTGTTTCTTGGAATGGATTCTTACCGTCTCAGTCACCCTGGGCATAAGCTCCTCTCCTTTTCTATTTTCATGTTTTTATTTAAAGAACTAATAGCAGATCTTTTAGAATATAGTTTCTGGAGTTCTCTCCTTTTATAATGCACAGTCTTTTCATAGAATCAAAATATTATACTGAACAGTGAGTAGTTTTACTCTTCCTGGCTGTTCTAAGGTCTTTATGCATTCATCTACTTAATGGGTGAAGATGGCTCTTGCTTTGCTTGGAATGATGCATATACGACTTACGTCACTGTGATCTATGCAGCATCATGACTCCCATGTATCAAATGGTAACAAATATGTATCTTTCGAATATAAATCTGGGATGGATAATGGGAGGAATGCTTCTTCAGATCATGAAAGTCAGTGAGTGCCTCTTGAACAATATTCACGTGCTTTTTTTTTTGTATGTTTAACTAATAATTGATGAACCTTTAATACTCATCAACTAGTTTCAATTATGTCTTTAACCATAACTTTCCCTATATTACAAAGGTTTTTCATTTTTAGGAGGGCATATTTTGAGAACAATTTGTTTATTTTTGCTGAAAAATTGTTACTGCTATGATGATTCTAATTTGATACTAGTATTATTGAGTAAATTGCCATTAATGGTAGTTTCAGGTTTCTACTGTGGAATTCTCATATGACGTATGACTTGTATACTCCCCTAAGGTATTAATTTTCTGTAGGTGCAGTGGGCAAGAGGATGAAGAGGAAACTAATGAACAAATTTGGCGGAGGACAACTGTTGGAAATGGTTCTGCTTTATGTCCGTCACTTCTAATGTGAAGTTCATGGAATCCAAATTCTATTCAAATCTTATCATATTCATAAATTGTAGGTATTCCCGATTCAATGCTCGATTGGACACGTGAAGACTCAGAATTGTCAAAACAAAATATCAACAATCAAGCATTTTCTAGGAAGTATTGGCGTCTATTACAATGCCAAAATGGTTAGTGATTTTCCATAAGGTCTTTCTTTTTCGTGTTCCTTAGCATTTCAAGACATAATAAACACTCCAGGAAGCAAGTTAAAGATTTGAATTGAAAGCTTCTGGCCATGTTATAATAGTGTAGATGAGATGCAGTTGACGAGAGTTTATTGCTGTTTTCAATCTGTATATGACAGGACTTCGTATCTTTGAAGAGCTTCTTGAAGTTGATTACCTTGTATGAACTATTTACTTAATGTTAAAGACTTGGTATTTCTATGAATTGTGCTGTTATTAGTCTTGTGATTGATTGTAGCTATGTGCAGCAAAGGAGCTGTAGTAGAGCAATGAAAGCTGTGGGTGTGATTGAAGCTTCCTGTGAGGAAATTTTTGAACTGGTGATGAGAATGGATGGAACACGTTTTGAGTATGTGTTTCTTTTTCTTTTAACAGAAAATTTAACACTATCGTTGAAGAGTTATTATTATATTTTGAAAAGATTATCTGAATAATATACACCCACAAACATATGCGCATATTCAACTATAATTTGAATTTGTAAACGGAAAAAAGTTCTTGAAATGTAAGAGTCTGGATTTATTCTTCCTTGTTTACTTATGGGGAGGGTGAGGGGTGGAAATGATAGTCAAACCTTAGCACAATCATGTTGAAAGTAACTGGCATATACAGGCCACTTCCATTCTCTAGAGCTGAGGAAATAAAAGGAGAAGACTCGGCATGCATGCGTGCATAGGCATTTGCTCCCATGTTTTCTATATGAACTGCTTCCATGTTTGCTGTTTTTCTGCTTAAATTTAGACGGTCTGCCATAAATGGTTAAACAAAATAGTTCAAAAATTTCAATTATTAATTGAGAGATTCCTGCATAATCCCTTATCTTTTGTCCCCTCATTCTATTTTCAGAATTGATATTGTCACAAAATGGAAGGGAAAATAAATTGTCTTCCTACTAAAATGATTTAGGATTACATTTTTATATACATCTTAGAGAAGGAAGAAAGATAAGAAACAATCTTTAAGAATAGGAATCAATCTCCTAAGATTCCTCTCTCTCCTGTGAATGAAAAATAGTCTTCTAGGATTCTACACTCCTATGAAAAGAAGATAGTCTCCTAGGAGTCCACAATCTTTAGAATATCAAGAAATTGACTTTCCTAAAATGGTATATAACTAATATGCAACTTGACAGTCTACCTAAAGTTGAGGATACATGTCTTCCCTTCCTAACTTGAAAGTAATATTATGAAAACTTGGACTATTCAACCCCTTAGAACATCAACTAGTTGGTTTCTCGATGGAACATATAACATGCATTCAAGCCCTTCCTCCAATTTCTCCTTCATGAAATGTCTATCAATCTTAATGTGTTTTGTCTAATTATGTTGAATACGATTATGAGCAATATTAATGGTTGATTTGTTATCACAATAGAGCTTCATAGGACCTTCTTACTTAACTTTCAAGTCATCTAAAATAATCTTCAACCATGACAACTTGCACATGCCTGATTCTACTGATGATCTATCTATAACAATTTGTTTCTTACTCTTCTAAGTCACCAAATTGCCTCCAACAAAAGTATAGTAATTTGTGGTTGATCTTCGGTCCACTATGGCTTCGTTTGGTTAATGGCGGATCAATAATTTTTTTTAGCCGTTTGATTGTATTTAGTTGTTTGAGGGTCAAAATGCTATTTGAGTTGTTTGGTAATTCGTTGGTTTATTGGCTGATTTAAAGCAACAAGCTGAAAATGAAAACACTCCTATATAGGAGCGTTTTCCTCCAACAGCCAAAGTTTTAAATATGAAAATATGATTGTGCCCTTTGAATTCTTCTACAGTTGTTTTATGCAGTAACATTAAAAGCTATATGCAGGAGGATCTTGAGACTTCCACAGTTGTTTTAGAATGCATATGAAATGTTGTGTTCACAACTCCTATTAGATATTGCAGCTATAATTTTCTAGCCATAGGTTAGGAATAGAATGCTGACTTTAAACGAAGATGAAAATGAAAAGAGTTGCATAAATTTTTCATAGATAATGAAACAGTATAGGTGAACACGACTTTTCTAAATAACTTGAGATAAAGGTCCTGTGAAAACCAGAACAAAGAGGGTTTTCACAAAGAGGAATAAAGTAATCCTATTTCAAACAGTAGAACAAATATACACAGAGGTTGATTCCGTATTTGAACTTGATTTACCATTTTTAGATAATTGAATTTGGGTTAGAATATTTTCTCATTACCTTATCTCAAAAAGACTCTGGTTAAAATGTTCATCTCTTCAACAACCATTTGCAATTTATTAAAGTCACCCATGAAAGATGTTTTTTTTAATTATGCTCTCATAATTCATTTTACACAAACAATTAATATTAAATAACTAATTTTATTAAATATTTTTAATAAACAACTGATGTGCAGTTGATGTCATTCGTTGGTCAAATTAACTGATATAATCCGCTATCAACTAATCGTTGATAGAATCAGTTAACAACTAATGCAATCTGTTGATTACCGAATAGGGCCTATACATCCTTCATAGTCTGCATCAGTATAAGGCTTCTAGAATGAAATGATTATTTCTCTTAAATAGAATTCCTTTCTTTGGATTGCCTTTTGACCTATAGGCAGCTTGTAGATGTGACTATGTTGGATCATGCATGAACTTTGCCATGTTAGGTTGAGTATGGGCAAGGTATATGAGCTTGCCTACGAGGCTCTGATGCATCTTTCTATTAACATCTGGTTCTTCTTTTGCTTCTCCAAGCTTATGATTTGGGTTTATTAGGGTAGAGACCATTTTGCACCCAATCTTTCCTTTCTATTTCAAGAGATCAATCACATATTTATTTTTACGAAAATTCTTTGTGTGGAATATGCCATCTCAATACTAAGAATAAATTCAATATTTCATGCTCCTTTATCTCGAAGTCCTTGATTAGTTGCTGCTTTAATTTCCCTTTTTCTTTTTCATCATTTCTAGTTACAGTAATATCATTGACATACACTAGAAATGAAGTCACTCCCCCTGTAGCCGTGTGCTTGATGAAGAGAGTGTGATTGCCTCGACTTTGTTTGTCTCCAACCCTTTCATAACTTTAGCAAATCTACCAAAATATGCTCTGGGAGATTGTTTCAACACAGAGGATTGTTTCAATTGAAAAACTTTATAACATGTGTTTTCTTCAAATTTTGGTGGAATGTTTATGTAGATTTCTTCATCTAGATCTCCATGAAGGAGGGCATTCTTCACATCATATACTCCAATAGTTGCCAATCAAAATAAGCTGCCAGGGATAACAAAATCCCCACAATATTCATTTTTGCCACTGGGGTAACTGTGTCTTGATTGACACAAGAGATTTATGGATTTTTTTGGGACAAACATAGGCTATATGATACAGGAGAGATTTTTTTTTTTTTGGGGACAAACACAGGATTAGAGGCCAAAGATGAGTTTGGGACGGGTACAAGAAGCTCAAATGGCACTTAAAACTAAAAAACAATACTATCTTCCATCACTGAGTTCTCCCCCTGAAGATAGGAATTGACAAAATATTATGGTTTGTTTTCTAAACAAGTGACATTAGTTGAGGTATAGAACTTTCAAGATGAAAGTTCATATCACTTGTACCCTTTTTGTGTAGGTAAATAGCCTAAAAAGACACCTTTAATAACATGAGGATCTAAATTTTCTTGTGTTGAATATGAACATGTACAAAGGCAATATAGCCAAATATCCTAATAGTATGACCGTTTACCTAAGGGCGCCTAAGAACCAACTCTAAAGGACTTCTCAAGAAATCCTAATAAAATTCTTAGTTTCTCAATTTCCTCCCCAATAAAAATTCATTTATTTGAACCTTAGGTAATCTTGGTGCACACATATTGGTCACAAGAAAAAGCAAAAGTATAAAGTCCTAAGAAAAACGCAGCAATGAAGGCTGTTCAAAGAAGAATAAAGTCCCAAGGAAAATGCAATAATGAAGGCTGCTTGAAGAACTCCCTAGATAAACCTTTAGGGCTTTGATACCATGCCATGAGATAGAAGGGAAAATAAATTATTTTCTAACTAAAATGATTTACGATTACACGCCCATATATACTTTAGAGTAGGGAGAAAAATAAAATATAATCTCCAAGAATAGGAATCAATGTATTAGGATTGACACTCATCTAGGAAAGAAAAACAGTCTCCTAGGTTTCCACACTCCTAGGGAAAGAAGACAGTTTACTAGGATTCTAGAATCTTTAGAATATCAAGAAATTGACTATCCTAAAATGGTATACTGCTAATACACAACTCGGTAGATGTTTATGGTTATTTCATTGCTTGTGCAGGTGGGATTGCAGTTTCCAGTATGGTAGTTTAGTTGAAGAGGTAGATGGGCACACAGCTATACTCTATCACAGACTTCAACTTGAATGGTTTTCAATGTAATCTCCTCTTTCACCAAATTCCTTGCGTAAAATTTATTGAGATATGTTTCTTTGTTCTTGTTTTCTCTGTGAAAAATAGGCTGTGTCTTTTTTCCTTGCTGCATTTTTTTCTGTATGTTGCTACTGTTATTAATGTTAATCCCATAGTTATTGCCATATTTATATACATATAAAAAGAATCTTCTACTGAAAAGCAAGGGCATTTTCCAGGTAAATTTTCATTTCTTAGGGCCTAATCAACTGTGGGAAACTGTAGTAGTTTCATGAATCCTTTCCACAAAAAAAAAAAAAAGTATTCAATTGCATCATTTTCTAGCTTTTCATCTACATCAAAAAATAATATTGGTAGAGAGAAAAAGAAAGCTAATTTTATTTCAAAGTATGAACACATTTAAATTTCAAAGTCGTGCTTGTACTAATACTTTTATATACCTTTATGCTGATTATGTAACTATATGATGTTAATTTTATTAGGTTTCTTAAATGAAAAAACAGTTTTAGATGTTATCAAAGTGAAGATGCTCTTCTTTATATCCAGCTTTTCCCTGGAAAAGAAAAATATGGAAATAGAAAAAAAATTGAGGACTGGAAAACAAAAATATATTTTCCACTACAAACATGACTTATAACGTTTAAATTTTCCATATGTAATCACTTCTTAATATCAGATTTTAAAGTTTGATGCATTAGTCACTGATGTGGCATTGCAGTGAAGACTTTTAGCCTACGGTGTACTGAATTTTTGTCAAGAGAGAATTATTTTCTGATTTGCAACTGAAAGTGGTGCCACAATTTGGGATGAAACCAATAACAATGGAATAGTAATCCTATTTTCAAGATCCAAATACGAACTCGAAACACAGTTTTCTTGTGTTATGGATACCTAATTCTGAATTAAAATATGTCCTTAAAGCTATAGTACTTGTCAATTGGCTGAACTTTGACTATCTTTGGAGCACTATTATCCTTAGAACTTTTGGAAATTGATGATGAAGTATGTGTTGTGGATTGAGTTTCTTTTTGAGAAATCACGATATTAAGTTATATTGCACTATTGTTCCAACTAATTAATTGAGGATTATTCAAAATGTCCTTCAAAAGTATGTATTAAAATATAAATGAATTTTTAAGAAACGAACATTTGATGAAGATGCAGAGAGTATGCCAAAGAAATGGTGATACTAGTTCTTTTCTTTGGTCGCTTGGGGGATTGAATATCCTATTAGTTTGATAGAAGGGAAAAATGACATGCCATTTGAGTTAACACTCATTGGCTAATAGAAATTAATATAATCTACTGTATTCATATGTACAACAGTAGAGTGAATGCTTTGTTTATGAGTTATTGCACGTTGTCTTTCAGAGCTATCTGCATGAAATTTCTATTATAAAGTTCTACTTTCCTCTCAGAAATCATATTTTTCCCTTCCTATTTTTTTCTTGTTTCAATCGGCTTCAGGTTTGTTTGGCCTCGTGACCTTTGCTATGTGCGCTATTG
Organism: Erythroxylum williamsii; assembly: GCA_027564335.1. Classification (NCBI taxonomy): domain Eukaryota; kingdom Viridiplantae; phylum Streptophyta; class Magnoliopsida; order Malpighiales; family Erythroxylaceae; genus Erythroxylum; species Erythroxylum williamsii. Next base: position 24,329,276 of record JANITW010000001.1, on the reverse strand, counting down.
GCGACGAAATGATGATGGAAGCTATGGTATTTTTTTTCAATAGTTCCTCTTAAAAAAAAAAAACTTTGTCAATTTACTTGAGTTTTCTGCATTCTTCTGTAGTTGTTTTGTTTCGTTCTAGAGAGCATGAGCATTGTGGTCAGCAGCCAGGTTATGTGCGTGCTCATCTTGAGAGTAAGATACCTCTAATCTCCTTTGCTTAATGATTGGAATTTTTGATGTTAATGTTTACATGTTCATTTGCTTGTATTCTAATTTTTCTGCAGGTGGGGGGTTTAACATATCTCCCCTGAAACCTCGGGGTGGTAGACCCAGATCACAGGTCCAGCATCTTATGCAGATTGATCTAAAAGGATGGGGTGTGGGTTATATGCCCTCTTTTCAACAACACTGTCTTCTTCAGATGTTGAATAGTGTGGCCGGTGCGTTCTGTTTCATTTATTTGAGAAATCGTGCACCAAGCTAAAAACTATATGCCTATCATAATTGATATCCTAAATATGTCCCAAAAATAAAAAGTATAGTCTCATTTGTTTCATTTTGATTTTTAAAATTTCTGTTAATTTCTAGTGCTTATGCACTTTTTGCTTAACTGGTTAATAAAATGTGGTATATTCATCAATTTTGTTCATTAGTATGAAGTAACAAAATCTGTTCTTTTATATTTTGACATGACTCATTAAACCTTCTAAGTTTGTTAGTCAACTGTGCCTGTCTTTTGTTATTTTATTTTGGAATTAGTTATTACTATAGATTTTCATGTCAAGTGTTTCACACTAATATCTCATCTTTTCTTCTTTTTCAAATTTTTTGTATCGTTCTGTGAGCTAGTTGGTAGATCATGCTATATCTTTGATGAGTTTCTTTTTATCAGTATAAAAAATTGTTGGTTCATTCCTCAGGAGCTTGTTAACAAGTTGGATTTTTTTATTTTTTAAAAAATATATAGAAATATTCCTCATCCTGACATCTATTAGGATTCAAATCCACAGTCAGGCCGAACCCCTTATTGTTGGCTGGATTTCTTTTATTGTTTTGTGGAACTGATTGCTTAAATTGATGCCAGGTGGCAACTAGTTCACACGAAGGGGAGCACAATATTTTGGAGAAATATTGTGTTGTTTATTGCATTCTTTTGGTTGTTCAAATGTACAACTATTTGACAATTGTCAGATCCTCTTTGCCAGAATTCTGTTTCATTTCTTTCGTATCATGACAGGGCTTCGAGAATGGCTTGCCCAAACAGATGAAAGAGGCGCTCCTCCTAGGATTCCTATTATGGTCAATATGGCTTCTACTTCGGTTTCTTATAAAAGAAGCCTAAAGGCTCAAGAATCTTCTGTTCATCTTGCTCCTTCTCTTGACCAAATGAATGCTGTAAGCAGAAATTCCACACTGCTGGATGACTACTCAGATGAGGATGAAGAATTTCAGATAGCTGAGGAGGACCAAGAGGTATGTTTTAAATTTCTTCCAGTACATAGATTTCTTCCATAATATATGTTCTGCTCAATCTTTCTGCTTGTTAACTTTTGTTCCTTGTCCTTCTGCTCTCCCCTTCCTCTTTTCTTAGGCTTATTCAACCAAGTCTGATAATGAATTGAGGAAAGCAGGTGGATGTTACAATCCATGTTAGTCATGTATTTTTGAAGTACTTATGCGGATGTGGTTATAGGCTAACATTCTTTTTCAACTTCTTTTTTTCTATGAAGCTTTGGATGAAGAGCCAGCTGATCAAATTGATTTGTCCTGTTTATCGGGTAATCTGCAAAGAGATGACCGTGACAATGCTCGTCACTGTTGGCGAATTTCAGAAGGGAACAACTTCAGAGTCCGTGGCAAAACCTTTTGTCATGACAAGTCAAAGGTTCCACTTATTTGGTTATTTATTCCTTTTAAAACGTAGAACTTATATTCTTTAAGGGCTTCATTCCCTGTTATGCTTACTTGTGTTTCTCTGACGTATGTGTGTATAGATACCTGCTGGAAAGCACCTAATGGATCTTGTTGCTGTTGATTGGTTCAAAGACACAAAAAGAATGGACCATGTGGCTAGGCGTCAAGGATGTGCAGCACAAGTAAGAAGTCCTTTGGTTCTAGTCTTTTACTCTTGGTGGCCAGAAATAGAAGTATCAAAGTGTTGCTGTGTTGTGTTTACAAACAAAAGTGTTCATATTTTTCTGGATCAAATAGGTTGTTCCCTACTTGTAGACTACAATTATATTCTTGTATATATATAATAGAAAGGGCATTTTCCAAAAATAAAACCTTTGGACTTTTGTCTTGCACATATATTCTCCAAGAGTTCACAAATTTTACTGTAAGATGAAGAAGTCTACTGTGATATTTATAAGCAGAATGCACTGCGGGTTGATGTTATGCTTTCATATCCTGCCAACAATATTGAACCTGCTTTTGGTTGTTAATTTTTGAAATAAAGACACCCATCTCATCGGTGGTTTGACTCGTCCTTGAAAAAATCTCTACGATTTAATATTTTTAGAAAAGTTTTCATACTTCTTTAAATGTACATGGACCCCTTCTGTTAATTCTTTCTATCATTTTTTTTTGGAACTGCCACATGACATTTTAATCATGCCATGTGTCACTTCTGTCAAGTTTTTTGATATAAAAATTAATAGATGGGTTGCACATGTCTATTGTAACATAATAAGAGAACTTTTTTAGAATATTAAACTATAAAGGGTTTTTGAGGAATCAAGCAAACCACATATGATGTCCATATCTTTTATCCTTCATTTTTCCAAGGCTATATTGTATGCATGTCTGACTGTCTTTTTCCAGGTTGCTTCAGAAAATGGACTTTTCTCTGTGGTGTTTAACCTGCAAGTGAGGAGTTTATCTCATTTTCCAAGTATTGATTTGGACTAAACGTTCATAGTATGATAAAAAACATGAGAATTTTACTCTGTACAGGTACCTGGCTCAACACACTACAGTATGGTCTTTTACTTTGTAACAAAAGAATTAGCACCTGGATCTCTCTTGCAACGTTTTGTTGATGGGGATGATGAATTTCGTAATAGTAGGTTTAAGCTTATTCCATCAGTTCCCAAGGTACTTGAATTTGGTCTCCCTATGTCTGGAAAGTGAATTTGCTATGCTGTTGGGGCTTCTAAAAGCTGTCATGATTCTGGCTGGATAGTGTTATACAATCTAATCGACTGATTAGGAGCCATTTTTGAATTCTAAGCATGTTAGCGGAGACCACTTTTAACAAAAAATTTCAGGTCTGAGTGAAAAGAGATAAGTGAAAAGAAAAGAAATCGAATCACTTGCTAGCTTTACCTTCTTAGAACTTTTCCGGCCAATTTGCTTTTATGTAATTACTAAAATGAGTAATATGCACATTTTTGGCACTTAATTGTGCAGGGCTCCTGGATTGTTCGTCAGAGTGTTGGAAGCACCCCTTGTTTACTAGGGAAAGCAGTCGATTGCACCTACATACGTGGCCCCACATATCTAGAAGTAGACTTTTGATCATTTGCACATGACATTGCTTACGAACATATTTCCTGATATATCTGGTGGATCTAATATGGTTCATATATCTGTAGGTTGATATTGATATTGGTTCCTCTGCTGTTGCTAATGGAGTTTTGGGCCTTGTAATTGGAGTAATAACAACATTAGTGGTTGACATGGCTTTTCTTGTACAGGTACCTTTCTATATACTTGATACCTATTTAACATATTAATGTTATGTTTTGAAGGAATTAAAGATTGAAATATTATGAGTCCCGTGATATATGGGTTTGAGGAATATAAATGAGTTGACTCAGTCTGACCTTCAACCCAAGCTGCTTAGGTGATATATAGTTGTATGTAGGATGATGGAATTATCAACTTTTTACTAACATTTATCTGCTATGAACATTGCCATGAATTAAGACTTTTATAACCGAGGATTGCCATCTAGTTTTATGTTCCATTAAACATAATTGATGTTCAAACACACTGACATGGAATAGAAGGGGAAATGGATGTCCTCTTTTCTTTATTTAGAATTACCCAAAGACACACACAGACGCACACACATATATATCTTAATGTAGGAGAAAAATGGGAAACAATATCTTAGAAAGAAAACTAGTCTCTTTGGAGGATCATTTGTAGAGATGGCGTTTGTAGTGTGATAGGTGATCTTATAAATTAAGAGGTCATTGTCCACCTCCTCAGAAATCAAAGAATCAGGAAAGAAGCGCATATTTTCCATAAAAGAAACATTAGCTGATGCAAGATATTTGTTTAAAGTAGGATAATAACACCAATACCCTTTTTGTAGGCGAGAGTAGCACATAAAGATACATTTTAAAGATTTAGGATCTAATTTAGGCACATGAGGATGATCATCGCATACAAAACAAGTACTACTAAAAATTCGAGGTCGAAGGGAAAAGGACATTATAAGGAATCTCACCGTGAAGAATAGATGAAAGCATACAATGAATCAAAAAATATGTTGTGGAAATAGCATCAGCCTAAAATGGTTTAGGAACATGTGCTTGAAATAAGAGTGCTCTGACTGTTTGAAGATGTCGATTTTTTCTTTCGACGACACCATTTTGAGATGGTGTGTCAACACATGAAGAGTGATGAAGAATAACATTTTGGATCATGTAGATGTGGAAAAATATTCTTTGTATTATCATTTTGCAAAGTATGAATACAGACATTAAATTGAGTTCTGATTTTAGCACAAAAGGTAGTGAAATGTGAAAATGAGAATAATTTTTTATTAAGTAAAGTCAAGTCATACGAGAGAAATCAAATGCAAAAGTGACTATTGAAATCCAATTTTAGATACAACAGGACATGGGCCCCAAACATCAAAATTTACTAATTCAAACAGAAAGCTTGCTCTTTTTGTTACTTGAGGGAGTGAAGGTAGACGATGGGTTTGGCAAACTGATAAGACTTGCAATCTAAGCAAGATACATTATAAAATTGGGAATATAACTTCTTCATCAAAGGTAAAGTGGGATTTCCTAACTAGCAATGAGCTTCGAAAGGAGTTAAGACACTTGAACAAGCTATACGTCTTAGCACTGTGTATCCAGATGTATAGACCTCTTGATTCACGTCCTTTACTAATAATCTTCTTGGTTATAAGATCTTGAAAAGTACAATGATCAGGAAAGAATCAGATACAACAATTTAGGGACGAGTGAGTTTGCTCACGGATAATAAATTAAAGGATAATCATAGTAAGTTTAAGATAGATGATACAGATATTAATAGAGTGGGATTAACATTGCCAGATCCAATAACAAAAGAAGTAGATCTATCAGCTAAGGTAACATGGGAAGGAACTTATGATAAGTACGCTCCAGCTTGAAGAGGAGTATTAATAAAAGTCGAAGACTTATAGACTATGAAGTGTGTAACTAGGATAACTTTCTATTTATTCTTAATGTGATTTTCTTATAACATTGACTCTTGCTATTATAATTTTTAGATCTATAGCCTATGAAAGTGTATAATTACGATAATTTCTTATTTATTCCTAATGTTGACTTTCCTTATATAATTGATTCTTCCTTGTATAATCCTTATATAATTTCTTACGAGGGTCTTGAGATCGGATCAAGCCCTTAATTGCTTTCTTTGATACTTTCTTAATAAAGACAATGGAATAAAAGAGGAAAGAGTAGTAAAATACAATTATATTGTCTAGCTCTCTTCTGTTAAATTATCTAGTATGTTTGACATGAATATGCACTCAGTTAATGCTCATATGTTTGATTTTTGGTTTTGTTTTTTTTAACAGTCTCCCTACTAATTAGGAATAAGGTTATGTACTTTTGAATCTCCCTAAATCTTGCATTTCAGCAGAATTCTTATTGAGACATTGTTATTGTTATTATTTTCATGGCGATGTAACTTCATTCAAAGGATTCATTTATGTCCTTGCTCTGAGTGTGGTAAGCTTTTAAGAAGTATCGTGTGCCATAATTTGCTAAGCTTTTAAGAAGTATCATGTGCCATAATGTGCTAAGCATTCCTCTGGGAACCAAATTAAGGTTGATTAATCGTCATCTATTCTTATCATTTCAAGAAATTTTGCATGTAGTGCTGCATTCATGATTACAGCAAACTATATTATCCAGGGTGTTTGATATCTCTCTCTTGCACGTCAGTTTTATGTTTTTTTGTCCCTCACAGGCAAACACTGTAGATGAATTGCCAGAACGGTTAATTGGTGCAGTTCGTGTATCACATATAGAGCTCTCATCTGCTATAGTTCCAATCCTTGAGAGTGATCCATCATCGATCGACTGAAACTACTGACCTTATACTGATTGCACACGAAAATCATTTTTCAGGCATGAGAATGTGTTTGATTCACAATTCGGTGCCTTCACAAAGACTCTGGTTTTATGTTTTAGATTAAATTTTGCAATAAAGTGAAGAAAAATTGAAAAGAGGTGCACTGAGCAAACATATAACATCAAGAAGAAAAAGGGGGAAATGGAAATGGTACTCAAATAATAAGGAGAACGGAACCATTTCATCCATGAAACAGTTTGACAACGAGCAGGGTTAGTTTTAAGAGACGAAGATTTGATTTCTACCAGTTCATACTTTAGAAGCAGAAAGTGGAAGAAAATAAGTAATTGCATACGGAACCTTATTTGATTGATTCTATTTCTAGTAGGTATTGATCTTCCAAATGCCTTTTGCAATCAGCGCTTTCTTACATGATTGAGCTTATATACTATTTTAAGTCACAGTTGGAGTCACAGGCTTCCTGTACATGACAAGAATTGTACAGTGAATTATTTGTATCCAATAATTGAATCCCTTGCATGTAATAAATTTATGTTGCGGCACTTTTCTATTAAGTTTTGTTATGTTGGTATGCTGCAGAAAACAGTGTAGTAGTTTGCTAAGCCATGCAAGTAAAGCCAAAATTTCCCATTGATGTTGGGATGATTTAGTATGGAAGTCAGGCGTTTTGATATTGTAGTTTAAAGTGGAAGAATTGAGAATCGTGCTGTTAGCTCCACCAGTATGTATTTTTGTCGCAGCAATGATTGGTGCACCATCAATGTAAGTTTTTCCATCTTACCGCCCAATGTTTACATGCAGCCTTCTGGTGCAGCACTGAAAGAAGCAGGAAACCCGCCTAATCCCCTATCAGAAAAACTCTCACTCTCCTGGGGCTTGACTATTTCAACAATTCAAAAGTGGAGTTTTAAAATGAACCAATATTCAAAATTATGCTACTCTCAATCTTTGCTTGATTAAAATCAAATTTATGAATACCGTATCGGGTTTGATATTAGATTGAGTTTTGGAACAGAACTGTATCAGTACCGGTCAGTATCGAGTACTGTTTCGAGTAATTTTTTAAATTTATAAACTAGTCCATTAAATTTTTAAAATTTACAAAATAGTTTATTAATATTTTGTATAATTGTACTGTATATTTTACTAGTTTACTGTTTATATCAATCATGTTTTCACAAATTTTAATAATAAATAACAATGACAATTAATATGAAATAACAATAATTTTTAAATATTACACATAAATAATGATCACAATTAATATAAACAAAGACAATCATCATCATACAATTATAAAATTACAAATAATACAAAGTATTAAAAATATTACAATAATACAATTTTATTATTTTAATAAATAATATTACATTAAAAGATTCAAAACATTCAATAAAAAGAAAAATAAATATCGTTAAACAATTTACAAATAGAGTTGATGACAAAAAAAAATCAAATAAAAGTTAAACCTGAAACAAAAACATTAGTTACATTACATATATAGAATTTAACATAAATATCAAATATAATTAAAATTAAAAGAAGAGAAAAAACAAAAACCTGGAATTCAATCGTCAATGGAAGAAAATTCATTAAAACTGCACTGACCCTAGTCATCATTTGATACAAAATCTTCATCATTGAGAGGAGTTTCATCATCATTATCATTCAAATTTAATGCATCAAATGACATGT
>JANITW010000001.1:24298190-24317149 GCA_027564335.1 Erythroxylum williamsii | reverse complement strand
ATTTGATACAAAATCTTCATCATTGAGAGGAGTTTCATCATCATTATCATTCAAATTTAATGCATCAAATGACATGTTAATATTTTTCCATCCAAAATTATCTTCCATATCCAAATTATTCACATCAACCAGATTGAGTTTCTCAGAAACCCAATTTGCCAAAACATTAATATTATTAATGGCAACTGGATCATTTGAACTACTTGTGCTATTAAGGTTCCTAGTAAACAATTAAATTTAATTATTAGAAATTATAAGAAATTATATCAAAATTGAAAATGATAATAATGAAAATAACATATTTTTCTCGAAGCTTTAAATTGTACCGAACATAAACCAAGTCATTCAACCTCTTATGCTTCAATCTATTCCTTTTTTTTGAGTGGATAAATTCAAATGTGCTTTAGTTTCGTTCACATTCAGTTGCACTCACATTGACTTAAAATCCGAATCGCAAATCTTCTTAATTCTGGAACACTATTTTCGAATTGATCCCACCAAGAAACTGCAAGTTATAAGATAACAAAAGTAATGTTATAAACAAAATAAAGTTATAATTAATTTTCAAAAAAATAAGAAATAGGAAATAAGTAATACTTGGAGAGAGTTTTCCTTTTTGTCGAATAGCAATCTACATTCCAAAATTTCCATAAGAAAACTTATAAAGCTCCATTTGTGAACTTAAAAGATCTTGTATTGCGTCATAAGGAATAATTGCTGTAATTGTGAAAAACATTTCTTTATTAACTTCAGCTTGCTTTGTAAGATCTAATCTAAAATACACGCTAGGATTAAAAAATGTCTCAGCTGCAAATAATGGAGAAGAAAGTTGTCTTTCTCTTCCCTCGTTAATGATTGAGAGATATGGTATATATAAAGAAGGCTTATTTTTCAAATTGGCCTTGATTGCTTCTGTTGCTCTCTTCATAGCATAAAAAATATAATCCATTATTGACTTTTCTTCACTATCAGCCAACCGAAGCACCCTCACCAAAGGCTCACAAACTCGGATAATAAATTGACATTGCAACCAAAATTCTTTATCTTCCAGTATAATACTACAAACCTTCATTTCAGCATTAGACCTAACATGCTGAGATGCAACTCACTTATTACTTGTAAACATTTATCTTAACTCTTTTTTCATCAAAACAAAAGACTGAAGTGATACGAAATTTGTTGCAAATCTTGTCACAGCAGGGTGACACAAATTTCTACCATTGGTAAATTCCTTTCTTATCAAATTCAAAACCTATGCACGATTATAAATGAATTTTGTCACATTTTTAGCCTTTTGCGTAGTCTTATCAATAACAGGAAAATATCTAAAATCTCTTATATTCTTCAGCATTAAGTCAATGCAATGTGCAACACAAGGAGTCCAAAAAAATGAATTATAGATATTCTACAACCTTTTCCCTGCCGCTTTATAAGCCAAATCATTTTCAGTAATAAACTGAACAATATTTTTCGGCCCTACTTTATTCACAACTTCATCAAATATCCCAAACAAAGTTTTAACATTTCTAATAAGGCCAGATGCATTAATAGATTTCAAAAACATAGAGTCATTTGAAGAATAAACTAAAAAATTTATAATGAGCTCTTGTCTCCTATTTGTCCAGCCATAACACATAATTGAACAACCATAAATACCCCAACTCTCTCTTCTTTCAACCAAATAATTTCTAATTTTAGAAACAACACAACTCAAAAGTTTATCTCTTAAGTCATCAATCGATGACCCTTTGTATCCTGGACTATAAAAGGCTATTGCATCCATCATATGTTGATAATAATAAGACTGAGAAGCATTGAATGGCGAATCTGTATCATATCACCATCTAGTTACTGCCATATAGACATTGTGAGTCACATCCCTTGATTGCATTGCACTATGAATTGAAGGTTGGACTTCAGGAGTTGTTCGTGGTGCAAAGAAACTAGTCACCTGCCTTCTTCTCTTCCTCACATCAGATTCTTCATGATCCTGAGGCTAAGATGAAACACTACTAGTACCAGTACCAGTACCACTTCCACCTTCAACATTTCCATAATCACCATGGAAACCAGAAAACGAACTTTCACTAACAATTTCAAAATTCAATCTTTTCCTTCTATCTTTCTCAGATTGATGTTCATCAAGCAATATTTTCATCTGTCATTTCACATTATGGCTTACTGTTTACATGCTTCTACATCTCTTTTAACCCCAGCTAAATGCCTTTTCAATCTGGTAATTCCTCCACCTTTCAAATGATTATTACAAAACAAACAAATGGTGTGATTCTTTTGACCGAGAACTGTACCAACATGAACCCAAGCTGAATCACTGTATCGTCTTGAAGTAGGTCGATCGGGAGTATTTGAACTTCCTTCTATTTATTTGCATACAAAAACAAATAACACATAATTTCAATACACAATGACAATATACATATCCATCTTATATGATGTAACTCATTTTATATAAGTCAAAAGCTAACAATTCAAAACATTCAACATATATAATAAGTAAAACAAAACATACTCCAACAATTTGAAATTTCAACAATTACAAAACAATCATAGTGTCATTTCTATTTCCTTCCATTTCTAACAATTTCTAATTCTAACAATCACAAAACATTCATTATTGTTTTTCCATTCCTAACTATTTCCAATTTCAACAATCACAAAACATTCATAATTTCATTTCCATTCCAATAATAACCAACAATTTTCAATCATAACAATCACAAAATATACATCAACAATTTCCATTTTTATCAATTTCTAACAATTTCTAATTTCACATAATCACAAATATACATTAACAACTTCCATTTTTGTCAATTTCCAATAATTTCTAATTTTCAACAATCACAAAACATACATCAACAATTTTCATTTTTATCAGTTTCCAATTTCACACAATCACAAAACATATATCAATAATTTTCATTTTTATCAATTTCTAATAATTTTCAATTTTCAACAATCACAAAACATACATCAACAAATTCCATTTCTAACAAGTTCCAAATTTTCACAATCATAAAACATACATCTACAATTTCCATTTTTATCAATTTCTAACAATTTCTAATTTTCAACTATCACAAACAATACATCAACAATTTCCATTTTTATCAATTTCCAACAATTTCTAATTTCACACAATCACAAAGCATACATTAACAACTTCCATTTTTATTAATTTCTTCCAATTTCCAATTTCCAATTTTCAACAATCACAAAACATACATCAACAATTTTCATTTTTTATCAATTTCCAATTTCACACAATCACAAAACATACATCAATAATTTACATTTTTATCAATTTCTAACAATTTTCAATTTCCAACATTCACAAAACATACATTAACAAATTCCATTTTCAACAAGTTTCAATTTCCCACAATCACAAAATATACATCAACAATTTCCATTTTTATCAATTTCTAATAATTTCTAATTTCCAACTATCACAAAACATACATCATCAACAATTTCATTTTATTATAAAACCAATATTTAATTTGATAAAAATCATGTGAGAATACAAAAATGATATATATGTTATTTATAGTATCATAATTTTCAAATTAAGATTTACAAAATTTTCAATTTGATTCTAAGGATCTTAACTCTTAACAATAGCCCTTTTGTATTGCCAACCAAAGTACCAAACTAATGCAAGTTCAATTTCTATATTTGTTGAGTTAAAAAGGTTTTTTTCATTATATTCTAATTTTGTGCCTTAAATTGCAATTTTTTCTGGTCAACTTTCAAGGTAAACATGTTTTATTATGTTATAAATTTATGCCCTTAATTTATAATTTGCAACCTCATCTTGATCAAACCAAATTCCAAACCGAACATCCATGAACCAAAATAATACAAATGACATTTATTTCAGATTTCAAATACACAATAAAACACAACCAATTCAATTCAGTATTCAAAATTTCATATCACATTTCAACTCCAACTAAATAATTTCATATACAAACACAACCGAACCCAACCAATTCAGTATCCACAATTCCACATCCACAATCCATATTCCAAAATCCCAACACCATGCATCATCCAACCAAAATTTCAAAACTCAGATCACGCAACAAGCCAACAACACAAAAAATACCATCCAAGTCTCTAACAACATCATCATCCAACCAAATCTATCACAATCCAATTATCTAAGTATCCAACACAACAAAAAATTTAATTAAGCATGAATTTTTTTAAATCAGAACAAATTCATAAAACCAACTTTGGGTCTTGGCGGGTCTTCGGGTTTTGTCATGGGTCAGAGTGTCAACCCATCTCTAGTGGCTTCAGATGCGTCTCCGGTGGCTTCCTTGCGGTGTCACGATGTTGTGGTGCGACGGCTTCGGGCGGAGAAGGTGGTGGCATCTTCGAGTCTGCTTGGAGGAACAACCAATGGAGGATGAGCGAAGGAGGCGAGGCCGTGAGGGCTACGTAAGCGATTAGATGTGACGGCGACGGTGAGAAGAGAAGAGGCAAGCGACAACAACGAGGAGGAGGTGGCGCGACACAAAGATGAGAGAAGAAGAGAAGAGAGGAGGAGCGTTTGGCGTGAAAGAATCGGGGGTTAGGGATTTTTAGGGTTAAAAAATTTTAAAAATTGCAAATAGGTCCCTGGAGTTTTTAAAATTTATGGTATTGGCTAGTCTGGGCCGATATTGGCCGGTACAGATTGAAAACTATCGGTACCGATCAGTATTTTTGGCCAGTACCGATGGTTGCCCTCATCGTTCTGGTTTTCGGCCGGTACTAGCTGGAACAATACGATATTCAAATCCTTGATTAAAATGCTTATTTTTCTAGATTATCATAAGATCCCCTAATTCTTTCCTGGGCTGTTGAATATTTTTAATTGAATCTATTATTTCACCAATTAGAAATAAATTACAAGCTAATGAATCACCTTTTTTGCCACTGATTTCCCAATCAAATTAGTCATAACACTCTTAATAATCAACTTAATAAAGACCCATTGCCTCCTTGTAGCTCGTAGTATTGGCCTGAATAACCCTTGATTTGTTGCTTCCTATGCACCGATAATACCGATTCCTTCAACTTGTTCAAAAAAAATAGAATTTTGTGTAATAAGTTTTTGATATTTAGCAACCCTTGTTAAAAAAAATCGCAAGAACTCAAATATTTATTTATTCAACCATGAGGTAAATCAATAGCTACTCCTTCGAAAGTAATTTAATCATACTAGTAGCTGCTTTGAATAAATTATATAATAACTCTCAAAAAATAGAAAAAAGGACCAAGTCATAATAGATGAAAAGCTATATAGCTCAACTCCAACCTAACTCTAGTCCAACTAACTCTTTTCAATACTAGAATATTTCCCAAAAGTTTTAGTTTGTTTACTGTCCTTGCTTATGTAAACATAAGGTAAATAGTGTATAATTGTTTGGTTTTTTGCAACTTTTTTCCATTCTTCCATGTAAATTACTTAATATTGGTTCATTATCAATAACATCTTCACCGTTTAAATTAACGATGAGTCGAAAAATGTCATGCATTAATAGGTGGTGGGGATCCATATTAACCATCATAAGTCCTTTACTTGTACATTCACGGGAGATTCCTAGATTCATTCTTTTATGAGTTACTGAAAACTAAAATAAATTTATCCAAATTCACAATTTAATGAATAATAAAACAAATGATTAAAAAATTCCTCTTCAAAATAACGAATTTTGACCGCCGAATACCCAATTCATTAATTATTTCTTCGTACCATACTTTGTTTTTATTTTCCAGATACAACAAGAGTCGTTGGTGTTTCTCTAGTATTTTTTTGTAAACTTCTTTACGATAAATAGTCTTTTTTTAATGTAATTTCAGAAGTGAAGTAGGCTTTCATATCTTATTAATAAAATTGACTATTTGAAATTCAACGGATCCCTTGTTTTCTTATTGTGAAATACCTGAAATTAATGACATTTTTATTAGCTCCCCTTCCTTTTTTACAAAACTTTTATTAATTAGTAATAATAACAAATGGAACTATTACTTAGAATAAATAAATATTAACGAATAAAATAATCAATAATAAAATATTAATGAATAAAATAATAACTACTGGTATTATTATTTAGGATAAATATTAACTAAGAAATAAAAATGAATAATAAATAATGTCAATTCATTTGAATTTAGTATACACTAATCTTTACTTTGTCATGAATTGCTAATGTTCTGAAATAAAATGTATTACTAATCAATCCAATTTTTTATTGTTAGAGATAAAAAAAGATAATATATTTTTTCGTTTGCAAAACGGAAAAATTTATACTTAAATATAAAATTAAATCAAAATCCAATTGTTTGGGTTTTAGGTCTAATTATAAATATAAAACAATACATGTACCTGTCTTTTCTTTTTATTTACCAAATTCGAATGCTATGAGATACATTAAAAAAAAACACATTTTCAATTGTGGATATATTTTTAGCCTTATCATACTGAGATGACCGGCATTATTGGTATTAGACCAATAGCAATTTGTACAAGCTAAATCCTTTATTCAATAGTTGGCTAAAGAAATTTTTTAATTAGTTGACTTTTATCCCTATCAAAATGTTGGTTTTTATCTAAGAAAACAACGCAAGTTTTTTTTTTGGTAAATATACCACAAGTTTTTATCTTGTTACTAGTACAATTTTTTAAATATCGTTTCTATCTTTTGAATTAAAAAAAGTTGAATTCTTAATTCTCTACAACATTTAGGGGTTAAAATTGTTTCAAGAACATCATAAAATTTTTCTCTATTTTTAAATATACCAAGATTTCTTCATTCATTTTCCCAATGATTTTTTTAATTGTATGAATTAACTTCGTGAACTTGTTCAATCATAAGAGGAAAAAGATTGTTGCTATCCATTTTATCAATTATTTGACCCAGCTCTCAAGATTGACCTTATTTACATTTATAAGACAAAACTTGATAATTTTTCAATCAAAATAGTTTCTATAGGAGGGGTTCTTCGTCTCGATAATTTATTCTTCTGATAAATAATTGTTGAGAGGAATATCTCTAAAGAAAGAGGAAAAAGTAATTCTTCCTTGATTTTAGTGAGTAGTATGGGGAATAAATCAAGGGGAATCTATTTATTGTCTAAGGAATAAAAATATAATTAATTTAACCACCATTTTATAGAATATTAATTAATTATCTCTAGAAAACCAACTAATTGTCTTTAGAATATCAACACTCTCCCTCAAGGTGGTACATAGATATTAATCATGCCCAAATTACTCACAAAAACTGAAATTTCTACCTTAACAGCCCTTTGGTGAAGATACCAACAACTTGTTATATTATAGGTACAAATGTTACACAATGAATCAGTCAACTTTCAAGTTTTTTTTAATAAAATTCATTTCAAGCTTTATATGTTGTGTCCGATCATGCTGAACTGAACTATTGGCAATATTGGTAGTTGAAATGTTATGACAAAAAAAAAATGATTAGTTACTCCACCGGTCTCTTAAGTTCTTCCATCACCCTTTTAAAACATATTATTTGAGCCATAGCCCAATATTATGGCTATGTATTACTTTTGGCTACCAAACTTTGTTTTTTACTCTTCCAAGTTACTAGATTCTTCCACAAAAAAAGTGTAATACCTAAAAGTTGACCTTCTATTAGTAAGGGCCCAGTCCATATTAATGTAGACTTAAAACTCTTTTTTGATCACTTTTCTTAAAGAATAATCCTTTTCTTGGAGTTTCCTTTTAAGTATCTTAGGTTTCTGTAAATGCTTCCAAGTTTTCTTCATAGGGAATATGTGTAAACTAGCTTACAACTGATAGCAAAGGAAATATCTGTTCTGGTGTAGGCTAAATATAATAGTTTTCCCATTAGTCATTAATAGCAACCTCTATCCATTGTAAATCCGTGCTTAACTTCACCCAATTTTGAGTTAAATTCCATATGAGTATCTGATGATTTACATCCACTCATCTTTGTTTCTTTTAGAAGGTCCAATATATACTTATGTTAGCTAACTATTATACCCTTCTTATGTCTCACAATTTTCATCCCCGAGCAAGTATCTAAGAGACCCCCAAGTCTTTAATTTCAAACTCATTTCATTGATCTTTTAAAAAAAATTTCAATTTCCTCAAAATCATTGTCAGTGAGGATAATGTTATTTACATATACAATTAGAATTACAGTCCTTCTATAGAAATTTATAAGAATAGAATATGGTCAAATTACTCTTTTAACAAAACCTTAAGACTTTAGAAATCTTGTGAATATGTCAAACTAAGCCTTTGGTGATTGCTTCAACTTATATTAAGATCTTTTTAGCTTGCATATCCTTTTTTAGAAGCTTTCAGTAAATCTTGAAGAAGGCTACATATACACCTCTTCTTCTAAATCTTCATTTAGGAAGGAATTTTTTTTACACCTAATTGATATAAAATTCAATCTACATTAACTATAATAGAAAACAACAATGCAACACCCTCACATTATGTAACTTAGAAACAAGTAAAAAAGTTTGTGAATAGTCAATGTTATGGGTTTACATAAACCTTTTAGCAATAAGGTGAGCCTTATATCTTTCAAGTGATCCATAGGAATTATACTTCATGGTGAACATGCATTTGCATTGGACCAGTGTTTTCTTTTTCAAAAGATCAACTTCCTTCCACATTGTATTCTTCTCCAAAGCTCTCATCTCTTCTAGTGCTACATCACTCTACTTAGGAATATTTAAAGCCTTTTGTATATTCTTAGGAATGGAAACATTGGACAATTGAGAAATATATGCTTGAAATGATGAAGTTATACTTTGAATAAGAAGTTATACGTATAACAGTAATGGGTAAATCTAAGGTTTTATTCGACTCTAGAATAGATCTTGGTTCAAGTGATACTGACTTAATAGAAATAAGCTTAGATTGAGATATACTTGGTTGGTCTCTAATTTCTATATTTGTTTTTAGGTTAGATTCTTGACCATACATGTTGTAATTTGTCTATGTTTTTCTGTTGTTTTGGATATTTTCCTTTTAAAAAAATTGTTTAAAATGATTTCCATCTTGTCTCACACATATTTCATTATTTTCTTGAGATTGAACTTATTAAAACATTGAGAATGAATCTTTTTGAAATAAGATTATAGAAAATATTTGCATAATTATCAGCGTTTGTCCATAGTCTCATTTTTTGTGAGTATCAAAAAATGGATCTTCACTATATGTCTTCCCTTAAGTTGAGGTTACAGGAAAAAAAAAGGGTATATCTTTAGAAAAGGTGACAATCCATGGAAATAAGAATTCTTTTTGATACTAAATTAAAACACTTGTACCCTTTTTGAGTGGAAGGATAACCAACAAATTACATTTATCATATTAGAACATCTATCTAAATTTTCCAATACTACTATGTAATTTATTTCTTAGTCCATATTAATCATATTTCTTAATGAAGGTGTTCTTTTTGACATTTAATTATCTTTAATCGACTTCCTTAAGTAGATAATGATCGATCATCTCGATCCAAAAAGAAAATAAAAATAAAACAAGTATAAGTTGGCAAATCGCATAATTAATAACATAAAATTTCTCCAATGTTTATATAGTTTGAAAAAGAATATATTAAAAAGAAAACATATGATGCTTGCTTATTAATATATGAGTTGATAAACTTTGACATACTTTTATTATTGTTATGCTTTCGTATTAATAAAGATTAGCCAATAAAAAGTGTCATTTACTTATTATTCAGACAAATTACGTGATCTAATTTTTTAAGGTTTTACAAAAATTTATATAAATACTTAAATCCTTAGAATTTATAAGTTAATTCCTAACAGTCAACTTCTATTAATAACAACTTTTATTTATAGGAAATTTAATATTAAATCCCTTAATTTTTAATTATATGAATAAACTTTTATCTTTATTTTGTATTAGCTAATAAATTTTATCTATCAAGATTATTTTATGAACAAATATTAGTGTTAAAGATTAATATATAAATTTCAAAAATTTTAAAAATTTATTTAAATTTTTGTTAAATTTTAAACATGAGCTTGCATATTTAACTATATTATTTATTAATGTATATAAATTACAAATTATGAGAAAATATACCATCATTAATGTATTAATGTATGTAAAAAGAAAAGTCAAGAAGAAGCAACACATCTTAAATGTCAATTCCTCTATTATCTTACAAATAAGAGTACCACATTTCTCAAGTAGAGATGTGCAAAAGTCAGGCCATCATCTTAAAATATTGTTAAAAGAGTTCTAAATCTCTATCAAAATCAAAATACAAACTAAACTTCTTATATGTCTTTTTGCACCAGATATATTAAATTAAATCTTAAATTTTAGAGCATGTGTCAGATCTAGACATCCAACTTTCACAGGAAACTAAGTTCAACTTTGACAATTAGATGATCTATCGAAATTTGAAACTTATATCCATTTTATTATATTTTTATTAATTTATTTGATACTTTTTTTAGCAGTTCTCTTATTTGTAAGAAACCAAACAAGAAGACTTTATGTATGATTCCTTCATGTTATATGACTTGTGTTTATCATGAAAATTATCTTAGAAATAAAGAGTAAGAGATATTTAGACTTCTGTTGTATAAAATATAATCACTGAATGAAACTGATCATAAATGACCCTGAGACGTACAAGTAGTCTTCTGATACTATAAGCTTCAGAAAATTAAATAATGTAAGTTCTTCCATGTATGGATAACTTGAGAATGTTCGTGTTGATTTATGCCCTACAATCAATCGCTTTAGTTATAGTTTAATGACAATTATTTAAAGATATTCTTTATCTTATACATTTTTAAAGATATATGATAAAGATCATAGGATAATTATGAATTACAAATTATATTATACTGAGATTACAATTATAAGATTCATATTGCATTTATGTATTACCCCTATATTGTTCATAGTTATTATTCTATTAAGACTGGACATTAATAAAATGTAAAAAGTCTAGCAAACATTTTGTTTTTCCTTATGAAAAAAGTCGTGGATTTTATAGACTAAAGTATGAAGATACTTAAACAAATGTATGAGTACTTGTTAGATAATAAGTTCACTTAATAGACTCAATATGAAAAATCCATTTAGAACATTACTTGTATGTTTATAAAATTCTCACTGTGATAATGGTATAAGTGATCCTTTAACTTGTAGTCTTCAAAGTTATCTTATATAGAGATTGTTATGTTTTGATATTTCTTATAACCTATTTAATCAGAGGTCATTTAGTCGATGGTAATTAGATGTAGAGTGAATTATATGGAAGTAGTTAAGTGATCAAAATAAGATTCATAACTCTAAAGTAATTAGGGAGAATTTTTTGTTCTTTTCGATTAGTATTGATTCAGAAAATCATTGGCCAAAGTAAAATAATGTTTTATAAATAGTTTACAAATGTTATTAATTAAATCAACAACTAATGACAAAAAAGTAAGATGATTAGAGTTAAATTGGAGTAGACGTTATTTTCTTACTCTATGTCTAATCAGAATATTGTATGATGAAAAAATTGAATTATATGAAAAAATCATTTATAGAAAGGTTAGTCAAAAACTACTTTAACATTCTTAAATATTTGGATATTTATATGATGCGTTGCTAGATGTCAATCTTGATATATAATTATAAATTGTTTAATTAGATAATTAAAGAGAAATTAAAAGAAGTTTTAATTTATCTAATTCTAAATATGAATTATAATTATACGTTATATTTATTATCAACACATTTGGGAACCTATTGAGTCTCACGTGAAGAATAAGTTGAAGAAAGCAAAAATATTTTAATTAAGTTGAAAAGTTTGAGAAACTTTATGATTAAATATGAGATATTTAATAAATAAGGATCAATATTAGATATTAGATCTTATTTGAGAATAATTGATATTTAATTAAACTTGTTTATAATTCTAACTAAAGTTTAATTGAAATTAGAATTTAATTTCAATTAAATTACTAAAACGTTCAATCTTTATTATAATTTATAAATAGACTTAAGCTATAATAAATCTAACACTTTTTGCTTAATCCTCTCTATTAAAGGTACAGAGTTCTATCAATCTATTATATGAATATTGTTAGAGGATGGGTAATTATGCGATTATGGTCACTGAGGTGGATCAATTTGAACAAGAATATGGTAAAGCCTTGGAATAAGGTGTAAATTAAGATTTATGCTTTTTATGATTTATGTGTTAATTATTTAATAGAATTAAAGTGATCTTTGTTCTCAAGAAATCAAGATACAAAGAAAAATTTGCAATTATTTCGCTACGTTCAGGATCATATTTTGTCCCGATTTTTCAAAGGCGGTGTCATGACCGGATTTTAATTCTATAATTTGATTAAAGTGACTTGATTGATATTGATTTGATTAAAAATAACAAGGCTTAAGATTAATTAATTAAAACCTCATATGCTAAAATTCAATATACGCAGACTTCTATTTGTTCTGGAAACTATATAGTTACGCCCTATTCTGGATCCTGTATTTTACGTCTTCCATGGAAATTTTCGGATTGTTTTGTTTCTAAAAAATACAAAACCCTCCATGATTATTTCTGAAAAACAAAATCAAGAACCCCTATGCGTTTATGAAGGTGGGTTATACAATTTCGAAAAACGTGTTGTTTGTGAATTGGTTTTATTTTCTGGGTTGTGTGTTGTATTTTCGGCTAGATATTATGTGTTGGAGAAACACCAGACGCCACTGTTACGTATATTTGTGGTGATACTGAGGAGTGAACGTAACTTGAGGGTGGGTGGGTTAACGTGGTTGAGAACTTACGTCACAGCAGAGAGAGATCGAGAGAGAAGAAGAGGAGAAAAACACGAGAGTGAAGTTTGAATAAAGACAACTGTATTCTGTTATAGCCACCAGATATATGTCAAATCTCGGGGTATATATTATTGATACGTTGCGTATTATGTTTGTAATGCATCACCATTTCAGTCTCCATTTAAGTTGCTTCCTGAGTTGGGTCGTCTTCTTCGTTTATTCTGTAACGGCCATTGGTCAAGGAGCTTGTGTCTGGTGAAGGAGCTGGAGCGACAGTCGCCCCTGGCTAGACGAGAGTCGCCCAGGTCATAGGAAGCAAAACAAGGCGAACAGAGGCGTGAAGGAAAACCAAAAACCAGGCAGCGGCGACGAAAAACCCTAACGTAGCGTTTGACTGCCGTTCTTATGGGTGAGATAAGAATAACAAGAACGCAAAAGATCTGTAACTCGTAATATTTGCTTACTTTACTCACCTATTTTTGTTCTGTCTTCGTAATATAAGGATAGAAATTTTTTGTTTCTTCCAAAGTTGTGTTACAAGATTTTTTGTCCTAAGAACAAAGACAAAATACATAAGAAAATGTCAAAAATATCCCTCCTCTTATATAAATAATTTTTTATTCTTAATTATATTATTAAACTCCTCATCATCATCATCATCATAAATATTATAATTATAAAATTTAAACTTCTTTTTCTTCTTCTTCTTATTATTATTATAAAATTGAAACTTCTTCTTCTTCTTCTTCTTATTATTATTATTAATTTAAACTTATTACGATTATGATTATGATTATCATCATCATTATCATCATCATCATTATTATTAATTTATTATTATTATTAATTATTGATAATAAATTTTGTACTTATTATTTATTATAATAATAATAATATAATTAATTTCATTATTATTATTATTTATTGTTATTAATAATAATAATAATTATAAATTTTGTAATTATTATCATTATTATTATTAATTATTTTTATTACTGTTATTATTAATTATTGTTACAAATTTCCTACTTATTATTATTATACAAAATTAATTTTCTTATTATTATTTTTATTATCATTATTATTCATAATTACTTTTCTTATTATTATTATGATTATTAAATTCCTTATTATTATTAATTTTATTCCTTTTCTTCTTTTATCATTATTTATTATTATTATTGTTGTTATTATTATTATTATTATACTAAATTAATTTCTTATTATTATTGTTATTATTATTATTTGTTAACTTTTTTACTAATACAAATTATTCGTTTTAAAATAATTAATGAATTACATACTTTTAATCATATTATACTACAGGGGCATTTTCGTCATTGATACTGTTTTTATGTTCTGTCCACTGCAACCAAATATATTTCTGTCCTTGAAACGGAGACAATTTTTTTCCGTTTTGTCCATCACAACCAAACACCTCACTGTCTCTAATTTTTATTCTCTTCTGTCTTCAAATTTTTGTCTCATTCCGTATCTGGAGTAATCAAATGCAACGTAAATTTTGAAAATGCATGCCCCACATTGGGACACAACATTTGGGGAAAACGCCGTTGACTTGCATGTGCCTCACAAAAAGCTTCTGACACGTGTATTGCTTACATCAGATAGTTCGACTTCTTTTTGTTTAATTTTTATATATTTTAGACCTTAATTTTAATTAAATTAGTTTAATTCTGATTAAATTAGTTTAAATCTCTAATAAATTTAGAAAAGTGTTTTCTAATTATTTGCAAATTTTTTTCGATGAGTTATTTTATTAGGAATACTTTTGAGATTTAGTTTAATTTTTCAAAGAATTGAATTATTAAATTTAAAAATTATCAAATTAATAATTATAATCAAACAAATATTTAAAATAGTTATTTTTAATAATTAGATTATTTTAGATAACTAATATAATGAGTTTTATTAATTATGATGAGATCTTAATTTTAATATTGAAGTAATTATTTTTCTTAATATGATTAAGATTAATAATTATATTGATTCTTAATTAATTTTAGAAAAGTAGTTTCTAAAATTAGAGTTATTTTTTCAATTAGACTGAAATTAATAATTAGACTCCATAAATTTAAGGAAATTATTTTCTTAAGTTATGAAGAAAGATGTTTCTTAATTAAATTTATTTATTTCAATTGATTAAGATAAATTAAATTTATAAATTTATTTGTTCAGAGAATTATTATTCAATTTATCTAGAAATTGTTTCTCTATTCATGAATAATAATATTTTTGATTTTTTAGAAAGGTTATTTTCTTGATTAAAATTTAAAAAGTGTTTTCATTTATTAATTAACAAAAATGAGATTTCTTAATGTTTTTGAAAATAGATTTCTAATTTATTAAAGAAAGATTTTTTAATTAATTAGGAAATTTCTCTAAATAAATAATATAAAATACTTTCTTAATTAAATTTAAAATTGTTTTATTTAATTTTGAAAGTAGTTTGCTTTTAAAATTAAGAAATAATTTCCTGATTACGAAAAAGTAATTTCTAATAAGATTAGAAACAGTAATTTCTAATCTCATTAAAAATTAGATTGAAGATAATTTTTTGATTACGAAAAAGTAATTTATAATAAGATTAGAAACAGAAATTTCTAATCTCATTAAAAATTGGATTGAAGATAATTTTCTAATTAGATTAAAATGTGTTACTTATATAATTTTGAAAATGAGTTTTTCTAAATTATAATATGTAAAAAATAAAATTTACTGAAAATTTTTCTCAATTAAATTTTGTTAAAGGAGTCAAGATAATTGGAAATAGTTTCTAATGGGATTTGAAAGTTGTTTTCATATCATATTAAATATCTATTTAGAATAGGAAGTTAATTTATTTCAGTAGATTTAATATAATTTATTTTTTCAAAGAATTGGAAATATTATTTTAGACTATGAAGATTAATGACTATAATCAAATATAGCTTGATATTATGCACATAATTTGATTACGAGTGCATAAGTTGTATATATATAAACATGTTAAATTATATGTTTTATATATGTGATATTTTATATGCAATTTTGTATTTGATTAAACGAATGAAATTAAATCTATCATTAAAATGTTAAGTACATATTGAAAACGTGATTGTAGTCTTCCACTATTATAAGAATAAACCAAAATTTTGTTTATTGTTAGGCTTATTGACCAAACTCAAGGTCACTGTAACTCGAATATGTCTAATCTTAATTGGTAGTCATAACATATAATTAATTACTATACAATGCTCTGAGTAGAATTTACCTTGTTTAGTATAGTTAATACTAAGTGAACCAAGTTTCTTGGATATAGGATATGTTTGAGAAGAGTTCTTAAAGTTAAATGGAAAATTGCATGTTAATTATACAATTTTGTTATAATTCATATTGAGGATTCGGTGACAAAGTTTTAGAGATATTTCAAAATCATATATATAACAAAATGTAGTAACACTTTGAGTTGACTAATGTCTGATAAACTTAGATGACAACATGTAAGATGTACATCAACACTATAATAGCAAGATGCAAGAGGTTGCATGGATTGGAGCTGAAAGGTATAATACTTTGATGGAATTGTTTCACTTAATTTAGCCCACTAAAAGTATAAACATGGACTATAATTAAAGGCATTTAACATAGGGTGACAGTAGTTGTCATAAGAAAAAAATGATTGCATGACTTTTCTTGCCTATAAGATATATGATAGAGATCATATGTATTTCTAGTTCATGTTTATGAGTATTTGATACCGAATTTAGATTTGACATTATTATAATGTTCAATGCATGATAAGAATAGATTGTTAAGTAAAAGTAGTTGATCCAATTTTATATAAATAGTTTGTATGTATTGGATCAAAGAGGACTTATGCTTAACATAAGTGGTAAGAATAAAAGTTGGATAACCAAGACTATCCTTTTATGTCATATTGGTTAAATCAATATACTGAGAATCATAAAGTTAAATATAAGGATATTTGTATTCTTTTGATTACGAATTGTATGAAACTTGTGAAACTTGTCAAGTTAAAAAAAAATCAAATCAACATTTAATAAATAGATGATGATGGTAATAAATTGTTAAATCTTATACAAATGATGTATTGGATGGAATAATAATTATAAAAGGATGATACTTATATTTCATTAAATTACTAATGAATTTATGTGATATAGTCATATGTATTAAATGAAATAATTATTTAAAATTTAGAACATTTCAAATTGTTTAAACCTAAGTAAAAATTAAGTATTGAGAATGCTAATGCACTTTGATGAGATCAATTCAGTGAGTTTTATGTTTTCAGTTATTGTTGGACCCCGAACTTTCGGTGAAAATTAGAAATATTAAAATAAATTCAATGAGTGTTTCGGATATGAATTGTGTTATAGATGTTATTGTGCTTAAAGGAAAATGATGAGAAATGGAGTGATTGGTTTTGATGACTTTGAAATTTGAGTAGAGTTGTTTGAGTTATGAAAGTTAAAGTGAATGGGTTGATTGAAATGGAGTTGAAAAGCATGAAATAGAAAGTGAAAGTGTGAAATTTTGAAGAAAATAGAAAGTTTGACTTGAAAGTTGAATTTTGATTTAGGCACATGTTGAGAAAACGATCTTAATAAAAATTGTAGCTTATGTTGAGAGCTTTTCGTAGCCATAAAGTTTGCTATTTTTCGATATCGGGATCGAAAGTTATGATCTTTGAAAGTTAAGAGTATTTTGCTTTGGTTTTGAAAAATGCTCTAAGTGTAGGATTGTATATGTTGTGTTTTGAGGCGATTTCTGGACTATTGTGGTTTGGATTGGATCAAATGGCATTCTTAAATGTTATAGAGGACTTTCATAGTTTCCCAATGATGTATAATATGCGATTCTTGGTTGTGGAGGTTGAAATACATGATAATGTGAAGTTTGGATATTGCTTAGGTGATTGCAAACAGGGCAGAAACTTTGATTGAAAAATTGACTTAGTTAGAGGTTGAAGTGGCTTTGGAGTTCTTCATGAATAGTGTAGAGCTTGTTTTTATCTTTCCATTGATATAAAGCACGAAAATTTTGGACAAGAGAGGAGAAAGTTATGATTTTTAGAAGTTCTGATGCTGTTTAGTGTGAAGCTGATCGACCAGTCCGTTGTGTGGAGTATTTGACCCATTTAGAGGTCGATCTGATTTTTAAGACCTTCATAAAGGGTTCTTCTACCTTTCAATAGACACCGAGTTTGTCAAATTTGGAGTTCTGGGTCAAAAGTTATGATGTTTACATGTTGAGGTGTTGATTAAAGTTTTGAGGAAGTTATCGATAGGTCATCTTTGAGTGTATTTTTGACCCCTTCAAGGACCGAGCGTGCTTTTGAGTCCTTCTTGAAAATTTTAGATCTTTCTTTTATCTTTCCAACGGTATAAAGTTTGTAAAGTTTGAATATCAGAGTTGAAAGATACAAGAATTACAAGTTATGAGGTTTCTTCGTCTATTTTTCATCGTCTCAATTGACTTTTTGCGTCTCAGTTTGACCGTCTGGGTTACTGTTCATCATCTCAGTTGACTTTTTACGTCTCAGTTTGACCGTCTGAGTTACTGTTCATCGTCTCAGTTACTGTTCATCGTCTTAGTTGACTTTTTACGTCTCAGTTTGACCATCTCACTTACTATACATTGTTACATTCTGATCCATTTTCTACCCTTAAAACGATAGAATAGGCTTTTGAGGTCTTCATGAAAGTTTTAGATCCAGAAGTCCTCTTTCCAATGGTTTAAAAATGAAGTCAATCGGACATCTATAGAAAAAGTTATAGTATTTGTACTGAGAAATGTACATTTCAGGTGAGGGTAGAAATGTGTTGGAGTCTTTTGGCCATAACTTCTTCTCTGGACCTCCAAATGACTTGATTCTTGAACCATTGGATTCGTGAGACATTTCCCTATATCTCCACCAAAAATCAAAGTTATCTAAATTGTATGGAGAGAGATTAAGTGAAAAGAGTAAGACGGATACAGTGAGGGTGCTCTTAAAGGATATGAACTGATGTTATCCCACTGAACATACTTCAGTGTTTTGATGATATCTTGATTTGTAGAAATCAAAATGAGATGATTTCTGATT
>JANITW010000001.1:24286417-24298090 GCA_027564335.1 Erythroxylum williamsii | reverse complement strand
GGATTTGGATTAGTATAGACTGATAGTCTTAAGGTTTCCAACGCAAACGCTTTCTTCGATAATTATGTTCGAATATCAGAAATTGGTTTCGATTCGATTTGATACGAAGTTTGCTTCGTTTCGATTTGCTTCCGCTTTGTGTTATTCGGTTCGCCTTCGGATTCGATTTATCCGATTCGTCATTTGATTCGTATATGATTTTGCTTCTGCCTTATGTTCCTTTATTTCGGTTTGATTTTGTTTCCATTTCATCTCCGGTTGGGATCCAGTTTTCGAACCGGGTCCCAACAGTTATCCATAGGGAATGAGATTCTCTAATAAATACCTTCATAACAAAATTTTATAAGAGTATAGATTTATGTAAGGAGGAAAATACAATATGAGATATTGTATGATACTATATTATTTTTCCTATAGCTATGCCTACTATAATAACTTACTTTCAATAGTTCCAATTGAATCAATTAGTAAGATTTCTTATTAGATATGAAATGCTAAGTTTGTGAAAGATTCAATGTTAATGATCTAAGGATATGATGCTTTATTGAAGTATATATTATCCATTAAGTTTAGAACTAAATTGGATAATAAAAGATTATGCGATATCCAAAAGGTTATATATAATCTTACAAACTTGTTGAATAAATTATTTCAATGTATACTTATAGGAGAATAGTTCTCAGGATAATTAGTGAGAGTAAGATGAAATTTAAAAAGTTCAAATCTTATGACAATAGATCCACTTAGAATTAGTGCCTTTATTAATACATTTGATATATAGTTGAAAGGTTACAAAATGTTGAAAGATTCACTTTCATGATGAATTCAAAGGGTTTGTTTTGAGATGATTGTGAATTTATCATAGTCTATAAGAAGGTTAGAGGAAGTATAGTTGTCTTTTTAGTGGAAGTATATGGAAACATATTGATCACAGAAAAAATAATTTTAAATTTCAATTTTTAAAAATATAATTGTCCAAGAACAACTCTTGCTAGATATAAAAATGTAAGAACTTAATTATGAGAATTAGAGCTATATAGATAGATTGGAGGTTGTTCACCTATTCTAAGTCCAAGTACATAGATAATGTACTAAAGATATTTAGTATTTGTGATATCATATAGTTGTTAAGTATTAAAGAAATCTATTATTCTACGTTTGAGTTGATATTTGAGTTTAAGGTGATAATAAAATTTACTTTAAAAATTAACCCTAGTTAAGGTTTATTTACTTAGAATAATATCATTTAAGATTGGAAATGTTCCACTGTGGCAATGGTTGCTGCTTAAGCCATAATACATTTTTCATTTAGTGAAAATGATTAAATGGATCAATAAGTTCTTTAATGAACTTGATATAGTTCCTTGCATTGTTCAAGATACTAATATAATGTAGAACATTAAAGCTATTAGGCATGCAAAAGGAGCTAAGGCCTCACCAAAGATCTTACGTATTTAGGAAAATTTTCTTAATTATAATATGATGATAATTAAGATGAAAGTTGTAAGATTTAAGGAAGTGTTCAATAAAGAATACTATAAAATTATCTCATTAGGTCACTGTCCCAACCGTAGCATAGCCATCATATGGTAATATGATATGAGATCTTTAAATGATTGACTTAGTTTAAGTGAGAGATTATTGGTTTATGCCCTATAGTCAGCTTTGGTTGTAATTTAGTGACAATTATTTAAAGGAATTATTTATCTTGTACGTATTTAGATATATATGATAAATTTCATGGGATAATTATATATTATATATGAAATTACATTGAGATTATAATTATGAGATTCATATTGCATTTATATATTATCCCTAAGTTGTTCTTAGTAATTGAATTAAGACTAGACATTAATAGAACGTAAAAAGACTAGCGTAAGTTTTTTTTTCTTATGAAGGAAGTAGTTAATCTCATAGACTAAAGTATTCAGATACTTAAACAAATATGTGGATGCTTATTAGAGAACAAGTTCGCTAAACAAACCTAATATGAGAAATCCATTTGGAACATTACTTGTATATCTATGAAATTCTCATTGTTATGATTGTATAAATGATGTTTTAACTTGAAGTTTCCAAAGTTATATTGTATAGACATTGCTATGTTTTAATATTACTTATAACATATTTAATCATGGTTTGTTCAGTTGGTAATTAGATGTAGCAATTATATTGAGGTAATTGAGTGATCAAGATAGGATTCATCACTATAAAGTAATTAAGGAGAATATTTTGTTGTTCTTAATTAGTATTAATTCAAGAAATCTTTGGTCAAGATAGAATGACATTTTGTAATCAATTTACAAATGTCATTAATTGAATCAATAGTTAATGATGGAGAACTCATATGATTTGACTCAAAATAAAGTAGACATTCATTTCATACTCTATGTATAATCGAAACATTGTCTAATGAAAGGATTGAATTATACAGAAAAATCATGTATAGAAAGGTTAGTCAAAATCACTGTAACATTCATGATGTACTTTTAGATGTCAATCTTAATATATGACTATAAATTATTTAATTGAAGAATTGAAGATAAATTAAAAGAAGTTTTAACTTATCTAATTATGAGTATGAATTATAATTATAGATAATATTTATTACCAAATATTTGAGAACTTAATGGGTCTAATATAAAGAATGAGTTAAAACGAACAAAGATATTTTAATCAAATTAGACTTAATTATAAGTTTGAGAAACTTTATAATTAAATATGAGATATTTAATAAATAGGGATCAATATTACATATTGAATCTTATTTGGGCATAATTGGTATTTAATTATATTATTTGTAATTCTAATTAAAGTTTAATTGAAATTAGAATTTGATTTCAATTAAATAATTAAATCATCCAAACTTTATTATAAATAAGTTTAAGCTTCAATAAAGCTAATACTTCAGCTTAACCATCTTTGTAAGAATTACAAAGTTCTCTCAACATGTTCTGTGGATAAAGTTAGAGGCTGGATACTTGTACGACCATGGTGGTTGAAATATACCAATTTTGGAAAATATTCACAGGATATGTCAAGAATATGATCAAGAATTGGAATAAGGTATGAATTAAGATTCATACTTTATTATAATTTATGTGCTACTCATTTTAAAGAATTAAGTAATCATGATTTTCGGGAAATCAAAATAAGAAAAAGTTTCTTAATTATTTTATTATATAGGGATCGTATCTCATCCCAATTTTCCAACAGTCTATTAACTTAAATACAACTTGATGTTAATATTTGATATTTTAAGTGATTAACTATTTCCATATAAATGTTCGTTTTTGCGGAAATTAGTAATACCTTAGAAGTTTATAACAGAAATTAAGAAGATGTTGAAAAACTTCCTCTGAAAAGGATCCTCCACAAAACACTATAGATTTTGATTACGATGGTCAGAAGGTACACTTTAACTAAGAATAGAAGATTAGGTTATAAAAAATATCAATAAAGTTTGTTTAGAGAAAAGATTGTAGATGTTGTTTAATGATTCTTAATTCATTTGGGTTAAATAGATTTACTTATATATTATAAAAGATCAATATATTTAGAAGATGTTTACATCCCACACTTGATAATGGAGTTGGAATACTGAATGTTACCACATTCTTAAATACCTAAAACTTCAAATTACAAAATTTTCTACTTAAAACCTTATTATTCTAGCAAATACTATTCACTTTATAAAATTTTCACGGAGTTTCCTCTATTTACTTAGAACTACTTGCAAGAATCAATACATTTCTTATTCATTTTATTCAACTATACATCTTCATGTCAAGCTAATAATTTTTCCATCCTTCAATACATTTCAACTCATCTAAACTAAATTTCATACATAACTTTCATAGTCAATTCACAACATAATTTTATAAGAACCTTCATTTCTTTATGTGTCATAACTCGGGAAAAAAGTCTATAGTACATCCATGTCAAAGTCTTCCTCAATCTTCTATGTGACTCTAGTCTTTGTAGTAGATCCACCATAATTTTCTTCTAATTTTCTTTAAAACGTACGTGCGCAAAGAAAACCATGCCCTAAGCTATAAGTTTAGTGGTGTTCAAACAATTCCATTTCTCATCTAATTCAATCCATTCAATTATAACATGTATGACATATAATATATTTTTTTAAATATAAATATCTTGATTTATTTTTAAGAATAACTAGGCATTAAAATTAATTTATGAAATATAAGCATGTATCTATTATATTCATTCATATCTAATTATATAATGATCAATACATTGTACAAATTAATTTTAAAACCAATTACTACTTTCAGTTGAATTTCTTTCATCATTAGTGATGCATTTATATATTTTTTTGTAATTGCCCTAAGTAAAATCCAACAGAATTGCATTACTAAGTTGAATAAGCAGGATTTTGAAAATATGGGATTGAGTCAGTCCATAACACAAATCAAATAATTTACATCAAAATTCGAGCTCTTGGAACTATATAGTTTGGTAATACATATTATGACGTAGTACTGCTAACTCCCTAATTGGTATGCTAATCTTATCACATTCCTCCAATTCCATCGATTTTACTAGGGGCAAATATAATTAAATTATATTGACATTTAATGATATAGTCTCATGATAGCCTAATCAAGTTATTCCATATTTGACCAAAGTAAATGTCACTCCTTAATGTCTTTTTTTTTCATTATTGGTTTTAATTTAGTTTATATAACATTCAAGACATATTCATCTACCAATTAGTCAAAATAACATAAAAATTTCAAATTTCCAAATTCAAACATAATGTATGCCAATTGGCGAAAATACAAATTATAAGTCTAAAATCAAAAGTAATCACATATACTACATTTAGCATCCAATTAAATATTTTTACCAACAATTTTATAAACACCTTATTTTATCTCAAGAACCCTAAATTACATAATACAAAATTTCTAGGGAAAAATAAAATTGCTTGAACATATATCAAATTGATGTCCAGTTCTTTAAATAAAGCTTCAATAAACTTTAGTTTCACCTTTGGTTCCTTATTCCTTTTCTTTCCCTTTCTCTGTCTCCTTCAATTCCTCTTATTTATCTTCATAATATTGCATAACAATTCAATTTCATAAATTTTTATTCAATAATGCATGCAACTACATTAAAATCATGTACTCAAATAACCAAAGCTCCATTAACTTTCCTTATTAATTTCAAATACTATTCTTCAAGAAGACCCGTAGATTTTTTCTTCATCTTTTTCCCAAAATTTTTATTGGTATAGTGAGCTTAGGGACCCTAGGTTGATGATTTCATGTTTAATAGTTGATTTAGGGATTAAAAATAGTGAATTTGACTTTAAAATGGAAGAAAATGAAAGAAAGGGGAGAAGAAAGAGGGAGGGATGTTCTCGGCAAAGTTGGGGAACGAAGAGCATAGTTGGGTGACAAAACCAACAATGTGGTCCCTTAATAATATCCTTAAGTTTTTTATTTTTTATATTTTAAGAACCAAAATTAACTCAATTTTAATCCATTAGTTAGATTTAATCCCACTAAAATATCAACCTCACATAAATATCTTAATTAATACTGTTTATTTTGGGTTTGACTTTTACCCCTTTAATGAGACAAAGTTTGACCACTGATCAACTCTTGATTAAACCCTTAAAATAAACTCATTTTGACCTCAAATTTGATCCTCAGGTTGTCCTTGAATAATACTATCCAACGCCAAATAAAACAAAGTACAGTTTGGGTCTCGGGTGTCACTATTCACCTAGGGATGTACTATTCAGAGCCCAAAAACTAATATTCATGAAATGAAGATTTTTGGGGCATTACAATATGAAAACTAAGTCATCAAACTCTTATACATTGAACTAAATTCTTAGACTTCATAACTTATTAAATATGAAAATTATGTTTATCATTGGAAATGGACGCAAGACCTAGTTCTGGTATGATTTTTGAAATAAGTTCGATCTACTTTGCAAGGTCTCTGGTTTTTCTTGAATTCCAAGATGAATAGGGTGGAATTGGACGAGAATTGGTATATTGCAAAATAAGATGTACCAGAATTATTATGGATAACATCCCTAGTCATAAACCTTGTTTGAGCAGAGAAGATCAAGTATAGGTAGGCCATAACTCCAATGTCTTCAAAACTAAATTATGTGTAGTAGTACTCTTTAGTTGTCCAAAGCAACCTACTATATGAAAAAAAATTAGTACGGTTTCCAAATAATCTTTCAAAGCAACTTAGTCGTCCAAAACAACCTGCTATATGGAGAAAATTAGAACATATTCCAAATAATCTTTCAAAGGAACCTATTCTAATAGATGGTTATTAGACAAACCTTATTAACTAAAGATAAATTAAAAGGAATCCAAGCAAGTCTGTGTGTAGTTTACGTGGTGATAATCGTAAAAGTATCAACTATATACTACATTCGTCTAGCTTCTCCGTCAACTTTTAGAGCAACTGCCCTAAGATGTGTAAGCTGTCCTTTATTGGCTCTACACACAGGGAATAGTGTTCAAACTTACCCTAAGTTATAGGGTTTATATGTTATGGAAAAATAGGAACACAAGAATCTTTCAACCTAAATCACATTCAATCTAAACAACCACATAAGGTTTCTCAAATTAGACTAGACAAATCATTTTATCACAAAATATTCAAATGGAAATGAGTAAGGATTTAGGTTCTATTTGGTCTATATAGGTTATAAGTGTTTTTTTAACTTCATTTTAAAGAATACACTGGTCGTTTAAGATTTAAGTTTTAGTAGTTTGTGCTCATAGTTGTAGTTGGTTTTTATTTGATTAGCTACTAATGTTAGCAAAAAAATATGTATAATATTTACAATGGTACAAATATCAAAATATCAAAAAGTTAGATTACAATGTGTTTATACAATGTATGATAAAGCAAATACACGCAAGAGGGGGGTAAATTGTGTGTGAAAATTTTTTCAAGGTACTTTCAAATTAATAAGATCTTGTTAAATAAAATAAATTTATAAATAGAAAGGTCCTATAAACTTTTGAAAGGATTATATTAATGATGAAAATGAAAGGAGCATGCTAATACTCAAAACAAAAGGAGTTTGTTTAATCGATAGGAACCTACTAGTGCTCATAAAGAAAGGAGTCTATTAGACGATAAAAGCTTGTTAAATGATAAGAGTTTGTTAAACGATAAATAATGTTAAAACATTTTAAACAGAAGGCGTCTGTTAAAACTTGAATACTTTTTTAAAAAAAGAGATCTTCTCTTCCTATAATTCATTCTTAGGAGATTAGTATACATACATGAGTAGTACAATAGAAGGGATCTACTGCTATCGTATCTTATCAGTTAGTTAATATCTAATCATATATAATAATAGTTAGATAGCTCATATTTACTCTGCATATCTTGCTAACACTCCCCCTCAAGTAGTGTTTGAACATCTTTTATGCCTAACTTGTCCAATGCGCCATGGAAAGCATTCATGGTGACAGATTTTGTAAGAAGACCTGTTAGTTGATGTCGTGATTGTACATAACGAAATTGAATGATATTACCGTCTAACTTTTCTCTAATAAAGTGCTTGTCAACTTCCACATACTTCATATGATCATGTTGAACCATATTCTGTGTTATCTCAATTGCTGCCTTATTATCACAATGCAAGTTTATGGGTAGTGTGACTTCAATCCCCAAGTCTCTGAAAATTCATCTTATCTACAACAACTCACACAGTGCATGAGTCATGTTTCTAAATTCTGCTTCAACGCTTGATCTAGCCACCACTTTTTGTCTTTTAATTTTCCAAGTTACGAGATTACCACCCACTATTGTTAGATAGCCAGTAGTAGATCTTTTGGTAGTCTAGTCATCTGCCCAATTCTGATCTGAATACCCTTCAATCTTAATGTTTCCATTCCTCGTAAAGAATAAACCTCATCCAGGTATGCCTTTTAAATACTTCAACACTTGTATAGCAGCATGTAGATGATCCTCATTGGGGGCATGCATAAACTGGCTTACTCATAGAATATGCTAAATCTAGCCACGTATGTGTGAGGTAATTCAATTAAACATGTTTCTGCAAGTAGGTCCAACGTATAATTTTTGTGTGTGAGTGCAATTCCACGATTTGTTCTAGTGACCTCTATTTTGAGAAAGTAGTTGAGCTCTCCAATATCTTTCATCTCGAACTTCGTTGTCAAGTGTTTCTTCAAGTCATTAATATCCTTTTGATCACTTTCAGTAATGATCACGTCACCCACATAGATGAGCATCATTGTAACTTTTCCTTCTACCTATTTTACAAAGAGTGTATGATCAACATTATTCTGGTTATAACCAAACTCCTTCATAATAATTGTAAGCTTGCCGAACCAAGCTTGTGGTGACTGTTTCAGCCTATAGAGTGACTTTTAGAGCTTGCACACTTTGTCTTTATGTATTCTTGAGCACTCAACTCCTTTTGGAATGTCCATGCATACTTCTTCCACCAATTCCCCATTAAAAACTCATTGTTTACGTCTAGTTGTTGAAGAGTCCAATCTTTGTTTGTAGCAATTAAGAGTATGATTCAAACGGTGTTCATCTTCGCAATAGGAGGGAAAGTCTCATCGTAATCCACTCCATACTTCTGTGTATATCCCTTTGCGATAAGTCTAGCTTTGTAATGATCTTGGCTACTAACCGCCTTGATCTTTGGTGTGAATACCCATTTACAACCCACTGTTCTCTTTCCTTCAGGTAGAGCCACCAACTCCCATATATTATTTTTGTGCAAGGCCTTTAGTTCTTTGTTCATTGCTTCCTTCCATTTTGGGTTATTCAATGCTTCCTGTACATTCATGGGTATATGAACATTATAGAGCCCAACAGTTATTTTGACATCAGAGGTTAAAATGTAGTTTCATATGGGGTACTTTCTTCATGCCTTTAGATTTGGTTCATATTGCATCTTCGGCACACCCTTTATTATTCTCTGCGAGGTTCTAACATTTTGGTCATTTTCTATGAAGTATGATTCCATTACGGTAAAAGTAATTTCATCTTCCTGTTGTTACTAAAGATCCCCACCTACACACAGTTTATCACGTGGTGATATATCACGAGAAGATTCAGATTCAATATTTACCTGTGGTGGTGCCTCCACGCTCTGGGCTAAGGGGACATTTATAGAGGATCCTTCAG
This sequence comes from Erythroxylum williamsii, assembly GCA_027564335.1. Lineage (NCBI taxonomy): Eukaryota > Viridiplantae > Streptophyta > Magnoliopsida > Malpighiales > Erythroxylaceae > Erythroxylum > Erythroxylum williamsii. Next base: position 24,288,910 of record JANITW010000001.1, on the reverse strand, counting down.
CTAGTGGTGTAAGCAATCTTGGGCTTATTGGTTCTTTTGGGAAGTTTGGTATACTACACAGATGAGTTTCACCCTTTCTAAGTATGGTTTGTAGTTCTGCAAGTTTTCCAAGTTCGTGCTCGATGTCAACGTCCTCCATGCTTCCCTTCTCATTTGCAACATCTATCTCCCCCTGAAGGGAAGTATCATAAGTGATGTAGTATGGCTTAGATTCGACGAAGGTGATGTCTAAAGTAGTGTAGAGTTTACGAGCCTTTGGATCATAACACCTATAACCTTTCTGGAATTCTGAGTAATCGACAAAAATGCACTTTATAATACGTGGATCCAGTTTGCCACGTAGAGGTTGAGGGATATGGATGTAAGTTATGCAACCAAAAATACGAGGTTTTAGATTTGGTATGTGTGGAATATCTAATAGAGACTACAACTTTTGCAGTAGAGTTTGGAAATCCAAAGAGCTGGAAGGAACTCGATTTATCAGATAAGTAGCAGGTTTCACAGCCTCTCCCAAATAGATTCGAGGCATATTCATAAAAAAAGTGAGGCACGGACCATTTCAAGGAGTTGTCGATTCTTACGTTCAGTTAATCCATTTTGTTAAAGAGTGTAAGAGTGTAGAACCCCATTCTCATAGTGCATATCCTCGAACATACCAACGGTATTCGAGAACATACTCTACAAGGGTGACGTGCTAGAATAGTCAGTCAATCATAACTATTAAAAACTTTTCACAAATCACACGTATGTTTCGGAAAACTACTAATCAAATTGGCCCACTTTTTTTCATAAACATCATAATCACAATTATTATTACACTCATTTACAAAAATTTCCAAATTGGAAAGCCATTATAAAACATAATTATTCAGATACAAATGACACAATAATTGTGCAATATTTTCTTTAATACAAAATAATTAAAAATCTATGCAAACACTAGCTGATCCTGACTTCTATCTCTTACTCAAATGCGGTGGTTAAACTCCAATTTGTCTAACTGGAGATTTTCTCTAAGCCTAAAAAATGTTGCAAATTTTGGGTTGAGTTTTGTGAACTTAGTGAGTAGACCATCCTCGATGGCTCACTCAATCACATAACACATTAATTCATATACTTACAAAATTCATATCACTTCATCAATTCAACATCTTGAATCACATACATTTCATATTCACTTAAATCATATTTCACATTCAGAAATCATTCAAACTATTTATTTCAACCATTTAAATCATATATATTAGATGCATATGTAATGCTCATGAGACCCACTTTCAATTGTTATTGTTATGACCGAGTGCCTATTTACTGGCTCATATCCCTTATTGATATCAAGCTTGTGATATTGTTACATATCCCTTTGTGGATACTAGGCACATTAACAACTGAACCTGTGGCTTTTGTGTATATTCCGAGTTTTAAGCTCTTTTTCACTTTCTGAGCTTTAAGCTCTTTTTTGGTGGCTACTTTGGTCATAACAACCTTTGTATTGTCATACATTTATGTAATAAAATGCATCACATTCACATATATTCTATTAGTCACTTGATTTCAGTTTCACATTCACATTCATATTTATCATCATACCTTGGTCTAATATTCAACAATAATGTTGAGTATCATTTATTCATTCAAATTCACATTCAAGGAGCACTTCTAATGATTTTTACATGCATCAAATGTCTCGAACATTTATTGTCTGGAATTAACAAATTCACATCAATCATATTGGTAGCAATTCAATACAGAAATTTAAAACAAACAAACAATGAAAATGAGACCATCTAAGTCCATTTACAATATGCTCCAAATTAACATTTGCTTCTTTGATCCAGAAATGTCTGAATGCAGACATTCTATCTTATATATCAACATTATGCAATACATATATGGTACACACATTATTAATTGCACAATCACATAAACATTTAATTAGACATATATCTATAGGTGTAATATATAATGCATGCTCAATTTAACTATTCCGGGTATGTTTCATTAATTATGTCTCCTAATCATTCAAACCTTATTATTTATATGTGTGTAACAGCCTAGATCACCAGCTCACAGATATTATACGCTTTGGGCCTTGGCCCAGCTAAGCTCTTATAGTTTTGCTTTTCCCGAACTTCATAGGAAGTCACCCATTCTGGTACTACTCTTGTCCTAACACATTTAACCTCAGAGTTATGATGGAATCCGGTGCGTTAGGGCATGAAAAACGTGTCTGTAATGGAAAGGTATCCATACCCTTATAAGGCGTACTTCATTCCCTTCTCTAACCGATGTTGGATCTTATACTCTCCACCCCCCTTAGAGCCCAGCCTAGCTGTAACACCCAAATACCCCCTGGGAGGATACATGGATGCCACCCAAGATAGGACATACAACTCAAAACACACATGCATTTTTCAAAACTAAACGTAACACACATATAATACATCTCATAATTTCAGAAACAAATCCAAAGAATATTTACAGGCCCAAACA
>JANITW010000001.1:24253974-24266866 GCA_027564335.1 Erythroxylum williamsii | reverse complement strand
GCAGTGTTTGACATTATTATAGCAGCTAGAAGATTATACCTATTAATTGAAACGTCAATCTACGTGACAGAAGAAATCTGCGCAGTTAAACAGGAGGAGATTGTTAAGTCAAAACAACTTTACATAAATGATTTCGATGAAGTACAAATAATAATGAAAAAGCAGACAATGAAAAATAGATGAAGAAAAACAGACGGAACCTATTGAAAAGCAGACGAAAGCTGAAAAGCAGACGGAAGTTGACAAGCAGATGGAAGGAAAAGCAGACAGAAGCAAAAGCAGATGAAAGCAAAATAATGGAATAAAAACAGACAGAAGTTAAAAAGCAGACGAAAGAAGAAAAACATACGGAAGTTGAAAAGTAGACGAAACCTAAAGTAGACGGAAGCTGAAAAGCAGACGAAAGAAGAAAAAAAGATAGAGTTGAAAAAAAAACATTTTGTACGGGCAATATTGAAAGACTCAAATGATTTATTAGAGAGCACTAAACGTAGTTTTGTTTGAAGGTATGAATTAGCATTGTACATACAAGTCTTGAAAGATTCATATACAAGAGATATCTAAAACTTCCATGAATTTACTGCACTGATTTATAGAGATTTTGACAAAATGGTCTTTATGAAAGTTGCAAATCTTTTTTTTAAGCTCTGCACAGATATAAAATTTGAAATTTTGGATCAAAAATTATGAAATTTAGAAGTTTGGTTTTAATGAAAAAGAAAAAGTGGAGTTGCACCGTCTTCTAGTGTTTCAAGGTGAAAGCGTTGTACGATAGCACTTTGTTTGAAAGAAGTAAGACGATCAAAGTAAGATATTGAAAAGCAGACGAAAGAAGAAAAACAGACGAAAGTTGAAAAGCGGACGAAAACAAAAGCAGATGGAAGCTGAAAAGCAAATGAAAGAAGAAAAACAGACGGAAGTTAAAAAACAGATGAAAGCAAAAGCAGACGGACGCTAAAAAGCAGATGAAAGAAGAAAAACAGATGAAAGTTGAAAAGCAGACGAAAGCAAAAGCAGATGGAAGCTGAAAAGCAGAAAAAAGAAGAAAAACAGACAGAAGTTGAAAAGCAGACGAAAGCAAAAGCAGACGGAAGTTGAAAAGCAGACGGTAGCAAAAACAAACGGAAGCAAAAGCAGACGCAAGCAAAAACAGACGAAAGCAAAAGCAGACGATGACAGACGAAAGCAAAAGGAGATGAAAGCAAAAGCAGACGATGAGCCATACTTGAGAGAAAAATATTTTGCAAATTATGTAGAGCTATCTTACTGTAACAAAGCTCAAAAAATGACTCTGTCAGCTTCTCTCAACCTTTATCTCTCTTATCTTTCAAAGTTCAGTTACGAATTGTTTCATTGAAGTTAAGATGAGAAAGGTTTCAATTTTTAAATATAGACGTATCAGTGGACCGTCTGGCATCTGAAAGAAAGACAGAGTTACAAATATACGATGAAATATTATTATGATTATATATGTAAATATAATAAGAAATATATGTGTTACTGATTTGTTTTATTTATTTAATATATTTATGTAAATACTATGTTCCTATTAGGTATTAAACCAGAGGTACATTAACTTGAAAATCATGTGAAATCATTCAAAACACACCACAATGTGACATAAAAAGTTTATGAGAATCTGGGTTTTTTCCTATTACGATGGAAGTTTGTGGTGGACTGTGCGTGTAATTGTCGCCTACATTCGGTGCTGCCGATCGGCTTATCCATTTGATATCCATTTTATCGTCTGACTTTCACTCCGTCTTTTTATATCGTCTTACTTTCACTTCGTCTTTACTTCTATCGTCTTACTTTCACTTCGTCTTTACTTATAAAAATAACACGAAGCGATATGTCAGACGAACTGGAAACCGAGACGAAGCAGTTATCATATTATGCAATCTAATATTACAATTCTTGAAAATACAATCTTAGTCAACGCATTTACAATCTTCCTATTGTCTGCACTATGCCTTCTTTATTTAAGGCATCCTTTTTCAAATTTTATCGTCTTACTTTCACTCCGTCTTACTTTTATATCGTCTTACTTTAACTTCGTCTTCGTCTTTATTTTTAATCTTTACTTTTAAAAATAACACGAAGCGATATGTCAGAAGAACTAGAAATCGAAACGAAACAGTTACCATATTATGATATCTAATATTACAATTCTTCAAGATACAAGTTGGTCAATGCATTTACAATCTTCCTATTGGATCACAAGTAGCTGCTATATGGATTGAGACTGACGATGAACAACATTATAAATCTCCTCATATCCAAGTCTGCATTACGCCTTCTTTGTTTGAAGCATCCTTTTTCATATTTTTCTCCCCTGAATGTAGGTGCTCCAAGTTTGTGTCATAGACATGATAAATCTCCTCATATCCAAGTCTGCACTACGTCTTCTTTATAGACAAAGAGTCTTTAGAGTGTTACCCAAAAACTGATTCACACATCCGGTGTTTGACGTCGAGTTAGTCAAGGGTGGGAAAACATCCGACGTCGAGTTGGCCTTGGGTGGGAACACATCCGACGTGGAGTTGGTGAACACTGATAGACATGATAAATCTCTTCATATCCAAGTCTCCACTATGTCTTCTTTATTTCAGCCATCCTTTTTTAGGATGGCAACATGATAAATCTTCTCATATCCAAGTCTGTTGTAGGCCACGAGTTGGTGAACACTGATATTCTTTCGACAACAACAACAGTGGACAATAATAATAGTGAAACTCCAAAAAAATATGTACACACCAAAAAAACCTTAAAGAAGATTTACAAGTAACAGAGGGAAAAAAGCAACATGAAGCGAAAACTAAGAGCAACTGGAAACTGAGACAAAGCGGTTACAAGATCGAACGTCGAGTTGGTGAACACTGATACTCTTTCGACAGCAACAACAGTCGACAAGAACAACAGCTACGACAACCACAACAACTGTCACAAAGATAAGAGAAGATGAGAAAAGCCTAAAGAAGATTTACAAGTAACAGAGGAATAAAAGTAACATGAAGACTGTTACGTGTAAATCTTCTTTACGCTTTTCTCGTCTTCTCTTATCTTTGTGACAGTTGTCGTGGTTGTCGTAGCTGTTGTTCCTGCGAAAGAGTATCAGTGTTCACCAACTGGACGTCCGATGTTGTTCACCAACAGAGGAAACCAGTGTTACTCTTTCGACAGCAACAACAGCTACTACAACCACACCAACAGAGGAAACCACTAATACTCTTTCGACAACCACAGCTGGAGAAAGCAGAGGAAGGCAAAGGCGGAGAGGGAAAACAAAGAGAGAGAAAGGACACAACATGAATGAACAGATATGAACACATATATAAGCAATCACAAGGGGATACATTGCGCGGCCGCGTGCGTGGTCATCTCACAAACAGAAGAAGTAGAAAAAGAATATAAGCCGCTGGATTAAATGGATGATAGGAATCGATTCCGTGGTCGTCCATCTCATTTGCTCTTAGTATAGATACTTAATGCATCAGAAGATTGCGTGCAACACAAAATATTGCATCAGCAGATTGGGTCAGAAGATTGCATGTATATCGTGCGAAGACACAACATTCAATAAACAGAAGAAGCAGAAAAAGAATATAAGCCGCTGGATTAAATGGACGATAGGGATCGATTCCGTGGTCGTCCATTCCATTCACTCTTAGTATAGATACTTAATAAAGAGGCTCTAATAAACCTAAACTTTTTAGGCTTGGCAAACCGGTTTACTCTAGCTTGACCCTAATTCAAAGAGCTAAACTTGGTTTCACTGGGTCTCAAGTTCGGCCTTAGGCCTGTTTTTTTAAATAAAAATAATGTTGTTTTTGTAAAAAATAGTATTGTTTTCTTTTATATTTAAAAGAATTCAAGCTAAGTTGAGCCAAATCAAGCTTTGAGTTGTTCGGACTCTGACTTGACTACCTTGAATCTGTTTACCTCGAATCTATTGAGCCTAGGCCCGTGCAAAAGCTTTCAGGTGTCCATTTTTCGGCCTAAAGTTTTTCCAATTTTTACATACTCTCTCTTTTTAAAAAAAGAGAAATCAATCAATTCAATAATAAAAGGAATTGTAGGTACAAGGTCATTGGGAAGAAAAGTGAGTACAAGGTCTTGGGTTCGAGTCTCGGCAGCGGCAATGTGGGAGCTCATCTAATGTGGTGACTCCTTGTGCGCACCGAGCATTAGACCGCCTTTCCGAGAAGCTGGCTGGGATCAAACCGTGATTTACCTCCCTCACACAATGTCGGGCCGGAGTGTGGGGACACCTAGGGTGGGCATTCCACCTTTTGAGTACAAGAGTACAAGGAATTGTAGGAGAACGCAACTTTTGAAGATCCAAAGTCTGATCTATTAGATGTATCTGTAACATGAGTTAGAGCAACTTATTTTTTAGCAGTGACTATGGAACCCATCAGCTTATCATAATCACATCCAGAAAGAAAAAGGTAGCTTTCTATTGCTTTTTCTGTTGTCTACGGTGGCTTCCATTAAAAGTGATGGTAGTATCATCAAAACACTAGATTGTTATCTTCGTGCAACTTTTATAGTTTAATAATATCAAGTAGCTCCTTTTTCAGGTTAACTTCAACATAAAGTCTTGCGAAATCAATTGTTTCTTTAATAGTGGTGAACTCATCCATGCATACGAGGGTGTGTCAATATTACTTAAAAGATAATTTAAATCACTACTTCAGTAATCAAGGGAAATACTATGAAAATTCATACAGAATGGACCAAAAATATGGCTATATGTATCTAGTTGACTGTCATTCCCTTAAAAAGATGTGTTTCCTAAATATGTCGTTGATCAAACTGTAGTATTTTCTTCATATCAAAAAGTGAGTTGAAGTTGAAAACAAAGAAGTTATTCCATTCACTATAACAGAAAGGACATTTAGCGACAGAATGTTTTCATTGCTAAAAATCCAAAAAGCGTCGCTAATCAGTAAGTGTTATTTACAATTTGTTTTCATCGTCACCACTTACATAATTGGTGCCAAGCAATTTTTTTGACATACTTTTTAAGCTTGACCAACTTTTATTGAATACATTGTAACTTTTGTTCATTATATTATAATTTAGCCTTAAGCTACTGGTTCTCCTCTTAAAGATGATCAACAAATGTTAGTCTCGATGAGAATGAAGCAGTTGATTTAAGGTCTATGAGAATATTTAATATGGGTTGAGTGTAGAGTTCATTAATAAAAATTAAGCTTAGATCAATTATTGCTAAAATGACTAGAACTAATCATTTGAATAGTTGACCCTTATCACTTATAAACCCTTTAATATTTTCATGTTTAGTCATTATAGATACTCTAACGTTCCCCCTCAAGTGCAACTGAGACTGAACATCTAGCTGTCACTTGAAATAAACACAGTGGTAATCAAACCAGGCCACTAGGATTGAACATTTAAACGGACAATCATCGACTCTGATACCAAGAATTAACAAGAATTAGACTTGGGTTATCTATTTCCAAAATGACTAGAACTAGTCATTTGGATAATTGACTCTTATCACTTATAAACCTTTTAAAATTTTTATATTTAGTCAATATGGGATACTCTAACAAAGTCAAACTCAAGCACATTGTTGCAAATGTCATCAACGTTTAGCTCATTTCCATCAGACAATAATATTTGCAACAACACCTGCATCGTATTCTAAATCAAAAAAATCAATATTTAATTCAAATATATTAGTTAGTACTACATTAAAAATAAACTTTAAAAAAATTTTTAAAATTATACTTACATAATTATCGTGCGCTTTTTCAGATATCAAGCCTTCACCTTCCTTATAGTATGTTTGTTTGTAGAATGTGATCCTATCACACTATTCTCTATGTAATTCCTTCTGACTCTGTTTTATGAAAACAAGAATTGAAAGCACAATAAATAATATTGTATTTACTGATATAATTATAACTTCTATGTTAGTGATATAGTTTATCTCTTCAAACTTTTTAACCTTATCTTATACATGATATATTTTTGTTTACGTTAAACTTTTCTTTATCTTGTACATAGCTAGTTAGATAGATTTAAACTAGTAGTTTAGTGTTATCCAGATGTTCTTGTACTTGTATATATACGTTTTACTATTGCAATACAAGGTGTGGGATTCTTGTCTTTCTACAATCACATAGTATCAGAGCCATGAACACTTCTGAAACACAGAACCAGTTAGTCATGACAAATCAGTCTCCTCCCATCCCCACCAATATCCATCATGTCTTCTCTGTAAAATTGACTTTCATAAACAACATCACTAACATTCTAAACAAAGAACTTACATATTTATTTCGTACGACAACAAATGATTTGAAGCCTTGATTGTGAGGAGTTTTCATTTTTTTTCCTTTATTAACCTTGGCTTTCTCACACTTTTAAGAAATAGTTATTAAATTGTGTAACAACATTAATGGAAGAAAATGTGAAGAGAAAGAAGACAAATTGGAACTTTGGTAGAAGCCCAATAATCACACATTTGGCCCCAATTTTCTTGAAGCATTCGTTCAAAAACATGTCTCCTTACCTCCTCATCTGAAGGAAAAGATTTATAGTATTTATGCAGTCTATAATAATGATCCTTAGCCCTTTGTTTCAACAGTGAAGTCACATAGCTTGAAACATCAAGATTATCGATATCGACGATATTAAGCTTCATCTGTAGACAACAAGTAAAAGTGAAATTAATCTTTAAATAAGTAAAACAATATTGTATAATTAAATAAATTGAAAACCCAGTTCAATAACTACTATATTTACTAGATACCATTTGCTCTCTTTTTTTCTAATAACCTTATAAACCAAGGTAATCAATGTGTTTTAAGAACCCAAATAAGCTTAGTTCTTTGATTATTTGATTCCTTCTTCTTTTCAACCCACACTTTTAAGGGTTTACTTAGCATTTTTTTAAGAAAACAAAATCTATTAACATGTGTTTACCACAAAAGTGAATGTCATATTATATGAATGATGATGATACATATATGCATTTCTATGTGTGTATGCATAATGAGGAAACATTCTTTAGACATTATAGTTGTTGAATGTTCTCCTAGTATAGTGAAATGTCGTTTGATTATATATGTTATGCATACTATGAATCAAAACTTTATGTATGCTTCTTTAAGGCCTAAAAGGAGTTTACATGTTATCCTAGAAGTTATGCCTATTATTCTCTTAATAGGATTGAACTTTATGCCTATATTGTGAGCCATATATAAAAACATGATATTTGCTATTAGGTTAAGCCTTATTGGATGAGTCATGTACATATGTATGCTTAGGTGTAAATACTCCATGTTCATTTATCATTTTAGGCAAAGGTTATTTACTATACAAATATTTCCCTTGAAAGATATGATTTTATAATTACCTTTACTTCCATAATCATATCCTATTCCATGCCTAACATTGGAATTCTTTTGAGCTCCTAACATGTTTTCTAGTTTTTTATTCCCTTTAGTAAACTTGGACAATGAGTACTTAAGGGAATCTATCTCCTTTTTCAATATTTTATCATCACACCTTAATGCATCAAAGTCAAGATTGTCATTGATAATTACATTTTTGGATGTTTTAATGCTATGCATTCACTTTTTACTTTTCCATTCTCATTTATGCATGCAACTAACTATTTTTGAACTTCCTTAAGTTTTAAAGATAATTTCTTTTTTTTCTTACTCGTGATTTTTAAACTTTCAACTAATTCATTATATGGTATATCATTGTCACTACCATTCACAAGGATTAAGGTTAAATGGTACCTCATCATTTTCCAAGCACATATGAGCTATCTCTTCTTTCGAATGCTTGCTTTTGGATTTACTTATATCATCTCAAGTTAATACTTTCTTCTTGTCCTTCTTCTCCTTCTTATAATTTCTTTCATAGTTCTTATTATCTTTGGGTTGAGGACATTGTGACTTTATATATTTGAGTTTTCTACATTTAAAGAAAATAATATTAGAAGAATTATATTTTAAAATCACTTTTGTCTTTTATGAAATCCTTTATTTTGGATAAATTCTTCTTCAATAAATTTTTGAATTTTCTAGTGTTAAGCTAATATCTTCTTCTTTACTTTCACTAGTTAATGTCTCTTCCTCTTCACTTCACTTGTTTCTTCTTTTGAGACTTTAAATGTTAAATTCTTTTTCTTTAAAAGTCACGTTTCTTTTTATGTCTCTTGGAGCCTCATTTTGTATGTGAGGAGAGATCTAATAAGTTCTTCCAATGATAGTATTGTTAGATCCTTGGCTTCTTATATGGTCACCACTTCAGCTTCCCATGTCTTTAAAAGTGATGTAACTTTCTTACCAATTCGACATTAGTATAGTTTGTTTTAATATCTTTAAGCGTATTAATAATATCAATGAATCTAGCCTAGTATTAATAATAGCAATGAATCTAGCCTACATGCTAGAAATGCTTTCGTTTTGCTTTATTTGAAACAATTCATATTGATGTGTTAACATGCTTACTTTTCTCTTTTTAACTTGATTTGTACCCTAATGAGTAATTTGTAGTGAATGCCAAATGTCATAGATAGAGACCCTATTAAATTCATTTCTTCCTAAAGAATAAAATATGATGCGTATGGCCCTACTATTCAAGGATACTAATATCTTATCTTGAGGTTCCCACTCTTTCTTTAATTTGGTTACCTTTTTATCTATAATTTATAGGAAGAAAGGGAATATTTCATAGGTCTACACTTTTGGCCATTAAAAAGAATCTCATCCTAGTTTTTTAAATAAAGGTAATCATTTTCATCAAAGAAAGGTAGTTTATTAATTCTTTGTCCCTCCAGGTTAAATAACGATGATGATGGTCCTAAATACATCATTATGATCCTTTTTACCAGATATCATTAGAAATAATAGCTTAGCAGACCTACTCACTTGTTAGTTCCTAATGATACCTAAGAAGAGGGTGAATTTGGTGTTTACAAAATTCAATAATTTTTATAACTAATATATTTAATTTATAGCAATCAACATAAATATGAATGAAGGAATTGTTTAATATAAATTAATCAAATAATTAAACAATAATTTGAAGAGTATAAAGAGGAGAGAATGTAAACTAATTTATAGTGGTTCGATAAACAACCCTTATCTTTGTTCACTCCTAAAACTCTATAATAATACTTTTTTCAAAGTGAAGATTAACCTTTGTACAATCTTTCTTGATAAAAGGAACCCTTCTTACAATTTTCTTCTAAGGTGAAAAGAAACCTCAATCTCACTTATATTACTCCCAAATATAATAACATATTGCCCCAACCAAATATTACAACTCAAAATACCTAACTTTATTACTTGATTGATAACTCTAAAATGACTCACTCACACAAAAATTACCTAATGATGCTCAAGTGGCAAAAAAAAAATATGTTAAATGTGTGTATACAAGACCCTAAACCTACTTAATACTAAAACCAACGAGAAGAAACATATTTACTGTTTTGGGATCCGAAATAGTTGTTGGATCCAAGAGTTATTTATTACAATGGCTATATACAATGCACTGGTTATCTAATATGCATTTACAATATTAGATTCACCAAATGTTGGAACATTGTATGACAGATTGGTTAAATAATGCATAAACCAATATTACAACAAACTCTTAATACATTAAATTTAACAAATTTTGAACTATATTGATCAACCACTAACCTATATAGGTTGATCAATCACCCTAAAAATATAATTTTAATAACTTCAAATACTCAAAACCAATTCATTTAATCTAAAGATGACTAAAATACTTCCTAAAATATTCCCTAAAGATTGATTTGAAAGATCAAAAGGCTTTTATATTAAAATCAAAACCTTCAACGCCACTTAATGAATGTAAAGACTTATGCTATAAAGTAAGATGAAATGATTACGCATGGTAAACCTTTTGGATCATCAAATTAACAAAGTGAGCTTACAGATAATTGACCTTGATAAGCGCTAATCTTCTTTTGTTCTTGTTTTGATCTTCATTTCATAATTTGTGAACTTTACTTCTCTTGTTCAACTTCATGCATTATCATCTTAAGTTTATGACTTTATTTTGTTATAATATTTTTTATTAAAATAATAAACACATTAGTGGTAATTATGTTTTGTTATCATTAAAATATCAATTAGAACCTCCATTGGTTTAACATTATCTTTATTTAAAAAACCAATAATTAAAACATTTCTACATATACCATTAGAGCAAGAAAAGCAAAAGCTTGATATTTGATAAAAATATAATTTCCATAATGAATTCATAGTTCCACTAGTGAAAGGCATACTTAAGGCTATAAAGAGACCTTTTTAACCTACAAACTTAAATTAAACCAATTTTATCATAGCCTTTAAGGGTATATGTACATTTCTTCATTAAGGTGACTATGTAAAAAGTAATTTTTACATTCAATTGATGTAGAGGCCATGATCTTGTAGCTACAATAGCTAAGAATATTCTTCATATAACCATTTTAGCAAGTAGAGATAAGCTATTGTAATAATTAATTCCCTCAATCTTGTTATAGCCTTTTGTTACCAACCCAACCTTAGATTTGTCTATTATTTTTTCTAGGAAGATTTGCACCTTATAAACCCATACTGACCCTATTTCTTCTTCCTTTCTTGCAATATTGTTAGCTCCCATATTTGATAGGCTTCCAAGCTTGAAATTATGTTACTTTCACCCATTCAAGTTTACTTGTAGTTTGATTATATGAACTTGATTCTCATATATTTGATACATGTGCTAAAAATGACATATGAGATGTGGACATATTTAGTGATACATTATGTGAGTAATTGTTTGTTGTGTGTGATGAAGTAATTGGCTTAATAGTATAATAGCTGATATTTTCAACTAAACACTATTTGTTACGAAGTCATTAGTGCATAAGATCTTTTTCTATTTTATGGATTTATCTAAGAATTGCAGGTGTAAAAGGATATATTATAGGATGACCAAAAAGGCTAATAATTTTTTTTAAGTTAATAGATTCAGTTTGTACAGCATTATATTCTATTAAATTAGAATAAGTAGGATTTTGTCTGGTATCAGGCAAAGAACTTAAATATAGATATTCAAATGATGGTTCCTCATCTATAAACACCTGAGGTAAAGGAATCTCATCATTGGTATATGGCTTAAGTTTATGGATATAAATGTGTTCATAAAAACAGAATCTTTAGAGGTGAAAATTTTGCAAGAATGGAGGTCATATGGTTTATATGCTTTTTAAACAAGTGAACATCCTATAAAGATGGATTTGAAAGCATTGATATAAACTTTTCTTTATTAGGTTGAGTGTTAGAAACAAAACACAAACTTCTAAAGCTTTTAAAAAACTACTAGTCTAGTTCTTTTAAAAAAATAACGGAGGTAGGAAGTTTGTTTATAACAAGTTAATAAAACTAAAGTATTGTAGAGTATCAAATCCATATGGAACATAGTAGTATATTTGTTAATCCTAGGTAAATAAAGAAAATTAAAAAAGATATTGTGAAAATAATTTATATTATAAAATTAATTAAAATAAGATAATTAAATAGAGAAGGAAAATCAAGATTAAAAACATTAGATTTTCTAAATTCACTTATCTATGAAATTATAATTATCATGCAAGATTAATTATTTAAGTTGAAATGACAACTAACCTAAAGAATATATGCCCTCTCTCAAGACATACTGGTGTGTTTAGCTAGGTAACTATCATCTTTCGTTGTGCAATTCAACATAATCAAACTTATTTAGCATAGTTAATATTTTCATTATCATAGTAGTATAATTCTCTAGATCTAAGATATATATTTTCCTAGTGCATAGATCATATTTTTCCTTTTAGTCCTTTATGCAATCCCTAAATTTGAATATATTTTAATAAGGCATAAATTCATACAATTACGTACGAAAAGAATAAATTCAGACAACAAACCAATAAATGATGCATTAATAATTTAATAATCTATCACTAACGACATACCTAACCTTAACTAGATTTTTAACCATTGAACACGAAAAAAGAAAACAAGCTAAAATAAGATAATCTTAATATAAAAGAAAGAAGAGATAGATATCACTCGAAGAGTTGTCACAGACTCCTCTAAATGTTGCTCCAAATGGCTCTTTGATGTTAAGAAATCCTAAACTAGCAACTTCATGACAAAGGAAGTAGTCATTAACCTTCAAAATCTCCCACTAAAGCACCCTAATAAGAGTACTTATAAATTAGGGAACATAATAGAGTTCTAAGATGATTAAACTTATAATTTCGCTTATCCTCGAAGTGCTTGTTACAAGAAGTGAGGTCAATTACACTTTTAGAATGGTGCTAAGTAGTGCAATATGGGTTCCCTCTAATTACACTTTATATCAAGCACTAATTTTGTCTTGGACAAAAAATATGACTAACATAGTCAAACATGAATTTGTGTTAGTCCTATATTTAACCATTACTTTTGCTTCTCGATCAAACAAAAATTGAGAAAATTACTCTAAAATTCCTAATATTTTTTCAAATTCATTACCTACAAAATAATTGAATCAAATATAAGAGAATATCATAAATTTCATATAAAATATGTCATAAAAGCAATGTTACAAATACCATATATACTAGGTTTGGTATGGAATTGGGTTTTGGTACGGTACTGTACTGATATCAGTTAATATCAAGTACTGTTTCGGGTAATTTTTTAAATTTATGAAATAGTTCCTCAATTTTTTTAAAATTACAAAATAATTCATTGTAATATTGTACAATTGTACTGTATATTTTTTAACCTTGTTTCCAAAAATTATAATAATAAATAATAATCACAATTTTAATTTAATTTATAAAATTAATTTAATAATTATTAATAAATAT
>JANITW010000001.1:24223908-24243091 GCA_027564335.1 Erythroxylum williamsii | reverse complement strand
GACCATGCTCCTTAAACTTCTTCGGGGGCATGATCCGAAATGCCCAGAAACCAGAGAATGGAGGTTTCTGAGGAACTGAGACGAAAACCGAGAAGGGTCTATCGACGAGGTAGTTTTAGTGACTAACAACCTCACCGCCATGTTTTTCTTCTGTAACTGTTAAAGGGGAGCAAAAGTGTCCGTAAACCCAAAACCCCACCTTAGATAGGTGTCAAATAAACCTAAAACCTTGTCAGATCAAAGTCAAAGAAACCTCAAGTCAAAAACACTGTGCTTCAACTTAAAATCATTTTGACCTTTAACATATTGGGCATTTTCATGAATCCATTTTATCAATTTCTTTTTGAAACTGAGAAAGAAATATGTTTTGTATTTTCATTTTCTGAAAATTGTTCTCTTTCCTTTTTTATTTAGTGAAAATAATTGATAAATAAGTTTCAACATATTTAAATCTATTTAATTTATAAAGTGCATGACTATATATTTGCTTCCAATTATATGATTAAACTTAATTTAAAATATAATTAAAAAGTATAAATTTGACAACACGTCAACAACAACATTCAATATAAATCCTCTAATTCGTAAAATTTGAAAAAGCCCGGAAATACACAACTTAACCTCTAATTAATAAAGAGGTTTTATAAATTTAAGCCTGAATTTAACCAAATCTTAAACTAAATAAAAAATATAAATCCATCTATTAAGAAAAGGAATAAAAACACTTCAAATAGGGTTTGAAATTTTTTTCCAATGACTTACCAAATGTTTTTTTGGTAAAGCCTAATAACAAAGGGTACACTTTAGGAAATCTTTACCTGGAACACCGAGAAAAGAAAGAAATGAGAATGAGCAATGCATTTTAAATGATCATTGTACACTATGATTTTACAGGATGGAAATTAGGCTAGCCAGCAAGTTAAATGTTACAGCCACCGCTGACCAAGGAGAGCTTCTGTCAAGAACTAATGAATGAATGGTAATGGTATGTTACATCATGAATCACAGTCCTCCACAACCAATGGATTTGCCAAGTCAAGGTAAGTTGAAAGTGAGAATTTTGGTGCAAGTTTCATCAATGGTTCATCCCCGCCGAGTTTTCGGAATGCCATCCCCAAGCAATATCCTAGTGCTCGTCCTACAGGAACTGCAACTGCATTTCCAATCTGACGATACCTGCACATAAACTCAATTTTGTTAACCGAGAAAATAACTGGTTGCAGCAACCATAAGACAACATGGGTTTAAAAGGCCAAATTATGAAGGATTTTACAATATTTTCGACTTCAGTTAAGACATCTGTGATGAAGATGAAGATAAAAAATGAGCTAACCATGCAGTGAACCAACAATCATCCTCATTTAGCTCCCTAATTCTCCAGTAGGATAACTATGCAAAGTCCTCCCTAAAATTTGATGGCAGTATGGTACAGAAGACAGATTTGATGTTTAGAATGGGACGTGAAGATATGTTCTTACCTTTCCTTAACTGTGCCACTGAATCTATAATAATCAGGAAAACCTTGCAGCCGTGCACACTCTCGCATGGTGAGGACGCGATCCTGCTCAGGATGTATCACTGCCTAAACACCAATATAATCTTATTACAGACATTATATCGGACAAATGTTGCAACCTTCAAAAAGAACATGAAGAGACCTGGCTGTGAAGATCCGGATAAGTAACGATAGTTGAAACAGTTTCATCCCACCATAATCTTGCATAGGGCCTATGAATGTGCTCAGATCAGCTAAATCTTTGAAAAATCTGATCAAAGAGACAGTATGAGGTCAAATCAAACCTTTTAGACTTCCCTTGCTCAAACCTCAAAGCAAAATCTGGTACCTAGAAATGTTGGTAAAGAAAAAGAACTAACATCAGATTATGATTATTTTGAACTGTTTGAGTGTGACATCTGGTGCGGAAAAGTTAGACTCATTGATTTACAGGAACATTCACCGGGGAATTACAGATTCAACCATTTTCGACAATCTCATTTCATTCAGTCTATTGCTACCAATTACCTTAACAAATATCTGCGCATGTGATACTTTTTAAGTCTAATCTATTTGTTTCAACTTGTTGAAACAATATGATATAATATATATAAAATACAAAATAATTATGCAACTATGAATATCAGAAAGAAAATCGTTTTATCTGAACAATGGTGAAAATTAGAGGCACAGAAAAGAACATTGTATTATGGAATGCTTGTTACATATGCAAGCAAAGAAGACCTGTGCCTCACATAAACACATTCAAGTTTGTAATTTTGAAGCAATAGACATAAGCCTAGTCAACAAAATGGGATAAGCTGATTATTTGATGTATATAAGATCAATTTGCCCTTTTTTAAGACAAAAGGCCAGAGAACTAGGTTTACTTTAAATGAGACAAATTCCAATTCGGCAAGCTGAAACTAAAAGGAAAAATGGAATCTACTTTATGGGTCCTAAGTATTCTAACCTGGTTATTGCTCAGAGCTTTCTCTCCAGAAATGCATCATTAAAGATGATTGTGTTTACTCTTACACTACAGGGTTATCTTTTGTTTCACCAATTTTATTTTGGAAATACTGCACACAGGGAACAGTAACTTGACATTTTTTTTTATCACATCACTAATCTCATTGTGGAAAATAAAACATAGAAAAAAAATAATGAATAGTAATCTAAAAATTGCAGACACAAACAGCGATGGAAAGAACTCTAGCAATTAAGTTTCAGGAGAACAATCTTAACTTACCAGTGGCTTTCCAGATGGTAGTATAATCTTCTCTTGGGTGGGATCTAGCCGAACAACATTATCACCCCCTACAACTACGCCTGGGAGGTCCCTGAAATTCGCTCCCTGAACAAAATTTCTAAATTAATATGGAATCAGAAAAAGGAATAACCAAAGGTTCATACGTGTGCAACCTTTCTTTTCGGAATCTGGCAAACTCGAGCGTAGTCATCTTCAGTCAATGAGTAGGGTCGATGGTCATACAGTATATCAGTTTTTGCACCACTGTTCAGTGCAGAACCCAACATCTCTAACCACAGAAATGAAACAACTGAGGAAAAGTTTCAAAAGAAGCACAGAGCAGATTGGATTCTGGGGCTCTTGGGGCATGGGACAAAAAAGTGAAAACAATAACAAAAATATAAGAATATAAGAATTTTGCACAAGGAGAATACAAACACTGGCAGAAGACAGAGCGATTTGGGAACCAATAAAGCATGGTCAGATTTTGTTCAAAACCTAATCAGAACAATATAAAAAGCTCCAATGTTGTACTTAACAAATCTTGTAAAACATATAGCAATTACATTACCATTTCTTGTTGACCTTATATATCTTTGGAAGTCAGTTTCAGGAGAAATTGCATATTGCATTTTCTCACGAGTTTCATGACTTGTGACCTATTAGTACAAAAGTGAGTGAGAATGCAATAGAATTTCATTAAACTAGTAAATCATCAATTGAAAAGTGGAAAATATCAGGTTTACTGCTGGGAGATCAGAAATGGCATCTTGAAGAACTATGGCTTTTTCTAGTTCACGAGGCTGGCCTTCATCATAAGCAACCGTATTACGCTGAAAAGCATGGAAACAACTTAATCAAATAGCTACAATACTAAAGATCCACCACTAGATGTTAAACTTGAAGAAGAAGTCCATACCTCAAACTCTGGTGGAGGCCAGTATCTAACAATAACATCATGGCTGGGAAGTGGAAATTTGGGCAATTTCTGCATGGGGTAAAGATAAAAAGCAATTAAATCCATGCTTTCTAGATCAATTTCCTTAGATGAAAGTTAGAACATTAAAATTTGGGCATCATCAAAAACATAGAGTTAATTCATAAATATTAATCAAAGTTAACCTTACTTGCACTTATTCAAATCTAATTATGAAAATTATTCCTTAGATTTGTGCCAAAATAGACACTACACTAAATTCTCTCTCTTTTTGTCCCTTGAACAACTTTTCAGAGAAAATAGAAACTTTTGATACTACTCAAGCTACCATGTAGTCATTAATGTTTTATTCCGTGCATACACTTAAATACCATCAACTTTCATTGCATGCTTATTAGATTTCCAGTTTCATGGACTAGAAGGTTAAAAAGGAAGGCCATAAAACAATGTATTAAGAACATTACTCAATTTATGTTCAGTAGTTCAAACTCTTTCAAAGTGCATATGTTAAATGTATTATAAAGTGTGAGAAGATGGGGTTTGGAGTAATACTGGTGTACGTGGTCTCATAAGTACTCCTTAGATATCAAGGCGAACTATACCTCTTTGTAATCTAGACCTTTTGGATTACCCTTGTCCTTTTGTAGTCTAGAAGTAAATATATTTAATCAATGAAATCTTTAATTTTCGAAAAAGAAAGTGTGAGAAGAAATCTGGTCAAGCAACACCCAACAATTCACCATCTTAACCCATGAAATAAGAAACTTGCCTCACTGGGATGAGCTCCCCATAGGAAAACACGCAATCGAAATTGTGGTAGACCATAACAACCAGCTGCAATGATGCCAAGCCTTGCTTGGTATCTCATGTGTACCAAACGACTTAAAGCATATCTCCCAAGAGAACCCTTGTCAAATTTTAGAATGTCACACACATTTTCCATCAACACGAATTTTGGTTTTAAGAACTGCACGATATCCATAAAAACTATAATCTGCTGATTTCTTTCATCCTTGAGGGGCGAATCAACATTTCTAAAACGATTATAGCCACTAATCCCTTGGCAAGGAGGGCCTCCACATATGACATCAACATCTCCCTGGAACATCTTGATTTGTAAGGGATGATTCATACAAAAAATTAAGCTTCTAACCTCTAAATAACCAAACTTACTGGGAGTGGCAAGATCTTGGATTTATATCCAGTTCTTACGAAATTCCGTAGACTTTTTACACAGTTCCTAAAAAATTAGTTACAAAAGAGTGAAAAGCCGCAACTCAACCAAAAATTAGCAAATCACAGCATGGAATCATACCTTAATCCTTCAATTGGTTCCCAAGTGTCTTCACTTGCATCAAAACCTTTCCATTGCACCTATAGAAACAGAGATAATCAAAGTGGGAAAAAAATCTGTAGTGGTAAGAGTATACCTAAACTGTATAAACTGCAGTTCAGTTAACAATAAATCCCCATGTTTCTGAAGTATTTAAGGAAATTAAACTTTAATTCCTAGCACTTGAAGCAGATAGAGACAGCTAGATTAGAAGTGATACAGGTGATTTATAAAACATGCTACAATTAGCTGATAATCAGACCATATTGATGACTGATGTATGAAGCACATTGAACTGGCAACAAACAAGAAGATTCTCGTGACCCAAGTTGTATCTCAGAGCTGCGCTAATCCTTCAAGCCATGTATTTTGGTCATTGACAACACTGGCTTCCATATTCAACATATTTCCAACTCTTCACAGACCACATTTTTCATACTCCTAGTTTTACTTATAAGAGCATATCATATGTTGATACAAAAGAGTCCTGAATCTTAAGCCGAAAACAACATGAACAGGATAAGGTCTTTGTCTCAAAAATAAGATGTCATTTCTTTGATAGTATATCAAATATTTTTAACATCTAAGACGCCACAACCAGGCAGCACAATGACAGAAGACATACATTTTTATGAGATACCTTGAATTTTAGTCCATGCTTTCCTGTTTTATCAGGATCACCATAACAAATATCAACAAGTCTTGCAACCTCGAGTTCATCAGGGTCACCAGTTCCATTTAGAGACTTTCGATTTTTGTTGCCTGATCGCAAAGTTCGTGATTTTCCAGAATCACTGATCACATACCTCTTGCATAACTTTTCCCATTCCTTCAAGAGTTGAAGAAAATCTTCAGCTGCTTCATTTCTGACCTACACAGAAGTACCAGCATATCAACATATACCCAATGATTCACAGATGCTGCCAACCTGACAAAAGTCCTGAAACTTAAGGTGCACTCACATATGTCTCTGGATGATTTAACTTCAAGCTTTCACAGGCAGACTTATCACTATCGAGGGCCCATCTCTAAAGTTAATGGCAGAAAGCATGAAGCACAAAGCTAACAAAAATTGAATGTGGCATAAGAGTGACACCAAGAACTGAAACTTAGTGGTTTGAAATAGTACCGTAACAATATCAACAGACGAAACTTTTGCTCCAAAGCACAATCCAGTCGACATTCCACCACAGCCAGAAAAAACATCTAACAGCACAAGTTCAGCTTTGGGACTTTCAAGACTATGAAATGCTTCCAGGGAAAGTTTACTGGTTGTTGTGCATACGTTCTCCACAGACCCAAGAACAGAGGACTCCTGTTGGTTTATTGCATTACCTACAGATATCAGGTTACGTATCAATTTTGTGCCAAGTATAATTGCCACATGTGACCCAATTTTCCGCATGATATTGTGAAAATTTATAGCCTATAATTTTGCAAAATTTCTAGCGACAGTTCCAGGGCAAAGCACATGACAAGATCAAAATCAGAGTCAAAAAATAAACAATTTTCTTGGGCACAACAAAAAGCGGACACAACAAACTTCTCCCCACTAGAATATGTGTTTTCATTGCTTAGGAAAATGCTAGCATCATAAGATAACAGTTTTAGGCATCTAAGACTAACAAACAAATATTTCCTCTCAGGTGGGAGACTTATTTGAGGTCAACAGAAAAGACATTGAAAAGTTTACAAATTGAAAGCATCATAGAAATGGGGAAAAGGCAGGAAAGCAAAAGCAGAAGAAGATCAGATCTCTAAAAGGCGCTAAAAATTCTTGGTGAAGATTATGGAAATTTAGTATTTAGTATAGGAATATTTTTTATATATCTAATATAGTAAACGTTTTCTATATCCAACAATAAAATAGTTTAGGTACTATTTACAAATATTTTAGGTACTATTTTAGGTAAATAAAATATTTGTAAATAGTTTAGGTACTATTTACAAATATTTTATTTAACCATTGTAGAATCTTCTACTTTCCTGGTATTATAGATAGACAGGCAAAAAACAATGAATAATACTCCTCATAACCTTTGGTGGTCTTTTCGTCCATGGACTTAGACTTCAAGACGAATGAAAAGAAGGCCAAGTAAAAGCAAAAAGGAACATAACCTTCAATACTATGCCTCAAAGATTCAATCATAAGCCAGGTTTTTGCCTTGGTTGTATGTAACAACCCCACTTCACCCACACCAAACGTCCTTCAGGCCATACTGGGTGAGATTGATTTACAATCTTTCTTCCAACAAAAGCCTTTGCTTTGCCCCCAATTCGTGTAAAGGAAAGGTGCCATAACTCGTGCCAGCCAAACTATGTTAATCAATGTGTAAATTATTTCTCTCCCTTCTCTTTACTTTCAAGTTCATAATTATTATGGATGAGCCTTTACCTAGCATTGAACATGTTAATCATTAAAGAGTTCCATGAATAAAGTTTCCTTTTCATAAACTGAAAAATCCAAAGCCCTAGTGGGACAATCTAACAGTCCATCCATTGACTTCCTCACACACAAAAGCTACGGAAAATATCATTCCAGGACACCTATGCATCTCCATTCATACATAAGATGGGAAACAAAGATGACCATTAATCCATTCCCCATTTGTATTCCCATGATGTTTTGGGAGAATGTTAGGAGCATTCAAACCCTTCAATTCTTAGGGACAAATTAGCTGCTTTCAAGACTTGAACATGCACCTTTCTGGTTGAAAGTCCAAGATATTTGCGCCATTGTACAAAGCAATGGCTGCAGTCCATGCAAAGATGAGTGGGTAGGGAGATGCTAATTTATAAAAGTAAAAGAGGCATCATAAAGAGATTTCCCAGACTAGAACATAAGACCATATGCAAATCTTACTATTATGCAGATATCTAAACAAAGCACAGATTAAAATACAAATTGTTATTGACATAGCACCATAAGCAACATGTCTAAATACTAAAAAACCAACGAACTGAGGAAATCAGAACACCAGCACAAACAAACAAACAAAAAAAACTTTATTTCAGTAACACGTTAGATTAAAACTAGTGCAGATCACTTCAATAACTATGTGAACCGCAAACTCCTATTCAAAACAAATCTCCAATAATGCTATGCACCAATGTAGTATCAGAAACATGTACAAATATATATATACGTACACTAAAAGTGCAATAAACTGAAGAAATCAGAATGCCAACAAAAAAAAAAAACCTTTATGTCAGTGACACATTAGATTAAAACTAGTGCAGATCACTTCAATAACTATATGAACCACAAACTCCTATTCAAAACAAATCAATAATGCTATGCACCAATGTAGTATCAGAAACATATATATATATATATTGAGAACCACATCTGCTCCAATAAGAAAAGTATTATTAAGCTATAAGAACAATTAGAACTCAAGATAACATTATGCCATAAGTCTCATGATTTTGTTTTCTTCAAATGCATTTGAAAGCAGCTGCCACCAGTATGTGGAAACTGTAAATGAGAATTCAAGAAACACAGCAAGACATGGAGTAGGTAGTTTCTGTCTTTCATCCTATCAAAATAGTCTGCTTCTACATAATGGATTATCCTACCCAACAATTTGGTTCTATGTTATTCACTTAACCTTGATGCAAAACTTCCAATTCTTTATACTTTGATAACAATAAGCTCTCATGCAACTGACAAGGTTCAACAGACAACATAGCACCATGAGTTTAATATATATACTTACCAGCAGGCAGAGTTCGAAATGTTGAATAGTCCACACAGTACTCCATGTCATAATAAAAGTCGAATAATGGAACTGAAAGCGATTTTGCACCTAGCTGAAACACGTTACAAAATATTAAAGAAAAGATCATCAGATGCAACTGAAAAAAAATTGACCTGGCCAAAAGGAAAAGATACCTTAATGCCTAATTGAAAATCCAGAACTTCTAATAAACTGCAGATTCATATAAATGAAAAAAATGAAAAAGAACAAGCATACCCTTGGTAATTTCTGCACAACTGTGATTTTAGAAATAATGCAATCAAGTGGGTTATCGTTCATTATTGTGGAAAAGAATACACGCTTAATGTCATGAAAAGCAGCTTCATCTTTCATAACCTGAGAAAACACAAATGAATGCATAAGTGTCAAAGCATGATTCATTTTACATAGACTGCAAATCAAAAAACCCAACCAGATCATAAGGTTAAATAACAATTACAAAATATTTTTTTTTAAGCAAGGGCAAATGTAATACAGACAGAAAAACTTTCAACAAATATTGAATCATAATGTGATAAATTCAAAAGCATTATTCGAAACAGAACCTAGACCCATAAGTAAGATGGCAATATTATTTATAGTTAACAAGAAGCACAAGTAAAACTTATAACTGACAAAAGCCAGTCAAAGTTCCTATTGCGAAAACATATCCTTACAGTATCTTCAGCTCTGTAAAACCATTGGACCCTGAAGTAATCTTCCATATCTGTTGTCTTGAAAAATTCCACTATTCTACCAATATGTTTTTGTTTTCCTTCTCCCTGCAAGAATTTTATGATAATATGTGTTGTTGACTTCTTAAGCAAAAATCACTTCTCTTCTTTAAACAAATAATGCAAACATCCAATCTCATGCACAAGTAACAGCATGAAATGTGAAACAAGATGTACTGATAAGCACCCCAAACTTTCAGCATGTTTTTCCATGTACAGTGAAGCACATGCTCATAATAAAACTAAAAAGTTTATTTAAAAATACCTTGTTGTTTAAAGAATTTTGGGTAGAGAAAATCCCAAATTGTTAATCGTAAAAGGCCTAGTTCAAATTTAAAGACTGCAAGTTAATAGTAGCATTTGGATGAAGGTAGAATTTAAAATTTGTCAATTCAATAGGTGATGCTCACTAATGAACAAAGAATGAAAAGTAAGGCAATATAATTATAAGGTACATGCATATCATAAGGCCTTGAAGTTCAAAAGCAGTTACAGATGACTGAACCTCCAATTAAAGGCCACACAACAGCAAAACGATATATAAGAGGAGAAAGGGGTTTTTGTTGTCAATGCAAAAGTAGAACGGTAAATAGGTGAGAGTGCTCTTCCCAGCTGACTCCTAGACATACTAAATAATGCATGTACTTAGGAAAGGAAACTGCAGTATTATAGGGATGCAAGTTGGATGCAGAATCATTGGGCTTAAAGCCACTCTAGGTGTAGTATGACATCTTCTTTCAGAAAATAGATGACCAAGGACATGTAAAATAAGGAAAAACTTGTTCAATGGAGCCCCCAGTATGTGTTCAACTTGTTACAAAGGTGCATAAGTGCAGATAAATGTTAAATCTGAACAATGATTTGAAAATAGAAAACCCTCAAAGGGATTCGCTTCTGCAAAAATATAATCGGTATAATGCAGTGCAAATATATTCACATTCCCAGATATTATTCCTCATAGCTAGATTAAGTTTTATAACAGTAGGAGAATGAATCCAAATGTTGATAAATGCATAAACAAATGAAAATAAAGTACAACCAAATTTCGGAATGTTGAGTAACAAGATAAAAAAGTGAATGTCTGTCCATCTCTTTAGATACCAATTTAAGCATATTCACCTTTATATAAGCACAATCCCCGAGACTAAATATGCACCCGTTAATTTCTGCTTGATTGTAATGGCATTCCACATTCCAAACAACTTTGTCTTCATCATTATCGTCATCACTGATAACACAAGCACACAAAAAGCACAAGCAAAAACCCATCAAAGGTGAACTTCATGCTGGTACCACAAAAACGAAGAACAAAAACTAACATGAGGAAAAGCTTGTGAGTATTGCTTACACTGACGGAAGCTTTTCGCATTTGAATCTTTGACTCTGTACACGCCAAGAATTTAGCATCAGAACCAGCATCAGTAAAATCAAACATTCCATAATTGCCAATTTAAATACTCTTATGAGTTTTGATCAGCACAACAAATAAATGCAAAGTCAACATGTGTTAACTCTTGACATATTAACACAATTATCTATGATGTTCTGAACCCCGCGTCTCAGCAGCACGAGTCAGTTTCTTGAAGTCAATCTAATATTGATGTCTAGACAAAAAATAGAATTGTTGATACTGAAGATAAAATCACATCAAAAAGCATATAAAAATTGGAGAACTATGGATCACCTTAATCTCATACCGCCAATTCCACTTTTCTTCAGCTTCATCTTTAGGGACTGGATCTCCAATGAAGGAACAACGTTTGAATTTCTTACATTTTTTCCCTGAAATTTGGGGTTTAGTCTTCTCAGAAGAGTACATCTTTGCAGTCCTTTCTTCAGCTGATTTAGACAATTCGGCAGTGAGATGACCTATTTTGTCATTTTCGGAATCAAGACCAGAGTCGACCATTATGGTGCATTGCTTCGAAAATTTTTCATCCAGCATTTCAACAACAAAATCTTCTGAGTGAGTTTTGATCCTCTTAAGAGGCCATTCTCTCACAGAATCGGATAATCCACAAGAATCTGCACATTCTTCGTTTTCCTCTGAAGCATCTAACTGAATACTTCCGGAACAAGTTTGCGACAATTTATTGTTTGATAAAGAGGCAACAAAAATTTTTGAAGATTGGTTGTTAGGACTGTTTTCAGTTTCCAAAGTACATTCTGTCGAGCTTCTCAGTTGCGTTTCTTCACAGACTCCTGAGACATGACATGTTGTAGGCAAAGCTTTTACGAAATTGTCATTTTTAATAAAGTCTGACAGGCTAAGAGGGCTCTTCAACACATTTTCATTCAAGCCGTCCAAACCAACTTTTCCTTCTTCAATTTCTTTTTCTTTCCTGCAGGACAGCCAGTGCCACAAAGATTCCCATCATAGGTAAACTATCACATGAAAGGTGAAAAATGAGATAATAAAATTGAGTAATAGATAATGGTGATTGTTACTTACTTCACTATCAAACCTTGACACTTGGACCTTTGGCTCTGAATAACCATAAATCACAAGTAGAAGAGAAGATGTAAGTTTGTTTCTTGTTGGGTACATCCGTATGTGCAAGTATTGCTTAAAACATCGTACACTTTTCCCAATTAAATTGCTCTACCTTGGAAAACTAAATAGAGCAACAACGCCTCCAGAATTACAGGCACTTAGTAAATGGATAAAGACTCACCCTAACAATTAATTCAGGCTTGAGTAATGTTGTCAAAGACCATATTAGATGTATCCCAGCTTTAAATTCAAACCGAGGTTTGGCAGAAATTTGAAATCATTCGAAACTTTTTTTTTTGGCTTTGAACTTTTGGATCAAATACTCAAAAATGAAGATTAAAAAAAAATTGATGTAATAACATCCAGACTAAAGAACCTAGCTTGAGTTGATCACAAAAGAACATCATCAGAAACAACCAAACACAAACCCGTCAATTTTCCTTTGACAAAGTTTAGCTAAAAAGTCAATTTCTTACAAGGCCCAAGATATTTACTTTGGTCCCACCCACTCTTGATCAAATCAAGACTTGTTCACCAGTACCAGTAGTTTGGTTCACTTATTAGTTTTGGTTTTTGTTTCCTAATTTTTATCTTTTAAACAAAAAGAAAAATAACATGTTTAATTTTTAATATTAATATAATTGCATTTTTATGATTAGTAATAATTAAACATTAAATAAAATTTAAAATTAATTAATTTTACGAAGTAATTAAACAAATAATATTAGTTTATACGTAATAAATGTTAATAAAAATTATTATATTTTAATAAAATTAAATAAGTAAATAATTTATTAAAAATTTATAAGCTAATAAAAAACAGCAATAAAAACAGTCAAAAAAGAAAAACTACAGTTGCTACACAAACAAAGACAGTAACGACAGAAAACATCAGGAAATCTTTTCTTGTTAAAACTGAAAGCAAATATTTCCTTTTTAGCTCCAAAGCAAATATTTGGAGGATCATCAAGCAGTGAAGGACCAAGCAACTTTGATGATTGAATGAAATGAATTGATTCAATTCCCGTGTGATTATTAATACCTTGAAATTGTGTTTTCATGCTATAGAGTTTACCGTATCTTCAAATTTCTAGATGTTTTCTTAGAGTAACAAAAAGAAAATTAGAACCAAAATAAATGGACATCCAATTCCAGGATTAGCATTTAGGCGACGTCAAGCCAACCCAATTGAGGACCCCGAAAAGAAGAGAAGTGTAATGTAAGGCTCTTAGGGTTGAAAACCCGAAGCAACAAAAATCGGCAGCAAATCAATAAAAGACACGAAAGGCAACAATTTCCCATCTAATAACGAGAACTCGGCTGTCGCGGACAATTGTCTGCTAGTATCTGAAAAAGAAATCAGCATTCTGCTACAAACCGCCGTCGGTTGACCACCGACAGGCATTGATAAATGTCGGCAAGCCTGGACATTAAGAGCCCAAACGAAGCAGAATTGAAATATGTAAACATGCAAAAGTGGAGGATTACGCTACGTACCTTAATTGTAGGGGACTTCATCTTGAATTTACGAAGTCGAACACGAGCACAAGATGATGGAGTCAGCCTCGGTGACCTTCTCACGTACATTTCTTCGAATAGCTCCTCACCATTCTTAAGCTCTCTCTTTCTCTTCCCGCCAGCCTTTTGTCCGAATTCAACCACACTGGTCTCTGCACAACCACTTCTCAACCTCTGAGACCTCGTCAAGCTTTTGAATTCAACAGTTCCGTTCGAAACGTTTTGCGAAATGGGGGAACAGAATCTTGGAGATCTTCTCATTTGGATGTGCCATTTGTTGGATTTCTTTACACGGTCACCCACATTGCGGTTTTCAGTAGGAGATGGGGTGAATCTTGAGGATCTTCTCAGTTTCTTGGGGTCGTAGCTGTTCAAGGGAACTGGTTCGCAACTACTCCCATTATCAACCAAGATCAGATCTAAAGACTCTGGAATAGTTGGTGAGCTCATTGTGAGCTCCACAGAAAAAGGGCTACGAATCCTGAGAACTAAAATTGAGAAGAGGAAGCGACGTTTCTTTTAAAGGAAAATTGTAAAAAAAAAGTGATGAATGAGGAAAATTGGGTAAGATTATTTTGACAAATGCCACTAACAACAAAAGTTAAGCATTTAACTGAGGGTTTAATTATTGGGTTAAGCCCAATCAGAAATTTTAAAAAATAAACTTTGAAATCTAGATTTAGAATTTTATTAAAATAGACCAGTTTCAAACTTTATAATCTCCCAAATAATTAAATACTAATGACTATTATTATTATGTAGTTAAATTAAATTTATTATTTGATTTTAATAACTAAATTAATATACAATAATACCAAGTAGAAATTACCCTTAGTCATAAGATATAAAGAGGTCCAGTAATACGCAGTCTTACACATAACTAATAAAGAGACTGTTTTCAAATCATTGAATGAATGAAAATAAAAATGAAATGAAAAAAAATAAATGGTTAAATAAATAAATAATAGATTAAAGGAAAATTAGAAGAAAAACCAAAAATGAAATAAACATAAACATAAACATAATAACAATAATAATAATAATTTGAAAAAATTAAATACAATAAAAAATGTGATATATATAAAAATAGTAAAAATATTTATAATAATAGAAATACTATTAATTATAATAATGATTCTAACATTTATAATCTTAAAGATAATAATAATAACAATAACAATATTAATGCTAATGCTAGCGCTAATGCTAATAATAAAATATTAATAATAATAATACGTAATTGTCACTAAAGTTAACTACAATAGGTTAGAGTTAAAAAAATATATGAGAACTAATAGAGTCTCTTTACGAGCGATCTCTTATCTTAAATTTAGTATACCAAAGTTTTTTATTCTTGGTCATATTTTTGGTAAATTTCAACATTGTCAAATAATTAAATTAATACACACTCAAATAACAACAATTTCAATGTTTGAATTCACAAACAGTAAGAATAAGACTCTATGCTATCAAATCTCTCCCTACTTCACACTTTAGTGAGATTTCAAGTGTGTTGAATTATTCATATTTCTTAAAGTTTTTATTTCACAATTTGATTTACACTCTCTAGTTACTTCTATTTTAATTATAATAAGAAAAACAACAGATAAAACTTTTTTTTTATTAAACATAGAGTTGAATCCTTTTTTCGCATTCCTTTAATATCAATTTCAAGAACCAAGATCTTCTGTCTAACATTACTCTGTCTTATTCTGTCTCATAAAATCTCAATCATTTATTTTGTGAGACACACGCAGGATTCACACAAAACCTATATAAGACCCACATAAATAAATGATTAAAATTTATTAGACACAAAAAAAAATCATAATATTGGACAAAAAAAAATCTTGAATCCAATTTCAAGGCGCAGGGAGCGTCAATGACGCAAGCGTAAGGAGTGCGATGCATGCAGGCGCGAAAGGAAAGTGCATTAGGGTACTGGATTTCAAAGTGAGAATGCACATGCACGCTCGTGTCTGACTCACGTCACGTCTAATTTACCGTTGTAGACACAGCATCATTGGGATGCTGAGTATTGTAAACAAAAGCTTACTATTAAACGAACTCATTGATTAATGAACAGTTGTAGACTGAAATCCGAAGTATGACAGCAGTTCCACACATCCAAAAATTATCAGATATCAATCATTTTTTGTTAGCCATGGCTAAAATAAATACGAGTCTTCCAACCACAATTCTGATCCGGTTCATAAGGACCTTCCTCTCCGTCAACCGATTGGCAGACCATGCCCAAGTGACAATTTCAACCACAGAAATTAAGTCGTTTCATAACTTTGGCATAAGCTGTGGGAACAGTAGAAGGCCGTCTAAGTCTACGTTTTGATTTCTTTGACTGCATAAAAGAAACTTTATTAGTTTAGAAGTAAACTAAGTTTCAATGCAAAGAGGAAACCAATAAAAAGCTCTCAAATGAGAGAACCCTACCTAAAGGCAAGTAAATAATGAAATACAATGCTCATTTGAACTTTTTATCAATTAAGAAGGTAGATATCAACAAGAAGCATCCATCATTCCAGGATGACGAATTCTAACAGGCGTTTTCAGGAAATTAATAGTGCAATGCATGTCAATATAACTGTTCAAAATGGCAAGCAATATGCCGTGGTGAAATAGAACCATCGAAACAGAACAGGTTGCTTACTTGCTTAGATCCCTAACTTCGTCAATAGACACGCATTATGCAACCACCTGACCTTGCTGCCAGATAAAAACTAACTAAAAGGACTTCTATAGAGAAGAACGTAAAACTTTGCCACATCCATTGGCATTTCATTTTTGCTAATCACATGACAACTTTTTGCAGGGCAAAAGTTCATGGCATTCCCACTTTAAGATGCCCCAAGTCTCATGAGGCTGTAAATGAGCAGAGAAAAATATAAATCGGTGAACCTCATCCAAGGTTGACAGCATCACATTGTATATTCTCAGGTGGTTTGACAGATGCTGGATCTTTAACTTCGAAATGTAAAATATCAGGGTTATTCTTCTCACTCATCATCCCAATACACCACAATGCTTCTACATACTGTAGATAATAAATACACAGCACATTGCAAACTCTATTTTCCATGTCCAAATAATTCTTATGTTGTGAGATTCATCATGTTATATGATTAAATCCATGAGAAAAGATTTCTTTTCCAAAACAGCCTTGGACATCAACTTGCTCAGGACGGGGCAAAGAAATGCAGAAAAAGACACATACCTTCTCATGTGCATTATGATTTTTGCCCTCCCTCCAACGACGAATTGACCCATCATTCATAGTCCGAAATCGCAATTTGTAAGACCTGACAAGTATGTGTCAAAACCAGTAGTTCTATAAACCTAAAGATGCATTAACAGCCAGAAAAATAAACGACTTCAGCAGCTTAAACCTACGAATAAGATTTTATCTTGATTTTTTTCACTTTGGATGTGATTGGAGTCATTGGCTTTTTCCTCTTTCGCCGCTCCCGTGATGAAACATGCCGCACATGCACCAACTGTTTTCATATTAAAATGTTAATTCCAGTGAAAAGCTCAACATTTTCATAACAAAACTATACAAAATTATCATCCAAATGGAAAATTTTTAGGTCAGTCCTCCCTAGAGCTAATCCCCGCGAGGTTACGACCAGTTAGCATGTTGTGATACTGGAAAACACTCAAATGCTAGCTCTCGTTTATCCAGCAACGACAAAAGCCCACATCACTCATCTAAAATAATGAAAATTGATTATCCATATTTTATTTTTAATTTCGAACAAGTTCAAAGTTCACGAGTTGCATCAATAAGAAATTTCATGAGCAATCAAACGGACAAAAGTGAAAATGGTATGTTAAAGACTCTCATATTTCAGTTCAACAAGCAAGAACAGCTACCGAAGCAAACGAGGATGATTCATGAACCACCAAAGATAGAAAAGCAGACACTTTCTAAGAAACATTTTAGTGGCATTTACTCAGTAACCTTGCAGGCAATAAGCAAAATACAGTTGAAACCACGCTAAAAAGACCAAAAGAAGCAAAACCAACAAATCTTACAGGCAGCGGGAATGAAAATTGCTTAAAATCCACTGACTTAATGAGTGATGAAGAAGGTGCATTGAGAAGTGAGTTGCTAAGGCTCCATTTTACATTGGGAGCAACGGTACGGAGAGGCTGGTGGTGAAGAAGCCTCAAGCAAGAGCGAAGGGAATGTGAAGAGTTCGAAAATTGGGACGATTGCGCTACCAAAGCACGCAGTTGGTTTGATAGTCTGTGCATTGTGACAAGCTCTTCGGCTATGGACGAGGTATTGGCCCGAACGGATTTCTTTCCGTTTCAGGGATTGGAGCGTGCTTGGCTGGCGGGTTTATCTGCAGTGCCCGATAAGCGTTTGACAAAATCTAAATAGACGGGCCGGTTTACGGATCTGTATAATCCAACGCATCATTTTAATACAAATACAAGATGTTGTCATTTTATTTTTTTAATCTTAAAAAATTATTATTTAACTTTTTAAGATCCTTTTATATCATTCATAATTTTGACATCATTCTCTATTAAACATTTTAACAGAAAATGGAAAAATAATATAGTTTTGTTTGTGTTGAGTCCATTATCATTGGTAAAAGTTCCATTGATTCGTTAGAATTATGTAAGGATGGTATTGGGTAATGGGTAGGTTTGGGAAACGAACCCACGCAACAGTGTGGGTGATTTTGCCTGAAACGGGGCGAAAGTCAGGCGACTAGGACTGCACAGCTTCTTGGCTCCCGAATGGGGACCTTCTTGGCTGTGGGACCAGTAACAGCTACGGCAATGGGGGAAGACATTGGACATAGCGTGACCGGAGATCGCAATTTGTCAATGGGAGAATTTTCAGTGGCCAGAAACGGCACAAAGAACTGAAGCCAAAGTTAAAAGTACTATAGCAGGTTGTAAAGTTACTGTAGCAATTCTCTCAAGTCACTGTAGTAATTCTCTCATCGAGTGAACCATGAAAATCGATGAGACAACCCTACAAGCTTACCGACGTCGATTTGCCCTGGTGGCGGTAACTCTGGACCTCAACTCCGCTCTCCGCTCAGTGATCGAACTGGATGATGAGCAGATTCGTGTTGCCTATGAGGGCCTCCCGCAGATCTGTTTTCACTGCGGACGTGTCGGACACGGATCCTCCACCTGCCCCGTTCGACCGACCTCATCGGACGCGCCCGACTCTCCTCCAGTTCACTCGGCCCCGTCTGCACCGGTCTTAAGCAACTCCGCCCCACTTCCTCCCTCAGACAGCCCCGACCCCTTTGGTCCATAGATGTAGGTTCAACGGTGCGCTCGCCGGACCCCTAACCCCGTCACGGCCAAAACTTCCAATGACTCCACCGGTCCTCCCACCGGGTCGCGAGGCTCGCGATTCGCGGCACTCGCAACTCCTGAGGAGTCCCATCTCCCAATGGATCGCGCCCTAACGGATCGCCTGCCCATTCCGCCTCTCTCCCTTTCGGCTACGCGACAAGACCACTCCTCTCGCCCTAGACGCTCAGCTAGTTCAAAATCAACTACGACGAGCACGACATCGTCTGCGCCTAAGCAGACTCGCCTGATGGGCCAAGCCCAGCCTGCCACACACCCAGCCCAAGTCACCTCAGCCCTTCCCTTGCAGGCCCCCTCTCCCTTTGGCCCAGTCCACCCC
>JANITW010000001.1:24201107-24215275 GCA_027564335.1 Erythroxylum williamsii | reverse complement strand
GCCAACATCCTATAGCCTATTAACAAACCACGTGGTCATATCGATCCCTTCCCACGCCAATGTGATACTACAAGATCAAAAATCACTCTCCCCTCACACGAGGAACTGGGTCGATGGGACATGGAGGAGGACCCTGTCGAGCAATGTGTTCCTACAACTTCGACTTTGATAAGTCAAAAATACATGATACACCCACCGTGACCCCCAGATTCGTATAATATTTCCCAGGACACAAATGTACTTCATATTGGCTCAAATACTCAGATGGAGGAGACTCCACAAGATACCACAATAGACCAGCTTTGAGAGCCGATTGCTAAGGAACTCAACTCTCCTATAGTTTAAATATCCCCTCAAAAAACTGTTTTATGTCGACTTTCATCTGGAATTGTCAAAAGGCTAGAGGCAGGACCCTTAAGCCCATCATCAAGAATTATATTCGAATCCATAAGCCGTTTCTTGTTGTTTTGGTCGAGCCCTGAAACAAGTGGAGTCCATGCTTTGAAGGTTATTCGGAATTTGGGATTTGGTCACTTCTTCAGGGTAGAAGTCGAAGGCTTTTCAGGAGGCATTTGGCTACTTTAGAAGGAAGATATCAAGGTCCTTATTCTGCTAGCTCACCGACAGTTTGTGCATGCCAGCATTGAATGAGACCACTTATCATTCGACTTCACAGCCATTTATGCCAGCCCTATGTTTTTGTTACAAAAGTACTTATGGCAATATCTGAGACAGATTGCAAGGATCGCCTCAAAACCTTAGATGTTAGGTGGGGACTTCAATGCCAAATTGGAGAGCCAGGATAAACTTGGAGATTCTCGCCTACAACCTATTGTCAATTCCTAATTCAATGAATGTGTGCACAGCTGCCATCTCCAGGATTTGGTTTTTTTAGGGCCAAGATTCACTTGGTGTAGGGGACAAATTCTCGCTAGATTAGACCGTGCCTTTTACTCCAATTCTTGACATTCTATTTTCCCTAACACCAAAGTTTCTCACCTTTTGTTCCTGAAATCTGATCATTGGTCTCTTTTAATTACTCTAACGAACAGCGTGCAACCCACTCTGAAAATGAGGCCTTTTAGATTTTAGTCTGCGTGGCTTACTCATAACAGCTTTGATCAAGTTGTAGCTGCAAATTCGCATCCTCCCAGCTCTGATTTTCATGGCGCAATCAAAAGTTTCTCGAAGAACTTACAACTTTGGAACACTACCACGTTTGGCAACATTTTCCATCGAAAAAAGAGACTTATGGCCAGACTTAAAGGTACCCAAAAACACCTTTAAGACACCAACTCGAACTCTCTCTAGGAGCTGGAGGAATACTTACGATCCGAATTGAAACAGGTCCTGTACCTAGAAGAATTCTTTTGGCACTAGCGATCCAGAAGTTAGTAGTTAGGCCAGGGCGACAAAAATACCAAGTTCTGTCATGCAGTTACTATGGGCTGACAATGGAACATTCGGATTAACTCCTTAAAAGATGACCAAGGGAATGAGATTTCAGATCTAGCGAGCATTAGGAGACTTGCTCAGAAGTATCTCGAGCAGTGATATATGGTCGACAGCCAGTAACCCTCAGACTGGCAGCTTTATGGCCATTTCCCTCTCCTTCCTCCCTAGGCGAAAGATGATCTGGACAGTCCACTCAGTCCTAACAAAATCAAAATGGCTTTCTTCTCTATGGCTCCAAACATGGCACCGAGATTTGATGGATTAACAACTCTCTTCTACCAATCCTAATGGGACATCATCGACCCTTCTCTGACCTTGTTCTTATAATGCATTTTTTGGCATAAGACTTAGGAATTAGAACTCTTCCTGATACCGAAGATCCCATTTCTCACTTTGATTACGCAGTTCGGTACTATTGCTTTATGCTCAGTGCTCTACAAGGCTATTACCAAGATCATTGTTACTTGTCTCAAACCTTACCTAGACAACCTAGTTTCCCTAATTTAATGTAGTTTTGTCCCAGGGTGTTTAATTACGGACAATATAATCATTACCCAAGAAGTCATCCATACCATGAGATAGAAAACGGGTCGTAATGGGATAATGGCTATTAAAGTAGATCTTGAGAAAGCGTACAATAGGTTGTTATGGAATTTCATCCAAGATACTCTAATTGACATAGGAGTTCCTGAATCGTTGATCAATCTTATTACGAAGTGCATTTCCTCGGTCTCTTTTCAAGTGACTTGTAATGGAGAGCTCAGTGACACCTATGATCTGTCCAAAGGTATTCGACAGGGTGACCCTATATCGCCCTACCTGTTTGTTCTCTGTATGGAAAGACTTGGTCACTTCATCAACCACGCAGTGTCACAAGGACGATTACGACCTATTAAACTTGGAAGAAATGGACTATCTCTCTCTCATCTATTTTTTACTGATGATCTCATCCTCTATGCTGAAGCCTCACTGGTTCAAGTTTCAGTCATTCTGGATGTTCTGGATTCCTTCTGTGCGACTTCTGGACAACACATCAGCTAAGGAAAATTTCGGTGCCATTTTTCCACAAATACTCCTCCTAGGATGTCTCGCTTCTTCAAACTGATAACGGATCTTGGAAGATATCTTGAAGTTCCTCTTTTACACGAACGAGTAAGCAAGCGTACTTATCAATACATCCTGGATAAGGTTCACCAACGATTGTTAGGCTAGTTAGCCAACCTATTGGCTTTTGTCGGACGCATTACGTTGGCTCAATATGTCATAACGACCCTTTCCAATTATATAATGCAGACAGTCAGACTACCCTGCCGCCTTTGTGATGAGCTGGAGAAACTTCTGAGGTAATTTTTGTAGGGTTCATCGAATGAAAAAAGGGGATCCACTTAGTCAATTGGGAGGAAGTTTACAAACTGAAAGAATTAGGGGGTCTTAGCATCTGAAAAATCTGCGAGACCAATGATGCCTACCTAGCTAAACTAGCTTGGACCCTGCTTGCAAAGCTACATGCATTATGAGTCAAAGTTCTCTCTGTCAAATACAACTTTGACGTCACCAATATCCCCAACTCGTTCGATGCAATCGAGGGCTCAATGATCCGGAGGAGCATAAAGGCAACTTGGCACATCGTGCTTCAGGGCATGAAATGGATGATTGTAGATAGCACGAAGATATGCTTTTGGAAAGACCCTTGGATTGTTGGGGTAGGACCTCTCATTACCCATACTACACCCCAATCCTGGATGTATTTACCAACTGCAGTGTCCAACAATTTGTGACCACAGATGGTACGTGGAATTGGAACGTTATTCATAATTACCTCTCGATGTCGATTTGCTAGGCTATAGCCAATACTTTTCCCTCAAAACCCTTCCTAGGTTAGGATAAGTTAATCTGGGTACTTTCCGATACTGGACAAATTCTCCATAGCTTCCACATATTCCATGATAATAGGTCACGACAATGCCTCGCCTCAGGGTATTTGGAAAGCAATCTAGCAGTGGAAGGGACCAAAACACATTCGTTCCTTCCTAGTTCCTCGCTAAAGACCGGTTACTCACGAATCAACAATGCGTACATATACACTTCACTACGGACGATGTCTGTTATCACTACCAAATGGTAGAATCTTCGGTTCACGTAGTGCGGGACTATTCCAAAGATCTTCGAGTGTGGCACAAATTCCCTTCGCAAATCATTTCTTCTGACTTTTGTACTATGATGCCTCGGGAGTGGATCACTATGAATCTCCAAAATCGTCAACGAGTGCTTGGACGTGACTGGTCAATTATCTTTGAAACTACTTACTAGTTCCTTTGGAAATGGAGGAATTTGTCCCTCTTTGATGAAGACTTTACTTGGCCTTACTCACCAGTTTCTCTTATTTTGTCTTATGTAGATCTAATCCACCAGTCCGCCATATGGCAAAGCAGATCTGATGCCAGACATCACCCTCGATAAGAACAACTCTTTGGATGGAGCAAATCTCCCACGGGATGGGTTAAATTAAACACAGATGGAGCATGCAAACGTTCCTTGTCCACAATCACAGCAGGAGGACTACTACGAGACAGTGCAAGCAACTGGCTTGGCGGCTTCACTCAAAATCTTGACTGGTGCTCAACAGTGTATGTAGAACTATGGGGTGTTTTTATCGGATTTACACTTGCGGGGAATCTGGGCTATCGCGCGGATCGAGCTTGAAGTGAATTATACCGCAGTGATAAATATCCTTTCTTCCTTTGCCAACCGTTCACGGGCTCTCAATCCTATTGTAATGGGCATTAATGAACTATTTACTTGAAACTCGACTGTTGTTCATCGACACATATATCGAAAAAGCAACAGAAACGCCAACTGGCTTGCTAACTATGCAGTTCAGTTTGATATCGGTGTCATTTACCTAGACACTACACCCATTGGGTGCTACTCAGTCATTCTAGAGGATTTATCAGGGATTTGTCTCCTTAGACTCATAATGTAATCTGTTTTGCTTTCTTTCCATTTATATATATAAAAAAAGATTATTGGAAAAGGGGTTGTCAGATTTTAAGGTTATTTTCCTAGATACCTGCCTAATTTATCTGTCAAGGTTAAACTAATATAGGCTGCTAACAATAACTGAGAATTCACTAACTTTTCTTGCTTTAATCGAGTTTTTCTTAGTATAATATAATATGGAAAAGATCTCTAATGCCTAAAGCTTATTAGAGGAAGGTTGAAGACCAAAGATAGACTGAAGGGAGCAATAATCATATTTGTATCCTATGCTTCACATTACCGCTAATCACTTACTCTTCAAATAAAGGTTTTTTTTTTCAATATGGGCAATAATATAGCACCAAATGAACTTAGTTTACCTTGAGAATGATTGGAGAAATATTTTGGTTTGAGCTGAAAATCTTTCTAAAATGATCGGAGAAGATAGGAAACGCTTGAATCTAATGGTAACTTGTTCTGTCTATTTGATTTGGTTTAAAAGAAACCTAAGAATCTTTAGGGATATTTACACAAAAATATGTTGTTACAAATAGGATTTATTTTTAGATAAGAGAGATTATGATGGCTAACTAAGTCGCTGATAGCCTAAATTTTTCCATGAAACATAATTGAAGTATCGAGTAATCAAGCCTTGTCTGTTTTAATTAATTTATAGCTTTGTTGTGAGGATTGATTTTTTAACCTTATATTTTCATCACTATTGTTGCTATACTCTCTTGATTGCCTAGATTGTCTTTTGGCATTTTCAAAGATATTTATTTATTTATATTCCAAAAAAATTAGGATTATTAGTAAAAAAAATGGAGAAATGACATTCCAAAATGAAAAGTTTAAATTGAATATTTTGATATAATGAATGATTAATTTTAATTTAAAGTTCTCTCTGTATTTCAAAATTCAATAAAAAAATTTGTGTAATTTTTAGTCAATTATATTTTATAATATAAAATAATTTTCTTTAATAATTATACATTTTTTATTATTGATAATCTTTATTCAGAATTTATAATACAAATTCCAAGGTAAACAAACCTTCATCAAATTCTAAAATTTGAAAGAAATATTAAAATAGTCGAACCACACTCCTAATAAATATATTTATTTTATCAAATTTTGTTTTTCCTTAGTTCAAATACTATTCACCTATGTATAGAAGACATGTATATCCACCAAAGATGTCTAAAATAGGCACTAGATATGTTTTAGAGAATCAAATATTGGACGAGGAAATAAAGAATCAGCAGTCTTTGAGAGTCCACATTAAATAATTTCTCTAAACAGTAGAAATTTTAGTAATTGACGTGTTGTCTTTTATAAAACTTGGGGGTTCTTGCTTCTCCTTTCCAATTATTAAAAAAAGTGGAATATCAGTTAACCAAAAATGCAAAATTGGATCTCCAAGAGTTATAAGTGACTATACATTTTCAATCTTTGTTTTATTATAACTCAAATATTTAGAATAGTTAGAATGTAAGCACAACAATAGGCATATTAAAAGTTGTTATTATTATTATTATTATTATTATTATTATTATGCAATACTCCTTCTTATTCAAAATAAGTGTCGTTTTAGAGAGATTTTAATTATTCAAAATAAGTGTCGTTCACGATTTTTCATGTATGTTTATAACTTTATTTTCAAAAATACCTTTTAATTTTTCTCACATCTTAATTATACAAATTATATTTTCAAGGCAATTCAACATACAAATAAGGGTATATCAAACATTTCACAAGTTTTCTTAATAAGTGTGCATCTTTCTAAAACGACACCTATTTTGAATAAGAAAGAGTATATGATTAAAGTACATAAGTATATATTTATATTTATACATAGCAAATAATAAAATATAGAGGTATTCTTAATTACTAATTTCATCTTTGTTTTGTTATTTGACATTTTAAAATTTTAATACTAACAACTATGAGCTGCGAGGCATTGGCTAGCAATTATCAGTTAAGCCAACATCAGACTTATTTATCACTTTTTATCTATAATGTCACTTTGGAAAATCTTATAAATTAAGTATTTTGGACAAGTTTCATCAGGTAACGAACCAGTCACGCTTTGCAAATATCTTAAGTCAGCATTTTGTGTAACTGGAGCCTGGGGAAGCGTTGGCACCCCTAGTGGACAGCCACACTGCGGTGTTGTTAAATGGTAGTGAATAATGATCGTGATGATGACGAGGGAAGAATGAAGTGCCTGAAAGCTACATTTGATAGAATGGAGGCACACAAATCGCCGCATTTCAGCCAGCAAACAATGTTTAAAGATTGAACTTACAGATTATTTTTCACAATTGCTGATGAACACAAGGCAAAGGCGATCTAATTATTTTTGCATACACTAAAAAATTTCAGAATCAATCTAAAAAACCTACTTCTTTCCAGATTCTAAGGAGCTCCTTCATGAATGGACTGTTTTGATGGCTCTGCCATGCTATTGTCCAGTCCTTGTACAGGTGAGCCAAAGTCGTCTCCTTCCTCGATGATAATCCTAGCTGCTCTGGCTCCTCCTGTGTCGCTTATGTTGCTGTAAATCAAGATTAATCCGCCACCCACTGCAGTGCAGAATGTGATGGCAAAACAAGTGCCTGACTTTTCAGGCATAGCTGATGCAAGTGCAAAACCTGCACAAGTTCCGAAAGATCTAATCCATGAAAGCCATGCAGAAAAAGCACCTTCTCTACCATGGGGGGCGCAATCTAGCAGAAGAACCCTCCCAAAAGTATATAGTAAACCAACTGACGTGCTTTGTAATCCAGCAAAACTAAGTATATGAAGCCTCTGCCAAATCTTTCCTCGAAAGTAGAATCCGAATCCTGAGGTGACTGCTGATAAGATGAAACCGAGCAAATACATTTTCATTCCATTCGACTTGATAAGTAGCTGTAGTGGTTGCACCAGTGGCATAGCAACCAATGGAAATGTGAAATAAGTTAACCAAAGAAAGAGTATGAAGACGGGTTTAATGCATAATTGGCCTATCAGATAGAGCACCACAGTAGTGAAAATGCTCATTGTTGTGAACGAGGCAAGGAAGGCAACCACAAGATTTCCGTAGGCATGTGGGAACTTGAAAATGGAGATGAAATGAGCTATTGACGAAACGCGAGAGATATTGGCTGGACCAGGCTTGAAGAAGAAAATATGGGGTATTCCAACAATCCAGATAATGCCACTGAAAATTGAGACAATCCAGAGACTAAGGAACTTTTCATTTTTTCTAAGCATATGGTAAACGAATGCTGATATAATAGCAGAGCCTAAGCTACCAGCAGCAGTAGCATACAGAGAGAGCCAGTTAGATATCCTTCTGCGCAAATGAAACTGGCTTTTCTGAAGGCTTGGTCCTGTGAAGCCTCGAACCATTATTCCAAGGTGTCGGGTATGGCCTGTGGTTGCAATAATGTAAGCTGTGACAATGGCTGTAATATATGGAGGGAACATCCATGTAACCCTGAAGAATCCAGTAGGCAGGCAAAAGACCGCCCCAGTGGCAATTGCTGCACCAGAAATTACTGTCTGTTTCTTGCCATGGTCAAAGTGACTGGAAACGGATGCAATAATTATAGCAGCCAAAAACAACCCTATAGCCCATGAAAAGGATGTCCACTCCATTGGGGAGAATTTCGACTTGCTGACTGGTATGGTTCTAAGTGTCAAAGCTTCGTACCTGCAATTTGAGTACAACATCTACTTAACAAGACGGAAACATATGACTAAACTTTTGGGACAATGTTCCACATTGTCTCAATTTTTTCGTAAACCCTTGCTGTATTGCAATATTTAGTGGCCACCTGAAAGGTAGCCGAAATGGCTCTTTCACAGTTCAGATAGCAAATTATTTCAATCTA
The DNA here is from genome assembly GCA_027564335.1 of Erythroxylum williamsii. Lineage (NCBI taxonomy): Eukaryota > Viridiplantae > Streptophyta > Magnoliopsida > Malpighiales > Erythroxylaceae > Erythroxylum > Erythroxylum williamsii. Next base: position 24,206,960 of record JANITW010000001.1, on the reverse strand, counting down.
AGTCAAACAACTGCACATATTTAAATAGGGTATAAAAATTACTAATCCTAGTGGAATCATCTTTGAGAAACCATGTCTATAAGATATGATCTGCTTGTGGAAGTAGGAATGAGAAGCTTACAGGTGCATTTCATTATTTGTACACAACAAACCCTTGCCGTTCCTGGCAGGTCGCTCAGGCAGTTTCTTGATCGGACTAATATGAAGTGGGAACAGAACCGGTAGAAGAACTGTATGAATGAAATAGGAACAGAACTCGTAGAAATACCAAATCCAAATCTCGGGTTTACTTGGACTATCCACAACCTCTGTGCAACCCTTATAAGCCTCTGAGGCCCTCTCAATTTTCATTGCAGTATCATGCAAATCCGGTGTCGCGAGATCTTGCTCAACATTATCTTCATTTGGCCTCGCGAAGGAGACCCCTTGATCAGGACTTTCAGCCTCTGTTGGACCCTCTAACATGTCGCTCCTGATCACTATGGATCAAGGGACCCTTTTGCTTGACTCAGCAGAGAAACTCAATGCACAGGCTAGGATCTAGAAAGCATTGGAGAAAGTTTGATATAAGAATGGATAGAAACCCTGTTTTGGTAAAGTCTACAGGTACAGCGCCAGTTTACCACTTCGCTCATCTACAGCTGGTACTCGGGCTTAGCCACATAGAGATTTTTACGAAGTTTTCGACAAACTCAAAGTGCATCGATGTCTTTAAAAAAAGAACCGAACTTGGCACCATGCCAAGCTGCATCGATGTCTTTAAACAAAGAAGACAGAAGCGAACTTGGCACCATGCCAAGCTGTCTTCTTCTGCAAACATAGCAATTGACGGCACATATTACTACGGCGGGGTTTCCTTTGCTCGAAAATGACATGATGTGTAGAACGTGATGATAATAGACAGAAACCGTCAAGACAAAAATTCTTGTATTGCTCATGTTCTGGTGTAGGTCCTATTAGTCTTGTAAAGTTCGGGCATGCAAATTTGGATCTTCGTTGAGTGAAACTGAAGATCGATGTAAGTTCTGTCAGCTTCTCTTTTTGGTTCACGTCATAAAACGGTGTCGCTTTTTCTAATAGAGATCATCTCGACTTCGTTGCTGCTTTGGTCAAAGGATAATGAATGTATCTCACTAATATTTATTAAAATAAATAATTAATTACAATAAAAACAATATACCGCTATCGGTTAAATATTTATTAATGTATAATCAAATAATAATATAATAATTAAATTTGAATGTAAATTTAACATAAAAACTAAAATTATAGTAAACAACTAAAATTATGCTTCCTAATAAAGTAATATCTCATCTTCATAAAAAGTTTAAAACTATTTGATACTATTTAAAAATTAATACATTTTTATCTAAATTATGTGCATAAGCACCTTCTACTTATTTAAATAAATTTTAAATCATTAATATCTAAAATTATTTTTATTGTAATAAACTATACTTTTAGTTTGTAAATATGTTTAAAATAGGAAATTAATTAACTATCAATATATGTTTTTTAATTTATTCATTATAACAAATACATTTCTTTGTAAAACACTTTTTTCAAATTTATTATAATCAAAATCACGCGATGATTCTTTTCCGTTGATCTAAAAATTACAAGAATAATACAATTAAAGTTGCTTGGATCATATGTTCTTTTCTTACTAAACACTCTAAATGTATAATAAACAAAATAAAATTAATAATAAAAAGTATAATTATTTTTAGAATAAAATTCAATCAGTCTTCATCCTCAACTTATAACTAATGAAAATAAGGTCATTAGGTTTTTGATATCTAATTATGTTTATAACTTGATTGCATAATCTAATAATAAGTTTTTTTCGTTGGTATGACATTTTCACTAAATAATCTCTATTATTCATCTGTATTTTAAATTAAAATTTATGAAAATATAAAAATATATTATTAATAAATAAACAATGAAACTGAAAGTATGAAAACTTATTAGGTTGCAATTCTTTCAATATAAGTTTTTCCTTTACAAATAGTCTACTAAAATTTCCTAAACCTTCACGATACAATACAATTTCATTGTTTATTTTTTTTAACTCTTTATGAGAGAAAATATTTTAGTATTCAATTATTTTTTAAAATACCATTCATAATATTAACATCTATATATGCATCTTGCTAGGTAAGTAATAAGGGCTGAAAAAGTAAGATGCTAAGTAGATTCTTTTGAGTAAATTACTTATCCCATTTTCATTTAATAACATTTATATAAGATTTGTTCAATTCTCCTTTTCTTTTAAAAGATTCATAATTGTTTTGTGAACTAGATACATACTATCATATATATACTCCAAAAATGGTTTCTCATTTTGAGTCAACAATTCTTAACAATCCTATAAGTAGAGATACAATCTTCACAATAATTAAGCAAACATCCTAAACATTATTATATAGAATAATATAATAAACCGCATTTCCTTTTACACTTATTTTATAATTTATGACTTGAAAAAGGCTAACTTCTTATTAAAATTTTAAGTACTTATTTATGATCATAAACAATTTTCAAAGTTATAAATGCAGTTGTAAACCTTATAGTAATATGATGCACAATCTTAACCCAATCTTCGTACTTTCTTAACAAAAAAGATAAAAAGATTATATACAAAAATTATGATCTTATAAACAAATGAATAAATATTATAAATATGGTCTATACAGCCAATATTGTTTAAAATGTGATTTGTATAATAAAAGTATCAATAGACCTAATAAAAGTTGTTCTAAAATTATTGTAAACTAAGAAATTAATTAAACTTCTCTGTCTGTGATCAATCTACTCATTTGTCATAATAAAGCATCCTATTTTCCCCAATTACACTTATCTATATCCATAATAAATTGACATTCTTCTTGTTAAATTTCTTAAACTATAAGCCACATGAATCTCATAATAAAAAGAGTGTCTTAAATCTTTTCGCTTCATTGTTATGACATCTATTTTTTAAAAAAATATGATAAATTTAAAGCATTTAAAGGAATACATATAAACCAAGTTCTTTTACATAACAAAACATTATCCTTATCAATCGAAGTACTTTTTGAACTAGGTTGAGAACCATGAGTTGTTCTAAAAGGAAAATAAGGATCTGAGTCAATAATAAAATTTTTCCCTTTATTTAATAATTATTATACTTCATTATCTCCAAAAGATATACTATAAGTCTCAATTTTCCCCTTATTTAATAATTGTTATAATTCATTATCTCTAAAAGATGTATTACAAGTCTCTATTTTATTTTATTTTTACTTGTTGCTGCAAATCATTTTCAGTCCTCTCACATTCTTTAAATAGTAATTTTCTGTAAGAAATAATATTACCTTAAACAACAACAAGATATTCTTTCAATCCATAAATTCCTTCCACTTTAAACATTTTAATGTAAAATATACATTTATATTGAATAGTTCAATTAGATGTTTGGGAAAAATATTTCATACTACATCAATGCTAACATAAAAATAAAATGTTAGGTTTACTAAATCTTTATCTGATGATTCCTTATTATCTATTAAAATTTCAACATAAAAATATAAAAATATAGTTTACAATCTAATTACGATAATAGTAAAAATCCTTTAAAAGTAGAAGTTTTCTTTGATTAAAGCATATTGTTTCAATTTCATAAGATAAGTATACAATCATAATATAAATCACTCCTAAAAAAAGATGTAAGCAATACAATATACAGGAAACAACAACCTATGCCATTAATGATTCTGCTTTTGCTTTTACTTTTACTCTTGCATTTTTAGTCAACACGATGCCTATTTTAGGTTTAAAGCATTATCTTGCATCTTAAAATTCTTAGACTCGTGTATGGCAAATAAAATTTCAAAAGTTTGACTCTAAGGAAAATACCTTAAATTTTTTAACTATCATTCTCATTATTAAACTACAAATGAAGAAATGAGTTGATGATAAATGATTTTTATTTTAAATATGAAATGTTAGAAGAACTTGATAACAGAAGGTCCACTATATTGACAACAAAATGCACAAACCAAAATTTAAAAAATTAGGGAAACCCCTCAAGAAGTATCACACTGAATTTGTTATTGATAAGTTTAGCTAAAATAAAACAGGTTAGAATTTTCAACTGGGTCTCTTACAAAATAAGAGGCCTAGTGTTAGATCCTTAAGTCATGATAACAAAATTGTGCAAGCATTGGCGAGCCTTGACCAATCTTTAACACACAAAGCAATGGAACAAGGCAAGGACTTGTGAGGTGGTGAGGACGAAAAGGGGTAATGTCAAGCATTGACATGAATTGGTATGCATTGGCGAAAATGTTCAACTAGATGCAAGACCAAAAAAAGCTTAAGACAAACTTTGAGTGGAAGGTTAGCTGGATTACACGCATGACGAGAATATGTGAGAGTTCCAAGGTTACTTAGCAAGTAGATCAAGCATGGTGCAAGTTTGGAAGAGTTTCAGACCTTGCACGAGCTGACTTGGTTAAGGCTAAATTTTTGATGAACTAAGGACTTTGTGTGTGCTCAAGTGAACGGACCATGGCTAACAAAGTTGGCATAGGTAAGCATTGGACGGACCAATATGCTATTAATTTGGATGACTCATCATCAACGAATCGAGATGAGGAGATCTTAGATGATGTAGCGGATAAGATCACAGTGGATGAACATCAATTTTAAAAGATAAATATCAAGTGGAAGGATCATCTAAAGATGGAGGAAATCTTTGTGGATATGGATAATCATTCCTAGATAATGTAATATTTTATCTTGTTATTGTGATGTAACTTAATCCTATTAGATAAAATCTTAATTGGATGAGGATGTCATCTATTGGTTAGTTTGATGTCATCTAATAAGGATAAGATTGTGATGTTAGCTAGTAGAGATCTATTAAGATTCTAACTTAGTTATCTAAAGATGCCTATAAATAGCTCATTTGAGATGCCTATAAATAGCTCATTTGAGCCTTACTCTCATAATCAAGAAGTGAGTGTGGGAGACACTTAGAGATTAAGAGAGTTTTCCTTTGTATACTTTGAAGGAAGTAATGAAGGTTGACTTTTAGTTGTATCTCTTTCTCGTGTTCTTATTGTTGCCTTTACTATTCTAGTGCTTCTGTAATTTTCTTGCGAGTATGAGAGTTAAACAATTAAGGGTTGTGAGGTATTCGAGAACAAGTAGCTTGGTTGAAGATCATGAAGGAAGGCTGAATCTTACTTTGAATGAATGAAGTGAGATTGTCATGCAAAGGGGTTGGCGCAACTAGCAAATAAGTTCATGCTTAAAGGAAAATCTTTGTAACAGTTGGTATTAGATCCAAATTTCAAGATGGCAGTAGGTAGCAATTTGACATAATGTGTCAACTGAGTGAAGGCACTCATTAGGTCTATTCCTCAAGGGTATGAAGAGGTGACTTCTTACAATACTCGATTCGAGATGTTGGAAGCATTAATCCAACAGTTGCAGCATCAAATCGCAAAGTTGATGAAGACATAGGGGGATTCTAGATTTGAGATCACGATCCTAAAGCATGCAATTGCAACGCGGGATGTTGGGCATGTTGAAAGCACTTTGGTAAAGGTATGAGAGTCACAAGTTTTCGACAGCAAGCGGAGTGCCAAAGAGCTCAAAAATTTCTTGTGGGATATGGAGCAATACTTTATGGCGGCAAAGGTTTCCAATAAGAGAATGTGTCAATCATGGCTATGTATTTGATGGAAGATGCAAAGTTATTGTAACATCCCGTTACCGATGTGATGGGCATATCGGTAATTTGGATGGATTGAGCAGTGAGTGCATTCATAATTGAATTGCACGTATAGTTTGCCTCTGCAT
>JANITW010000001.1:24174155-24186081 GCA_027564335.1 Erythroxylum williamsii | reverse complement strand
TACACCAACTTCTCCAATTTAGCTTTCTAAATGTCTAATAAGTCTATAAATCATGTCTAATCACCTCTAAGGCATTAAAATATATTTAATTTAACCACCACGGTCTTTTCCATCCAATGGACTTGGTTTTACACACTTAAAAACTTATGTGGCGGAAATTTCCAAGATTTCGCATACCGATGAACATAACGTTATATATCACTGGCATATGTACCAAAAGGATTCAATTACATATTTAAAATCATATACAACTATGTATATGACAATATATAGTAGTATCTCCAAATATAGAACAACAAAAAAGGCTCAGAAAATCCGGTTTTACAAATCCTCCCCTCCTCAAAAGAGTTTCGTCCTCGAAACTCCTAAGTTGGGGACACAAATAAATGGGGCTATTGACGTCTCATAGTATCCTCAGGCTGCCATGTTATCTCTTCGACCTTATCGCTCTTCCAAAGTACCTTAACTGTAGTTACCTCCTTGCTGCGTAATTTCTTTATCTGTCAATCCAAAATCTGCACTGGTTTCACCTCAAAACTCAAGTCTTCTATCAGTTCTATAGGAAGTGCCTCCAAAACATGAGATGGATCCGGTAAGTACTTTTTAAGCATAGAAACATGAAACACGTTATGGATCCTATCCAAGTCCGCCAGCAATTCTAATCGATACGCCACGGTTCCGACACGCTCCAGGATGTGGAAAGGTCTGATATATCGAGGGCTTAGATTTCCTCGACTCTGAAATCTAAAGATACCTTTCCATGGTGATATTTGAAGAAAAATCTTGTCACCAATTGCAAACTCCAACGGTCATCGCGTATTATCTGCATAACTCTCTTGTCGATCCTGGGCGATTTTCATCTTTTCTTGAATAATTTTTATCTTCTGAGTGGTAACTTCTATCAATTCAGCTCCTTCTATTTTGGCCATACCGACCTCATCCCAACACAGAGGTGTCCTGCACTTCCTTCCATAAAGCGCTTCATAAGGTGGCATACCAATATTTATCTGATAACTATTGTTATAAGCGAACTCAATCAATGATAAATGTCGGCCCCAACTCCCTTGAAATTCCATCACACATGCTCTCAGCATGTCCTCTAGTGTTTGAATGGTCCTCTCTGATTGACCATCGGTCTGGAGGTCGAAGGCAGTACTAAACTTCAATTGAGTCCCTAAAGATTCCTGAAATTTTGGCCAAAATCGTGAGGTGAATCTTGGGTTCCTGTCTGATACTATAGAAACTGGTACCACATGCAGCTTCACAATCTTGTCGATATATAGCTTTGCCAATTTTTCCAATGAATAGGCTGTGTGGACAGGAAGAAATGAGCAGACTTCGGCAATATGTCCACTACAAAATCCATCGTCACATGCTCCCACTTCCATTTTGGAATAAGCACAGATTGTAACATACTTGCTGGTTTCTGATGCTCTGCCTTAATTTGTTAACAGGGAAGGCATCTGACCACAAATTCTGCTATTTCTCTCTTCATCCCTGGCCACCAATAACTCTCTTTAAGAGTTCGATACATCTTGGTACTACGGATGCATAGCATAGGCTGAACTGTGAGCTTCCTCCAAGATAGCTCGCCTGAGACCCTGATCATTCGACACACAAACTCTGTCTCTAAAGATTAATAACCCGCCTTCTCTCAGTCTGAATCCTTCACTCTCACCAGATGACAATTTCTCCTGAATGACCTTTAACTCGGGATCGAAAGTCTGTGATCTCCTGATCTCGTCAAGTAATGTAGGCCGAACTTCAAACCTTACTAACAATGTTCCATCCTCCTTTGCCACTGAGAATGTAACCCCAAGGCTCCGTATACTCATCAAATGTGTAATGTAAAGATCTTGTCTAATAGTTACTGCTGAACAGGACTTACGACTTAATGCATCGGCCACCACATTTGCTTTCCCCGGATGGTATTCGATTATTAAATCATAATCCTTTATCAATTCCAACCATCTCCTTTGTCTGAGATTTAGCTCTTTCTGTGTCATTAGATACTTCAGACTCTTATGGTCAGTGTATATACGGCAAGTCTCCCCATAAAGGTAGTGTCTTCAAATGTTGAGTGCAAAAACTACTGCTGCAAGCTCTAACTCATGTGTAGTATAATTGAGCTCGTGCTTTTTCAGCTGTCTAGAAGCATATGCAATCACTCGCCCCGCCTACATAAGTACACAGCCCAGTCCCTGACGACTGGCATCATTGTATACCTCATACCCAGCCCCTTGGGTAGGTAAAGCCAGTACTGGTGCAGATGTTAGCTGTTTCTTCAGCTCTTGAAAACTCGACTCACATTTATCGTCCCATTGAAATTTTATTCCCTTTCGGGTGAGCCTCGATAAAGGAGCTACAAGCACTGAGAAATCCTCAACAAATCTTCGATAATAACCAGCTAACCCCAGAAAACTACGAACTTCTGTGTCATTCTTGGGTTGTTCCCATTCAAGTATAGCTTCAACTTTCTTTGGGTCCACAAAAATACGTTCCCCTGATACAACATGCCCAAGGAATCCTATCTTCCTTAGCCAAAATTCACACTTTGAGAACTTCGCATACAACTGCCTTTCGCGAAGTATTTGCAACACAATCCAGAGATGTCTAGCATGCTCTTCTTCATTCTTAGAATATATAAGAATATCATTAATGATGACTATGATAAACTGATCTAAATAGGGATGGAACACCCTGTTCATGAAATCCATAAATACTGCTGGTGCATTTGTCAATCCGAACGGCATCACTAAAAATTCATAACGTCCATACCTCGTCTGGAAAGCAGTCTTATGCACATCTTTCTCATCAATCTTCAACTGATGATACCTAGACCTCATATCTATCTTTGAGAATACTGTAGCCCCTCTTAACTGATCAAATGAATCATCAACCCTGGGGAGTGGGTATTTATTCTTGATGGTGACCCTGTTTAATTGTCGATAATCAGCATATAAGCAGAGGGTCCCATCCTTCTTCTTGACAAATAATACTAGTGCTCCCCATGGTGAATGACTTGGTCTGATGAAACCCTTGTCCAACAACTCCTGTAGCTGAATCTTCAGCTCTTTCAATTCTGCCGGTGCCATATGATACGGTGGTATAGATATTGGAGTTGTCACCAGGACCAAGTCAATCGTGAAATCAAATTCCCGATCAGGTGGCAATCCAGGCAACTCCTCCGGAAAAACATCAGGGAACTCGCATACAATGGGGACATCTCCCAGTTTAACCCTCTTTGCTAAAGTGTCAATTACATGTGCAAGGAATGCCTGGCATCCCTGACGAATCAACCTCTTGGCCTTGATCCCCGATATCAAACAACTCGGGAGTACTCGTCAATCATCAGTAAATTTAATCAAAACTCCATCCTGAGGTTCAAACTCCACTTCTTTCTTAAAACAGTCAACTTTGGCGCGATAACTTTCTAACCAGTCAATCCCCAAAATCACCTCGAAATCTTAGAGATCGAGGGGAATAAGATCTACCTCTAACACAGCATCACCGATCTTTATCTCACAAGCAATATATACTTCATCGTAAGCCACTTGCTCTCCAAGAGGAGTGACCACAATGAGAGGAGGATCTAATGGCTCCAAGGGATGACGAATATCCTCAATAATGGTCATACTGACAAAAGATCTTTGCGCGCAGTGTCGATCAACGCTTTAGCATCTTTACCCAGAACATACATAACACCTTATAACACTATAGGTTATCATTCACACTATTTAAGAATTTACCAATAGTATACAAGTAAGCCTTAAAATATAACAATACAAAATAAAGAAATATTCATCCAGAACATACCTGTAATCGTGTCTGGATTTGCTCGAACGTCCTCCTCCGTCATTGCATAAACACGTGTTTGTGCTCACGTAGCTGGACGCTGTTGACCGGCTGGCAATGCACTACTACCCACACCAGTCCTTTGTGTAGATCCAGACGACTGACCACCCGCTTTGACAATCTCCTCTCGGTGTCTCATCGACTGCACTGAGCTATCTCTTCCCTAAGCCGAAGTCCAAATCTGCTGTGGACAATCTCTCTTCAGATGCCCTATCTCTCCACACTAAAAACACTTCCTCGGCTCTGTACACCTGCCTGCATGTACCTTTCTACAGTTTCTACACTGCTTAGACCGATATGATCGAGATCGAGAAGTAGAGCTAGTAGTAGGGGTAGTGCTCTGACCACCTGGTCGTGGTAACCTCAAGTGGGTAGCTGGTGATGTAGCGCCTCCAATACTACCCGAAGCTGAACTATCACGACTCCTTTTAGGCTGCTGGCTGAAAGAATCTCCTCCCTTTCTTTTTCGGTTCCTTTCTTCCCACTGTGTCCCACACTCTTTCACCAACTTCTCAGCTCTCTTAGCTGACTATACCATTTTCTTGAATGTAGTGGTTGAGGTAACCGTCATCCTCTCCCGGATAGCCAAATGTAGTCCCGTCTCAAACCGAACACACAAATTCTCTTCATCAGCCACATATTCAAGGACATAAGTAGCAAGCTCCCTCAACTCTGTCTTAAACTCGTGCACCGACTTATTCCCTTGTGTCAGTGTAAAGAAGGCAGCCTTCTTCTTATCTCGATCAAATCTAGTGTAATATTGTTCATTGAACTCACTGATAAAATCTCTCTAGGTCATCTGATTACGGTAGGTTCCTTGGACATTTTCCCACCATACTCTAGCGTCACCTTCTAGCAATCGGATGACAGCCTTCAGCTTCATCTCATCAGGCATTCCCATATTATGAAATGTCCCTGCGGTCCGCCTCATCCAGGATTTGACCTCTGTAACACCACCGTGCCCATCAAAAGTACTACACCCGAGGTTCCTTGCCTCTTTGATATAACCTGAAATTTCAAGCATCGAGTTTGGCATTGGTGTATGACTAGGTACCGCTACTGGCTGTGGTGGTGGCGGTACATGTGGTGGCATCTGTGGCGCTCCAGCCCCAGGCTGCTGTTGTACAGTGTACTGTGCCCACCATGTCATCACCTGTTGCAGAGCTTCTTTCGACACCGGTGGTATATCCGACTACGCTACTACTGGTGGTGTTACAGTGTGAGACTGCCTATGAGTCGAAGAGCTAGCTACTGCTGGTTCTGAGATTGCTTCTACACTATATTCCTCCAGCTCGGGTCACAAAGGTCTCAACGCACATTGCAACGCCTTCCCCTACCTCGTCCAACCACGCTATCACTATAAAATCAAAGAGAAGACATCATTTAATAAAATAAACCGGGCTAAGCTTAGCTTATATGCTATCCCCAAACATCCTAATGAATGTCGATAAGTACTCTGATACCAATTTAATTGTCAACTTAACGATCTGAGACTTAACTTATCGACTAAAGACCTTCAACACCCAGACTCAACTCCTAAGGCTCATGAACTTTTGAAAATGGAAATAATACTTTTGAAAAAACAAAACCAGGCTTTGATACCAATTTAATTGTCACAACCCGATACCACATCGGGCCCATAACAACTGCCGCATACTCGGGCTAAGGAAACTCGCAGTATCCTTAATCCGACGATGTAATGCTAGCCGAATATCTTTTTTTGAAAAATTTTGGGTAGCACAACGACTGTATTTTAAAATTCCCAAAACCTGCAAATGAATTCAAACACACTTCTATATGCACATCCAACCATAACTTCAGGACTCTCTAGTGCACTCAAAACACTCTCAATTCTAGGCAACTCAACTCAAGTATCAAAAGTTCATACATAAAATCTTTTACAAACGCAAGGCAATCAAAAGTTAACTCACAAAATGATGAAGTATATTTACACAAATACAGTTCACGAGCCACTAGACAATAAAAGTACAAAATGGGAGACTACCCACGTGCAAAAATACCCCAAAAATGACAAAAAACTGCACAGTCCTCATAAAGCTTCGAGCTTACTAAGTTAACTTGCATGGTTGGGAAGAGGAGGGGTGAGTACACTGGCTACTCCGTAAGTAGGAGAAGCATATATTGCAAATAGAAGTGATTCATTCCAAGACAGTGTAGATAACCTATGAAGTAATTATATATCACATAGAAAACACATAGGCCCAGCCGATGACTCAATGTATATTGGTTACGAACCATAAGCCTAGCTTGTTAACCCACTCATCCGATGAACATAGGTCCTAGTTTTGGTACACAAAAGCATAAAAACATTACATGTTCATTCAAATCTCAATAGGAAAACCAATATTAGGATAAGCCAAAACAATCATGTGTGACACCATTAGTCGGCCAAACTAATGCACACACCCATCGATACTTAGTGTTGGCTTGACTTTCATCCGTGGTGAGTCTGGACTACAGTCGACAAGAGCGTCATGATACTAGGTGATGACCTCGTTGGTGTCCAGACCCTAGGTTTGGAATCACCCACGAGTCCCGTAGAAAAATGTCGATACCGTGACTCGGCTTTCATGTATCAGCGTCAAGGGTATGGGGGTCTCTTTATCGTAATCAGGTGTGCCCAACACACGATTGGCCAATCGTTTTCTCACCAATTACAAAATAAATCATGTCCAATTATTAAGTATAAAATTAAGTAAGGCACCATTCCTTTATTTATCTGTCTAACCGATGAAATAAAACTATGCTAAAGCTCTAAGCCAAAAGAGAACAAATACATGCATCGTACATGACTCGATTATGCATATGTAAATTTCAAATATTTTATCATAAAATAAAAGCTATCTTTTGTACTCCGAATGCAAAGTTGTTCAAAAACAATGCCATTTATCAAATACATACACATGTTAGCATCCACTTGAAATTCAATTCTACCATACGTTACATAGGTTCAAAATTCACATACAAGTCATCATACATGTCTCAGAGTGATCTAATCCCATATGAGAAATATGGTTCCGCAACTCACCTTAAAAGAAGGTATACCCTCTCTTAACCTCAAAAATCCTCAGTACGAGCTCCTCGATTCACAACTCCTAAGCCTTTATACATAAAAACAACATACAATGAAAATATTACTTCAACATAAATTTCATATTTAAACCCCATCACATTAGCTTCCCTTTTTGCATTTTCTAAGGCATTTAATGCCTTTAATCTAAACTTTCTCATTTTATGACATAATTAAGCACATTTTTCATCCAAGCAAATTAAACCATGATTCATCAATCTAGGCAACGTTTCAAGTTTACTCTAAGTAAACACGATACTTTCTTTCCAATATACACCCTCAAAATTCTTAAAGCCTAAGCCAAATTCACTTAGGCATTTTATCAAACACCTAAGGTGCATGAATTTCAAGTCTTATTTTCAATACTTTACCATAACAATTCATGCTCCTAACAAGACATATGGTAGCACTTCCAATCAATGACACATTTCACCACTCCATTCAAACCAACTCCTTTCATTTAAGCTACATTTATCAATTACACAACTCCTCACATTCACCCACCTCTTCTCCACCATTTCGACCTACCCTTAACCAACACACATTCTCTTCATTATTCATCATCAATTCACATCATACATGTATAATTAACACCATAGAATTCATTTTTACCATCAATTTGAAAAGATATTCAAAAATTCACCAACTTTTATCTAAAGAGAACAATTTGGGTGTTGACTTAATGAACCCTCTCCATGACATATTTCATTCATCTAAACCATGTTTCATGCATAATCAAGCAGGGAGAACAACATATCTTAACACCAATCTCAAAATTTTAATGTAGAGAGAGATGAGACAAAATTTACCTATACTTTCCTTTATTGATATCTTCAAATTCCTTGAGAATTTCTCAAATCTAATGATAGATTTGAGTTCCTTGATCCCAAATTAGCTTAAAACACTTTGGTTTGGGTTGAAAAGTCAAAAAGATTGTGAAATTGGAGTGATGGCCGAAAGTTCCCTTGTTCTCCTCCTCTCTTCCCTTTTTTCTTCTTTCTTTTAATAAAAACCAAGTATTTGAAAGCCCATTTAATGGGTTGCACGGCCACCACATGGTAGAAGAGTCTAGAATTTGACTACTCTTTGATCAAAGAAGAGGAATTTACCAATTTGCCCTTAGTTATGTGAAATTACCATTATACCCTTCAAACTTTTCCTAAATTTGTAATTAAGTCCAAAATTTGATAATGACCAAAAATTTTATTTTCATTTTGGTCCTTGGACTTTTGAAAATTGTAATTAGGCTCCTCAAATTTATAAAATTACATATTGGTCCTCAAAGAATTGAAAAATTACAATTAAGTCCTTAACTTTTACAAATTTTGCAATTAAGTCCATAAGTACACAACTTCTCCAATTTAGCTTTCTAAATGTCTAATAAGTCTATAAATCATGTCTAATTATCTCTAAGGCATTAGAATACGTTTAATTTAATCTAACAAGTCCGATTCCTTATAACTCATGGCTTGTGAAAATGTTTCAGGATCATTTTGGGCTCCATGTTATAATCTGGCTCTTGTAGATACACTATATAATCACTAGGAATTGCTAACCTTCTAACCCTAGTAGATCTTCTAAATGTTGTATTATCATCCTCTCAAAGAATCTGTTACTTAACCGGTTATTCGACAATTTTTTGTTATTCCTCATTTACAACTTGATCTACTAGATTGGTATTTGTGGAACTTCAATAATTGGTTGTCCATCACCTGTTTCAACTTGAGGGGTGTGAATGACAATTAATCTATCATTTGAATCAGAGGGTTGAGCTTCATAATGGTCTTTTCCGAAAACCATGTCTTAAAATTGACCACTCCTACTGATCAAGTCATTCTAAAAAAAATTACATTTCTTGATTTCACAATTCTAGTGATGTGAGATGGACAATAGAATCTACACCCCTTAGACCTTTCAACATATTCAATAAAATACCCATTAATGGTCTTTGGGTCTAGCTTCTTCTCTTGTGGGTTGTAAATTCTCACTTCAGATAGGCATCCCAAATGTATATTTGCCTCAAACTCAGTTTCTAACCCTTAAATAACTCAAAAGATGTCTTTGAGATAGCCTTGGTTGGAACTCAGATTAATACATACACAACCATCTTTAGAGCTTCAGTCCACAAAAATTGAAGAAGTTTTGTGTTACTCCTCATACTTCTCACCATGTCCATTAAGGTTCGGTTTCTTCTTTCCTCCACACCATTCTGATCCAGAGAACCAAGCTTAGTGTATTGGGCAACAATCCCGTGTTCTTGAAGAAACTTTACAAAAGGACTAGGTGCTTGTCCATTCTCAGTGTATCTACTATAATACTCTCTACCTCTATTTGATCTCACGATTTTAATTAGTTTTTCACATTGATTTTCTAATTCAGCCTTAAAAATTTTAAAGACATCTAAGCTTCATCCTTAGAACGAAGTAAGTAGAGATACATATATCACGAATAATCATCTATAAAGGTGATAAAGTATTTCGAACTATTTGCATCCATATCTAGACAACAAATATATGTATATATGATTTCTAACAGGTTTGTGCTCCTCTTGGCACCCTTTCTAGACTTGTTAGTTTGCTTACCCTTAATGCAATCCACGCAAGTCTCAAAATCAACAAAATCTAACTTTCTAAGTACCCCTTAATTTACTATTCTCTTAATTCTCTCAATAGAGATGTGTCCTAATTTATAGTGCCATAACATAGAGGATTCTTCATTCACAACACATCGTTTAACCCAGCGATGACATGCATCGAATTATAAGCATTATCATTTTGTAACTGAATGGAATAAAGACCATTAGATAATGTATCATAACTAATAACTTCAGATCCATTACATAAACTGAAACTAGAATCTGAAAAATTAAAGGAAAAACCAAAAAGTACAAGTTCTTGATACATAAATCAAATTTCTAGAGAAATTTGGAACATAAAAGGGTCTTTTCCAAACACAAAATAAAGCCACTACTTAAAACTAAACTGCAAGTGTTAATGACTTTTAGATGTGAACTTGTCTTACATCTTGAGTAGATGTATTGTTCACTTCCTACTAACTTCCTTAGGTTTTGCATATCTTGCAAAGTATTTGAAACATAGATTGTAGAACCAGAATCAATCCACCATGTGTTATGATTAACATTAACTATATTAGAATCATAACAAACAAATGAAAATAGTGAAAATATAGTACTTTTCTTTTCGAGTCAGTTCTTAAATTTAGCGCAGTCTTTCTTCATGTGTCCCTTCTTCTTACAGAAGAAATACTTTGATGGTTTCTTTATATCAGACTGAGAAGAAATTTGGCATTTTCCCTTGTTTTTGGCATCATCCTGTCTATTCTTTCCTGAAACAGTCAAATTCGCCCTTTTACCTTCTTCCATCAACAACCTCTCCGCTTCTTGCACACACATGGTCAACTGTTCATTGATCAACCACTTGTCCTTATGTGTGTTATAAGAGATTCTGAAAGGACCGTATTGTTGGAGCAGAGTATATAGAATGTAATGTACCAGGAAATATTTTAATATGGTAAACTCCAAGGCTTTTAGCTGAGCCATTATGTCCCTCGTACTCATGATATGATCATGTACGCCCTTTATGCCAATGATCTTCAAGGATGACAACTGAATAATCAAGGTGTTGGCAAGGGCCTTATCAGATATAACGAATTGCTCATTAATGGCCTTCAATAAATCTTTGACTTTATTATGTTGTTTGATAGAACTACGAATACCAACAACACGGAGAAGCAATTAGACCTCTCCCATTTTTCATAAAGAGCAATAGCATCCGAAGTATTGGTTTTAGTTATACTCGGTAGTTCATGTTTCCTAATAGCATAATCTATATTCATCTAGCCTAAATGAAGTATAATTCTCTCCTTCCACACCTTATAGTTGTCACCCCTCAATTCAGGAATATCACACTTAATATCAGAAATATTTACAGTCTAAGTAATTGCAAGTTCAAATATACATGCTTGTTATATATAATTTGAGACTAATAATAATTTATGCTTTACCAATGTAAATCATGCTTTTAATACATGAATCTAGTGACATAAGACTTGCCTGTTGGCTAAAGTTCTACTCAATTAAATCCATCTATAACTTTATGGCAAAACTATTGAATTATATTCATTTTCTTAATTCCTGTGGGTAGATTAAGAAATATAATCCGATATTTCATCATAATTAATCATACAATTATAACAAAATTTCTGTAGGTAAATTTTATCATATCACGTATGATTAATTATAATTAATATTTTAACGCGATCTTAAAATTAAACTCATAATCCTAATTAATTAGATATGTTGTGGCTACTCCCGATTAATTAAAATTATATAGACCACTCACATTACTTTAAGCTTAAATAAAGCCTAAACATTTGCATCAAGTAACACTACAAGAAAACTAGCGTTCTCTAACGGAATATTCCATCGGAGAAATGGATATTTCCATCGGTCAAATTTTTTGCCGACGGAAGGCGACGAAAGAAGAAACCGTCGTAAACATTGCCGTTGTTAGTTTTTACCGACGGACATTGACCATCGGTTTATTGTCAATGGAAAACCGACGGAATATTATCCGTTGTTGTTATGTTGTGACGGACACTGATTAAAAATTTCGTCAGTGAAATTCATATATCACCCACGGAATATGACCGTCGGCATAATTTAGGGACAGAATCACCGACGGTAATTTGGCGACGGTAACCTGATATATAATCCGTCAAAAAGTATAACAAATTATCGACGGTAATTTGAATATCGCCAAATTTAGTTCAGGTTCTGGGCCGACGGTATGTTCCATTCCGTCGGCGAACATATACCGACGGAATTGTGTATTCCGTCGGTGATATAGAATTGGTATAAACCATTTGGTGTTCATAATTGGACATCCACACATCAACCAGTACATCAAAGATTTAAATAATGCCAATTGTTATACAATTGGATGTACATAATTGGACATC
>JANITW010000001.1:24141009-24159940 GCA_027564335.1 Erythroxylum williamsii | reverse complement strand
GTAATTATCAAACCATTCAGCAGGAAATTCGCAAGTTGTTTGATAAATATACAGGGTCACCAAAAATGATTGCAAATCTTACAGTTGAAAGACCAGGCATTTTGAGTGTAAAAGCAACTTAATCTCGTACTCTCCAGTCTCCATCTTCTCAACATATGGGTAGATAAATGAGATTAGATCTTTGTACCCAAAGAAAACAAGACAGGACATGAATGCTAGAGACGACCCAACTATGAATCAAACCTCAGAAAACAGGTATTAGTTGATACTAGATCAGGATCATTTCAGCATCCGGTACCAGAATGAAAAGTAACTGTCTTTCAAAATTCCCAGGTGAAATCCTCTAAGTGTCCGTCCAGAAAAGCATTTTAAGAGGAGGAGAATAAAATAGAGCAAATGAATCTCATCTCCAGAGAATCGGGCGTTATTTTATGTCCATACAAAACTTTCAAGACCCCACCAGGAATTTGAAATTACTTCTTCTCTGTCTTCTCCCCCACACAAATTTCTGTATGATAGCTTCTCTATGGCTACTCCTCTAGCTACAGCCCACACAAATTTCTGT
Organism: Erythroxylum williamsii; assembly: GCA_027564335.1. Classification (NCBI taxonomy): domain Eukaryota; kingdom Viridiplantae; phylum Streptophyta; class Magnoliopsida; order Malpighiales; family Erythroxylaceae; genus Erythroxylum; species Erythroxylum williamsii. Next base: position 24,159,375 of record JANITW010000001.1, on the reverse strand, counting down.
ATATCATAGCTTCTCTATGGCTACTCCTTTGGCTACACCTCAATACTTTTGTACCATCAAAAGTCAACACAACACACGGCAAGTGACTTACAAGCCACTGTTGTCAGTGAATAGAACTCATCTAAACAAATCAGTTCATGCATTTAACGGTGGCCAAAACTCACATAACGATTCCAGTTCGCAGAGGTCTTTAATACACATCAGAGGTTTTGAGCCTAATCCGAGATTCTTGCAAATGCGTTCTCCAGAAACTTGCTCTGCTCGAACGACTTTGTTGAAATCTACGAGCACAGATGGCACCCCTAGCTCTTCCTCTCTGTCTCAAACTGTACGTACGAAATCCGTCTATGGTTGTTGTTTGTTTGTCCAAAAATTTGTGCTTTTAAAACTCGTTTAGATGTTTTTCATTGTTTGGATACCTATCCAGTCTTTAGATGATCATGCTAGGTGATCGGAGTTCTTCATTTGCTTGTTTCTCTTGGAATTATCCTTGCAATGGATAAATTGTTGAAAAAGGCGTTTGTGGCTGCTGCTATTAAGTTCCCAAGTGCGCTATTTGGCATGTTCTGCATATTCTCAGTTCTAACGGTTCTTGACAATACTATTCCCGCCGCTGCTACAAGTTTGATGAACTTCTTCGAGCCAGCCCTTTTGTTCATTCAGAGATGGCTTCCCTTGTTCTACGTTCCATCGTTGGTTATATTGCCACTTTCTGTTAAGGATATCCCTGCAGCTTCAGGAATCAAGATTTGCTTCATAATTGGTAAAAGAAAAGATTCCTGTTTACCATGCTTTATTGTAGTTTGACTGTTAAGATCATTTTATCATTGCAAATTCATATCTAACAATATTAAGCGTTCAATAACACTACCCAACTGTAGTTGCGGTATGATAACTCTTCAAGTGATTATGGATATTGTCATGCTTGTTTCTCTCCTAGGTTGAGTATGCATGCGTTGAGAGAGGTAGAGTTAAGTGCACATGCTCAGTTATAACTGTCTTTGAACTTTGCGCAGCTGGAGGCTGGCTTGCCTCACTTTGCGTGGCAGGATTTGCTGCCATTACTGTGAGAAAACTTGTAAAAACAGAAATGATGGATGCTGAGCCAATGACCAAACCGTCCCCATTTTCTTCGGTGGAAGTTTTGACATGGAGTGGAATCTTTGTTATATCATTTGTTGCAGCATTATTGTACCCAACTTCACTAGGGACAAGTGCTCGAACATGTCTACCATTCTTATTGGCATCCACTGTGTTGGGTTACATGGTTGGTTCCGGGTAAAATGCTAGTGTCCCCATAAGCACGATGCGCATTGACATTGATAGGAATACTGTTTTCATTTGTAACCATTTGCATTTTGATTTGTCTATTGTCCTCAAGTTTGTTGTATTTTCTGGTTTCCAGGTTTCCTTCTAATCTGAAGAAAGTTTTCCATCCTATTATTTGCTGTGCTCTGTCAGCAGACTTGGCAGCATTAGCCTTTGGTTATCTTTCACGATCGGGACTCGATCCTGTTCTAGGTACTACCTTAACATTTTAGTCAACAACTTGTTCCTTATACTAAGAAATTATAGAGGCGAAGCAGTGGGAACTGGAAGAGCCATATAGCTCTTTGGTGAGCGTAGTTTTTAGGGACATTACCCACAAACACATGTTTTAGCTCTTGATCAAGAATTGTACAGAACAAAGTATGCCATACCATCCAGGGATTATGGAAGTATCACAATGTGGATAAACCTTCAAACTGTATTAATATTAAAAAAGTATTATTGGTTGATCTTGGAGTTGTCATGATTTTTTCTTTGTTGTCTAAGAATTCAAACATGATGCTCTAGATGGCAAGAAGCTAGTATCATGTACTGCAGATATCTTCAAATCCAAGGAATGAGGATCATGGGCCAAATTCTTGCATATAGAAAGATCTTTTTTGCTAATTATCTAATGAATTCGTTTATAGAAAAAGAGTGTCTTTTGTTCGTAGCAAGCTCTCTGTCTCTCCTATTTCACTGTCTATTTGCAGACAAATTTCTTCATCAAGATTATTTCATAGTAGGCTGCTTCGTATTTAGTTTACTTACACCTTAGTTTCTTAGTTTACTTACATCTTAGTTTAGATACGTGTTAATGTTTCTCTGAATGTTATCTGAACAGGGTATTATCTGACAAAAGCATCATCTAATCCTGGAGCTGGTGATGTGCTAATGGGATTTCTGGGATCTGTTATTCTTTCATTTGCCTTCTCAATGTTCAAACAGAGAAAGGTAATAACAATTATCACATTCAAAGGTAGAAATTTTAGCAGTTTTTAACGATTGGAATTATCAATCACTGCTTCAATAAGTTTTTGGACAAATTGGTTCCTTTTTACTTACAGTTAGAACTATTTAATAAGCTTATTATTTTTCAGTGAAAAGTAGTTTGGGGAAAATATTGTGGAAAAATATCAAGAATTTATATTTTCTTGCATTATACTCTACATTCTGATGAATTCAAGTGGAGGGTAACAGAATTCCAAAAGAGAAAAGCATGACTAAGAACACAGCAGATGCTAAAGAATTTACAGTGGATAGTATTGTAAAGACGATGAAAAAACATAGAAACTTGACTGAAATAAACTGTATTTCCTTGGTGGAAATCACAATAGGGAGGAACTAACTGCCAATAAAATACAAATGAATCATGACAGCTGATCAGTGGAGTCTCAGCTACAGCTGTTCTTCTGCACATTACTCACTCAGTTACTGAGTTTCTATAGCTGCATTTTCATTCTTGATTTGTTAGTTCAGCTGACTCTTCCATTTATCCTGCTTGGCTATGTTGAAGCTTAGTAATACCCCAAGTAAGCCCATTCTAGTTTGATGAGCGTTTTATCGTCAGACTGATCTAAACTATTGAGTTCCTGATCATGCAGCTTGTTAAAAGACATGCAGCTGAGATTTTCACATCTGTCATCTTATCAACCTTATTCTCATTGTACTCCACCGCTCTTATCGGACGTCTTGTTGGGCTAGAACCAGTCTTGACTATATCTATTCTGCCCAGATGCATTACTGTGGCACTAGCCCTCAGTATAGTCTCATTCTTTGAAGGTATAGTGATCTGTTGTATATATTATATATATGCCTACTGGACTATTGCCAACTCTAGAGATACTAATCCAAGAATTTTCACTGTAGGCGCCAATGCATCTGTCACTGCTGCTGTAGTTGTAGTAACCGGTCTTATTGGAGCAAATTTTGTGCAAGCAACACTTGATAAGTTAAAGTTTCGAGATCCTATTGCTCGGGGGATAGCAACTGCTTCCAGGTATTAAACGTTTCTTACAGTTAAATGAAATGACAGAGCAAGATCCTAATTCAACCTTCCTCGAGCTTGAGCATGAGATTAAGCTTGAGATTGCTTTGGAAGTGATAATCATGGATGATTCTTGCTATACAAAATGTCCAACATGGTATCCAATATGCAGTTAGATAACAGCACTAGCACTTTCTATTTCCCAAGAACAGTTAAACTAAGTAGTGCCATAATGCTTGTTCTTGTCTTGAACCAAAAGTTTCTAACCATAGTAGCGTCCAATCTTCTTGATTTGCAGTGCTCATGGACTTGGAACAGCAGCACTGTCAGCAAAAGAACCAGAGGCACTTCCTTTTTGTGCCATAGCATATGCTCTTACTGGTATATTTGGCTCTGTAATTTGCTCTGTTCCGGTAGTTAGACAAAGCTTGTTGGCAATTGCGGGCTGAATTCTAAAATAAAGAGATGTATGTACAAAGATTATAATAAATAAAATAAAATATAAGATCTCATAAATACAGAAGAAAATATTGAAATAATTATTGATGTTTGTTAATAACAATTATTCATTTGTCAAGTTCCGAAACAACCTCTCTATTAATTAAGGGTAAAGTTACATAATATTATACTAATTCCACATTTCAGCGGAAATTTTTACGGGTTGTTTTTATTGTTATTGTTTTTGGTGTTAATTGTCTAAAAATATTTTATAATATTTAAAATGTTAAAATTGAGTCTTTTATAGATTCTTGTTAAATAAATTATTTTAAATAAAACTGGATGTTAAATAAACCTAAATTTAGTAACAAGTCTATTAAAATAAATAATTAAAACTAAGTAGATTTTTTTTGTTTTACGACTTCGATTTAAATAATTTTTAAACAATAAGAATGTCTTTTAACTCATGAACTGATGATCGGAGCGTGGTTCGCACGAGACAAGAGGCAAGTGAAGGAGAGTAAGGCAATGCAAGTTTTCGAGATTCGATAAAAGATTATTAACTAAACAACTTCTTCGAGATATGAGCAGCTAGTGCTCTAACCGCGAGCATAGGTGAGAGAGACAAGGCAGTAGACACAGCTTGCTATCTTAGTTTGGTTCCATAACTTGGAACTATTAAACACTCTTACTCCCTTACTCTCAGTTACTAAAAACAGTTTTTCGGAGGCAATAAGTGAAAAAGCAGCGGCCTTGCTTAGATCTTCCAAGCTTGTAAGCTCCTTTTATCCTAAAAATTCTTTCTTTTGTGTAAATTATTTTGTTTCGTTTTAAAGGTTGTCTCTTTTTGATGCTATTTCCTTTTTTTTTTTGCGTAGTTCATGGTGTTGGGCTAGTATGTTGTGCTTTGGTGTAGAGTTTTTCGTAGTGATTTTTGAAGCGATAGGTGGATTTCTTTTAGTGGGTTTTAATTGGTTTTCGGATTATAGGTTTTGTTATGAGTTTGATCTGTTTGGTGGGAGCTGGAGACAGTGTGCATTTTTGCTGTTAGTGCTATGGTGTTATTCTTTACACTCAATCATCTTGTTTCCAGTGAATGTCTAACTCCTATGTTGGGTGAAGTCAGTTGATTGAACTGGCTAGTTTTCCACTTCCTTTTAGTATTTTCCAGCAATGGATTGGGTTTATATCATGTCTGTTACTACTGTTTGAAAGTTTTGTTCTTTGTAGGTGATTTTAGCCATTAACAAATTAATGTGGTTTTACCCTCAATTTCATGATTCTCTCGTGGAATTTCTAGTGAATGGATGCCTATTTATGAGGTTTTAACCGGTGGCTGTGTCTGTTGGGTGATTGGTTGGAGACCCTAGAGTTGGGGAGGAAGGGGGCTGTTGGGTTAGAATGGCAGCTTTTTCTTTCACAGAAGGGTAAAGTCTTGTTATTTTACACATTTTTCATGGGTGACTACCTGGGCCCTTTTGTAATTATTATGTGTGATAGTTACTAAAGACAAGTTCTAATCATCTTCTAACAACTTGTGTGTTCATTGATGTCCATTTTTCTTTTCTTAGCATGCTTTAATATCTTTAATCAATTTACTGATGGAGGTTTATAAATGCAGTTGTAGGTTCAGTGTGTGATATAAGTATGCATTAGAAAATACAGTTGGATGAGTTTTCTTCAGTCTTTTGCTATGCGATCCATTGTGGTATAACTATACCAATTTCTTCTCAAACTTGAATATAACCTAACGGGTTTAGACTTTTCCAGTCAAATCCTGGACCTGGGGACATTTCTATTTTCAACATATAAGTTATCCTATATATTAATGTTGGTTTATTTTACTTTTTAAAATCTCAGAACTTTGCAAATTAGGCGTCATCGTTGGGCCAATTACTGGGCTGAATTTATGTATCGATATTGCATTTGCCTTAGGTACTTGATTGATGATATAGAGTGAAAGGCAATCGAATGATGGAATTTTGATTTTTTGTAACAGTTTCCTGATCCTGACTTACAACTGGTGCCGAGGCATCGATTAAATAGTTCTGCAGGAAGATGGGGACATATTCCAATAGAAACCATCTGCCACTGGAAGCTAGTTCAGGGCCATCTGTATCCCACTTTACCTGGTTCTATCCAGGAAGCTTCTTATCTGCTTCAAAAAACCATCCAAGGCCACCTCCAGGAACTCAATTTAACCCACAGCCAAGTCTTTCTGTCCAGCCTCTTCGATCTGTTACTGCATCGACTGAGCCTGCAAATAATAGCAACTCAGTGACTATACCTCCAAAGGCAAAGAAACAGAAGTCCTCCTTGAAGGCTTCTAATAAAGTTCCTGTCGATCCTTTGAGACCTAAGCAACCAAAAAAGCATTCTTCCAAAAAGACTAAGGGACGGATCATTCCTGAAGCAAAACGGGAGAAAAAGAATCTGAATATCGATATTGACCAAGCAAATTTTGATTTCTCTGGGGTGCCTACTCCATATTGTTCTTGCACAGGTGTGGCCAGAAATTGCTATAAGTGGGGTGCTGGCGGATGGCAATCCTCGTGCTGCACTATTAGCATTTCAGAATATCCCCTTCCCATGAGCTCTACAAGGCCTGGAGCTCGTATGGCTGGGAGGAAAATGAGCAACGGGGCATATTCGAAACTTCTATTGAAATTGGCGGTGGAAGGTTATGATCTATCCCAGTCAGTTGACTTGAAAGAACACTGGGCTAGACATGGCACCAACAAGTTTGTGACAATCAAGTAAAAGAAGTGGAGAGATGGTGTATAAATTTCAACATTAACTCCCATCATCAGGTGAAATGTAATTATTGGTGTGTTGTACGTATGTCTCTTTTCTAGTTTGTAGATATAGTGTTCTAGTGCTTACCAAATGTCTGGAGCCATTTTCTAGTATGAACCATGGATGGAGATTCCTATTACCATGAAGGTTGTTTACCGTCTTGTAAGCATTCTGTTTGTTTGCTAGCTTTCTCTGTATTATTTTGAGGAGTTAATGATCTTTAGTTCATGATGAATGCATTAACCAGTTTTTGATTACAGCTCCACTAGTCTCAACTAATTTTGTTGATGCATTGGGAATGGTAATTATAATAATTCATGTTCTTTGATTTTACTTTTCTGATGTACTAGTGACGACGACGATTTTAACTTAGAAAAATCAGTATAAACACCTTACGATTGTTATTCTTTCTGGCGTCAAGCAGATCAACACTCATGAGGCATTTTTGCATACAAGTAAATCCATAATCATGCACGCCAAGTTGAAGACTCGTGCTTAAATCATTCTTTTTCCAACAAACAATTTGTAACTGTCAGAAAGGAAATCAAAGGATGTTAATGAGGGGGTTGTTGCAAGAAAAGTAGTAGTAGTAGCATAAGAAGAATCGAAATTTGGTGGTGAAGATCCATTCTTTTATAAAAATTATCAACTGCAATATCATCTTTGCTTTTCATTCTCTACATTATACAGATAATCCACAGTATTTCAACGTGGAATAGATTTCATTCTTATGGGGGATTACCTAAGAACAGAAAGGAAGGGGTTTTCGATCAAGGCAGTTTAATATTTTAGGCTTTTGTGGCTACTGGGGTCTTGACCTTGCTGGCAACAATTTGCTCAAAAAGATCCCTTATTTTCAATCCTACGATCGTTTGAAAGAGACCTGTTCCATTGTTACTTCCAGGGAAATCAGCATGCTTTAACATTTGTTGGGTCACTTCTCCATAGAATTTGGTGGAGATGTTGCTCAAGTGGCTTTCAACATAGATCAGCTCATCTAATCTATCAAACTGTCCATCCATCTCTAAAACAGACACCTGGGATTGAAACACAAGAAAGAAAATAAAAACTTTTGAGTAGAATTTGTTTTACTTTTCCTGGGGGTGCCAAGAAAAGAGGAAGTCCAGACTTGTTTAGTGCATTAACTCGAAGCACTTTTCACATGGCTTGTAATGCAGATCAATAAAGATTCATGTTCAGAAGTTTTAAAGCAGATACCTCATGTCCATAGTAAGTATCGGGTTCATAGTAGAACTTGATGCCTGGGTATGAACAAGTAAGCTTCCTTCCACATGGTATCCATGAGATGGTAGAGCCTTCATCAAACAGATAAACAGGGCTAAAGAACTGAACCCCTTCTTTCATTATCAATTTAACTCTCAGGATCTTCCCCTCATTGTCATCTGGAATGAGCTGGGTTGGCAGAACTTCTATAACAGCATCAGCATATTGCTTTTGCGGATCTGTAACCAGGTCATATATGAAGAAGCATAACTATGTCACACACCATTGTCATAAACAACATAAGAATCCATATGAAGTTAATGAGGAACCTTCATCTGGAAGAAACAATGCTATTAATATCAATCCACTTCAGAGTTTAAGAAGAGGCGATTATTAGAATGATACCAATATAAGCATCAAAATCTGGCTTGCGAGCTTCAATGCTAGCTTTAATGCTTTCAAGACTGTGTCCTCGCTCTGCCATATCTCGCTGCATTTATTCGTTGAGATGGTTAGTTCACAAAAACCTAAAGTATATCACCATGAAAGACTTCTATAAAATCTGCGGGAGGGGCAAACCTGAATCTTCCATGCAAACTTAACTTCATTGCTGATGTCCAAGTAAATGCTAAAGTCCAACAGTTTTCTTACACGCTCATCAAACCTACATGTTTTGTCAGTGGAATTAGTGGATTCATAAAACATTACCGTAGAACTGAAGTGGCGATTCATTAATGTAAGTATTTTTCTTAGGGACCAAAAGCCTCTACAGACTCAAACTTGCAACCGAGTTCAAGAGCTTGCTTTAACAATGTCTACTATAAGCGTTTTGCTTGTTTCGTTTCCACTTCACAAACTATCGAGCAGCTCTTCTTACATTTCCTATGACCCATGTACATTCGTGGGTCAACAAGCATATAGTACATGATGAAACTGTCAGTATCAACTCTTAAGACAGACTTGAGAATCTCAATGTCTAAAACAGCTTCAGCAAAGAAACAGAAATAAGATTTGATGTTGTAAAGGTAACATCCTTTTATCGGCAGAAACGAAAAGTATCAAGTTCGTGGAATCTTTAGTATAATTCTTTTGCTGAAACAAGAGAAAAAAGTGTTGTTTCTTTAATAGGAAAAGGAAAGTTTAAAACAACAAGACGAAAAGCGAAACATGCATAGATAATTTCAAGGTTTCACAAGCACGTCTATGGTAGAGACAAGAGAGAGATGAAATGTTGTACTTACATTGGATGCAGACCTTCAATGACAAGGATCTTTGGAGGCTTGATGAGCTCAGGAGGATCCAAAAGACCAGTAACATGATTGTAAATAGGCTTCTCAACAGCAATTCCATCCTTAATAGCCTTAACTTGTTCATACATGAGGTCAAAGTCGTTAGCTCGTGGGTCAAGAGCAGTCACACCCTTTTCCTTCCTCCCAGTCCTATCAAGTGAGTGATAATCATCCAAGCAGATGACAGTTGTTGTGTCACTTATGAGTGTGTTTGAGTCAGGGTTACCACCTTTTGGTGGCTCTGCCGCGCCGCCAAAAACACTTGTCAACCTCCTCATGAAGGTACTCTTACCACACCCAGAGTCTGCTGCTAGGCCAATCACCACAGTATCTCCACCGCATGTTATGACACTTTTACTACACCTCCTGTTGGTCTTCTTCCCACTACTGCTAAAGAACACTACATCCCTCTGAGTAAAACCCAAGTGGGTTTTCGATGGTGTTGAGATAGAGCATGCTGAATTGAGGGACTGGGCTGTGTAGACTGTGCAAACAGTAGCAGCCATTCTTTCTCAGAAGCAGAGGGGGATGTTGCTTTGAGAAGAAGAAGAAGAGGAGGCTTTCAAAGCACAAAACTTTTTGTTCAATTCGTTTTCGTTTCAGCACAAAGTGTTGTGTGGATGGCTTTCCATCGGAGAAAAGGAAAGGAAAGGGTTGAAAAAAAACAGATGGCAGTCTGCAGGGCGAGAAGTGACTCCGTGTTACTTTGTCTTAATGTGTCGTACGCTTCTTGTTTATGGGTTTCTGTGACTACCCTCGGTTTGGACAAACTTGGAGATAATGTTAATGCAGAAATGGACGTGATTGGATGGTTATTAAACCAAGGAATCATGGGCGAAGTTGTCATTTACCCCATCTCTCGTAAGCTAGTGTAGAGCTAGAATAGATAGTTATTTTAATTGATGGAATTTTGTTGATGAGTTTAGGATAGGAAGAGGCATGGACATGGGAGACTTGCTTGGTCGTTATTTGTTGCAATTTGGATATTTAGAGGGACACGTGGCATTCAGATAGTGCATAGTTGAGGATGAGGGGTTTGGGGTGTGGAGTGAAAGAAGAAGATATGGGACCTGTTTCAACCTGTGGACTCTGATATCGTACGAGTTTGTGGGCTTCCTTTGCTCCATCTCTTTTGCCGCGCAAATTTTTGGGGTTCATAAGTTTGCGTAGCAAATTGGCGAAATTTTTTATAATTTTTTAAAAATTAAATCAATAAAATAAGATATTAAAATTTAAAGATTCAACATAAACATTAAATAAAATTAAAATTTTAAAATAAGGTTAAAAATATTCTTACACAACCTTGTTGTTATATAATAAAGAGACTATTTTCGATAGGCTCACATATAACATGATCTTGTATTGCGATAGTAGTAGGATAAAAATATATGCTTATTCTAATTCTGTAATGTAAAAATTTCAAGACAATAAACTGATCTTAAGATAAAATCACAGAAGTGTTTCTTTTACAGTTTTAACCACTTGATGAGCCTTGCTGTTGAACCAATCTTCAGATCCAACTATCCAGAAAGAATTAATATATACATATATAAATGTATATGTATTTGCGGTTAGTTCAAGCTCAGAACATTATTTGGGTAGAAAAAGCCAAAGTAGTATCGTCAGTACATGAACTAATTTTATCACCATAAACGAAAAAGAGAAAAAGCATGTACGGAAGGAAGATACGTGAAGATTATACTAAAACCCCAAACAAAGTAGTAGCAAGGCCAAGGCAAAATCTGATGCAGGTTTACCCCAACTCCCCTCGAGGATCTCATTTATGCCCTCTGAAGTACATATAAATTTTCTGCACAACCCAAAGAAACCAAGCATGTCAGAGATCTGCAATTGTTAGAAACATGTGAAATCAACTAGCAAATTCGACAGCAGAATTTTGACGATAGATACCATATAAAATGTTTTACAGCTAAACATAGTCTACATCAAAGTTAAAAACTCTTTCATTCTGTGAAAAAGTTCCTCCTACTATTTCCTTTCTGTTCCAATTCAAGTATCTAACATCTTGGGGCACCTTAGCCTTAGATAGTAACGATTGCCAACGTTCACACCCTATACCTATACGTGGCAATGAACCCAGTCAGACCCGAAACCTGAACGCCATTTTGTTAAAACTTAATAAAACAACTTTGTTTTGGCCACATGATTCTTCAAGCATTAAACAAAACGAAGTTTTTTTTGTTTGGTCCAAACTGGTTCAGATGTGGCCGGGCTGTCCTCCCGAATCCAGGCTCAGCCTGAAATCCGATCAACTTGGACTTTATTGATTTTGGGTATTCACACGAATGATAATAGCATAACAATAAAAAAAATTATGAAGTATTAGCAGTCACCTGAAGAACCCACAAGCTAAGAAGCGACTCCAAACAAAAAAAGCCAAAACCTAAAAAGTAGAAAATCTGCAAGACAAACGAGCCTTAGTTGGACATGAAAATCGATCACATTGACCAGAAGAAAATCATGTGATATCGTTAGATTCACGGCATACAAAGTAGTATCAATTGGTATCTTTATTCTTAATCATCTATCCAGTGATGTTCTCTTGTCATGACAAACGAGTATTAGTTAGACATGAAAATATCAGATTGAGCACAATAAAATGATGTGACATTAGATTCACTGTGTATAAATTATCGTAACTTAGTATTTTTGTTCTTGATTATTTATTGATCAGTAGAAGATCAGTTATATTTTCATGTTCCATTCTCTACATTTTGATTTACCTAAATCAGCCAACGAAGTCAATACTAGATCTTAGCTCATTCTTGGACCCTAAAAAATTTGTTCTTTCAGTACATGTCCATAAACACAGAAAACCACATTAACTTATCTCCACTAATGTTATTAAGTGAACTAAGAATCACCATTGTGCATAAGTAGGAAATATACAAGAACTACGTCTGCAATTAGTCAGCAAGTGCGAAGAAAAATACTTAGTCCGACATTTGATGAACAAGAAAAGATCTTTATGCCAATGGTGTCAAAGAAAGTATTTAAAAGGAATTTCTACTAAGGAAAATAATGCACTAAAATTCTTCAGGGAGTGGATGCACTTCTGCAGAAGCACTTACAATTATATGTAAACTAAACAAACCTCGATTCAGAAGTAGCAATTGTAATTTGGGATTATTATAAAGAACTCTTAGATGCAAACAACAGATATATCTAGAAAAAAATTACCAAATGAACTAATAGGCATTATTTGCTAACTGTTGTCAGGTAGTTTCCTTAAAGTTGTTAAGAAAAAAAGCAAATCTTTGGGGGAAATGACAACACTACAGAACTTACCCCAACCAACACGCTATCGGAAATGACATCAACTGCCGGAAGAATGCCCCTGCAGCCAAAAATATGGGAAATTAGAGCTGAAACATGCCACCAGATTTTACTTTACGTGAGAAACACAATAATCAATCAATTCGCCATAATGTCCTCAGCGGTATCAAATTGAAATTGAGACCCCATGCACTTACGCCAAGGACTTCCCGTGGAAAACGACGGGTGGAGCAATTGCAGCAAATACAGAGAATGCAATATGAAGCTGCATTTGAGCATTTTATCAATAATTGCCAGAAAATGATCGACAAGAAGAAGCAAATGAACCATCCATTGACAGAAGATGGACAAACTCACCATGTAGAACAAGAAAAACCAGCCAAATTTTAATGCACTATCCGTCCTGCAAGTTCAAACAAGAATTCGTTGTACAACTTTAAAGCAGATGTCTGAAGCTAAGCCAAGCACATTGACTTTACTCGCATTACTTTTATCAAGATGAAAAAAGCACTTGGATAAGATAAAACCAGCTTAACAAATGCTGTGTCATAAAATTGAAAGAAACAGGGTCATTATACTTGCCTCATTGCTCGATATAGGGGCCTATACCATAGCACATATGAAAGAGGGCATCCAAGCAGAGCATATATTGTTGATAGGAGAAATATCTTGGGTCCTACATGTACTCAGCTTTTTCAGATAATGATAAACCTTTGGCCTTGAACATAAAACTTATGACCAATACACTATTAAAATTGGAAATAGAATACCCACCTCCACCTTTAATCCAGCAGACCATTACAGCAAGTACATTATATGAAAGACAGAACACTATACCTGCAAGTGTCACAGAAAGAAGATCAGTCATTTGCCACCAAGTATTAGCATTCAAGTTAATAAGAACTGTATCATTGTTAATAACCTTTTCTGTCAGACACAGTACTTACAACACAAACGTAGATCGATGCCTTAAATACTAATTAGAGAATTTTCATTTTTCTCTTTAAAAAAAATTTACATTAGAAGAAAGTAGAAAAAAAATCCGACTGCACATCCCAATTCAGAAGTCAGCGACAAGAGCTTTGAGGACTTCTATATCCATAGTTGGCCCTCTCATTATTAGACCTGCAAAGATGCAGCAGTCGTTTTCTCTGCCAAATATTCAGTATCATCTGAGACTCCTTTGGCATTTACAGATACCAGAGAGCATAATAATTTCCAATTAATTAAAATGCAAAAGAAAGAAAAACGCCATACAGATTAGATTGAAAGAAGAACAGGAAGAACTCCAGTACCTAGCCAACTGGCAAAAGCCAAATATTGTAGCTTCTGCGCATGAATAGGTATTTCATTTGCTATATCATGATGGATTAAAGGAAAGAAAGGAGGCCAATTTCTATCATCTACAGGGACACCAGCTGATAGTGAAATTGGAAGTAAAACAGTTAGTTACAGACTCAGAATGTAAACCACTTATAAACAAGTCTAAAATACAAAATGCTGTGGGTTGCCATCTCGATTCTAACCTTTAGAAACAGCATCTTCTCTCCTTTTGATTTCCTATACATAACAAAGCCAATAGTTATTATTCCCGATACATGTATCACAAGCCCTCATCAAATAATTATTCAAATGTTGTCGTAGAAACATATCCAAAATTTATGCTCCACAGAAGGCAAAGAGATCCTATTTTTAAAAACCACAATCCAATAACGAAATGCATTTAAATCATACAAGTCCAGACTAACCTGTTCCTTTCTTTTAAGCTCTGCTTCCCACTTAGCAAGCTCTCTCTCCTTTTTCTTCGAATCCTGCATGATGTATCAGGTAAAATATATCCTAAGCTGATCTACACAAGGAAAAACAAATAGACTTTTTAAACATCATTACATTCATCGTATCAAGTGGAATATCCACAGTTGCATCATTGTGTCCAAACCCAAAAGGCTGGGATCCCAGGGGAGGCATGCGTGCCCTTGATCCAGGAGCTGAAGAGCCATTCTGTCATGAGTACAACTAAGTCATCACACCAACTGCAGCTAAATCACTTTGTTTTTTTTTGTTTGTTATAAAGCAGCAGGGGCTTCAATTAAGATTTGAAGTTGTTACAAACAATTTCAAAAGGAGAACTCCTTAAGAAGGGTTCTACCTCTTGCAGGCACATAAAGAGCACAAATCAAAGGCAAATTAAGATACAACTGGGATTTGAATTAATAAGAAAAAAGTAAAGAGAAAAACATGCCTAAGTGGTAAAAACAAGAATATAAGCCCATGTGAAATTATTTTTGCGTTTAGGTTTCTAACTAAGTGTTGTAACTCCTATTTATATACAACTGAAGATACTGTTATTTAACATAGCAACTCAATTAGTAGTTTTTTGTGAAAGACAACTTAACGATAGTGGTGTCCTACTTGTTAAGCGGTGTCCCACTCTTCACCATGTCCATGTTGGTTTCTGGGTATCTAGTTACACGCCACATTCTCAATTCCAAGTTTTCCTCTTTTCCAAGTTTTTTCCTCTACACCCTTTTGTGCTTGCTTTCTTAAGTTCAAATGTTCTGCTTTCTCTCCTGCACACACACGTTTCACAACTGCTGCCCAAGTTACTTCTGGTGAACACTTTTTGACAGCCTAGGATTTTATTTCACATGTACATTTCATAACCAGCACTAGTCTCAGATAAACTCTCCGTCTGGAGCCAAATGCAACTTGATGCCAATATCCTTGTGCGTGTTCATCCTTGCTTTATCAGACATTGTATGCTGATACCAGATACCTCCAAAATAGTCTTGTCCAATTACTTTGGCTATCACAGCATGAGGACCCTTGTCAGCTTCCTGGAGTCTACGCCAGCCCTTTTAAATCCTTTCCTCCTCAACTACTCCTTGTGCGTGGCCAAACTACATCCTGTGTCTTGAAGTGCATGTGCCAAGTGCTGGCGCCAAATTTCAAGTTTTGTGAAAGACTCGGGCATCACTTCTGTAAATTTGTAAGGTACATATTCTTCCCTAAAAGTTTCTTTGTGCACGAATTTTAACAGCCTTGTGCACCTGGTAAGAGTTCGAAATGCATGCACAAGTTGACTCATCAAGCATCCACACCGACTTAACAGCTCCTTGTGTGCCAAGCACATACCAATCAAGTGCCAAAGCGCAAACTTACGTCCTCTTTTTCATTAATTCCCCATTTACTTTTCAAATTATCAAAATTTAAAGAAGATTGAGTGCAAACAGAAATAATCTGCAATAAGAAAACAGCAAAATACTAGTGTCTGGCTTCTTAAAGCAAGAATTTCCTCTGGGAACACGTATTGTAAGAAGTTTACAGAAACAACGAATCAGGACGTTAACACACTCGTCTGGTATTCAAGATTGGAGTTCTTCCGGTTAGGTGTACAAAGCAGCCATAACAGTTAAAATTGTTCGAATTCAGGTCCAGAGACATAGAATTACTCTTGCTTCACTAATAGAAACCAAAGTCTTCAATAACTCAACATCATTACGAAAACGAGGACTACGTTATCCATTGGATATTTGAATTACTCAACTCAATAAAACTTAGTTTATCTTTTTAAATTCCTTTTTAATGCAAAATCACGCAACCTATAATTCTCAATTAGAATAGATTATTTAGTTTACCAATTAACAAACAAGAAAATCCAAAAACAGCAATGTACAGATCCAGACCAAGTACCTATCCTACTCCCTCCGCTAAGGAACATGACAACCGCTAAACTTGAATCCAGTATCTAAAAATAGAAGCAGATCTGAGGGAATACCGAGAAAGGATTAACTTCATCTTCATCGAAGGGGTTAGGATCGTTGCGGTAGCGACTCATTTTCTGCTTCCTTTCTTCAGATCTCCGAAATGTGGGCTCAAGAATCGCGCAATTTAGAGAGAGAGAAAAAGTTGGCTAGAGAAAAAGTTGGCGCGTATGTTCGGTTGGGTTGCGCCTTTCAAGTGCATTTTACTAGTTAATTTATTAAATTCTTAAACTAATCGCCCTAGTAGTTGTACTTGTACCCCAGGCTAAGCAAGCTTGATGGGATGGGATACCACCTTATCTGACACATTCCTGTAATTCTCAAGATTCAGACATTTGGCTGTATTAGTAATGTTTTCGAAATGGATCTAAGGTTAAATTAATAAGATAATAAATGTCAATTTTAATTTTAATTGAATAATTTTAAATATAATTAAAAATTATCCTTATTTATTAAAAAATTTAAAATTTAATCAAAAATAGATTATTAAATAAAAATTAATTTATTTATTTTAATTTATAAAAATTAAATTTGTTGATTAATTAGTGAAATGATTCATTTTTAACGATAAAAATTGTTCAATTAGATCAAATTGAAAAATTAAAAATTGAATAAAAATAGCTAATTCAAATGTTCAAAAAAAGATAGCTAATTCAAAATTTTCACTATAAAATTAGTTAGATCAGCACGATTTTTAAAACATTGCATATTCTAATTGAAAAAAATGATAATCGTCATTATTTTGATATTATCATTTCTAATATTTTTATGTTACTTTTTTTATCCATTGATATTTAAACTACTACAAGATCAACATGTAGCCTAACTCCAAAATTACAAGACACTGTACAATTACACAACATTGAAATTAAAAGATTAACCTAGCTAGTATTATTATAATTTTGTTTCTATTTTATTTTTTAACATCTTAACCAATATTATTCGATTAAATCACTAATTATATTTAATAATTTATAAATTACGTATTGTTAATACATAATTTAATAAATCAATAAATTGAAATTCAGCATCTCACTTGGTAATATAATTATGTTATTTCATAGTTTGTTTTTAATAAATTTGATGTTAGCATAAGTATTGGGTATTACTACCTAGTCATTCCGTACGGTACTGGCTGGGTTGGCATTATTAAATTAAATGTTCAGATGAATTGTTTTACGATACAAATAAAGAGATTTGTATCCTAGAGCTTTGAGCTAATTAGTCCTTTTTTGGTTTTGTTTCGCTCTTAAAAAAAAAATATCTATTCGGGAATCGTAGCCATGTGATGTGGTGCTTGAGCTGCACGAACATCTATCATCACTCTATCGCGTTGCATGTTCTACAAGTCATGTAAAAGTCATTTGTTAATAACCAATTGCACTAGGCCGTGGAAAATCATGTAAAGTTCCGGTTTTCGACATTTCTCTCTACTTAACTTCTTGCACCAAGTTACGGAAAACACAATAATTGGGCATTTATTAAGGTTTAGTTGTATCTTTTGCCAGTGATTATAGATTAAGCAATGTCATATTGGACGAAAGAGACGTTGAATGTGCATTTAAGAAGCATAATAAACAATCGTTTGGAGCGGAGGAGATCGAGGCAACGATGGAAGAGTTCATAGAGTACAGCAAACTAGCAATGACAAACATGAAAAGAGGGGACATGATCCTAACACTAGCTAGTTAATGACCCTAAAACAACAAACAGTTACACCGTTCTCGTCACTTTTGATGAAACCCCTCTTTTCACCTCTTTGTCTTCTATCTCTTTGTTTTGTCCCAAACTTGTTTTATTTTATTTCAACTATATATTTATACGAGTCTTGTATAAATATATGATTAATATAAAATAAAGTAAGATTGAGACAAAATAAAAGAGATAGAAAATTTAAGAGATGAAAGAAGGATTTCACCAAAAGTGACCATAGCGGTGTAAGTGTTTGTTGTTTTAGGGTCATTAATTAGCTAATGTTTGATGTAGTTTTATTATTAATTAGCGATTAATTATTTTAGGGTTATAATGGGGAAGCATTTGACCCCTACCTGCCTTTGTATTGGTTTGGTGGTATGCAATATTGCTCTTAGATGTACTCATTATGCTGTTTCAGAAGAAAACAAATAAAAGGGTAGATGATGACGAATTATTTATTTTTAATTTACAAAACACTATTGCTTGTTCTGTAATTTAAATAAGGTTGGAAGACGGTGATATTTATCTAAAATATAGTTTTAAATAATTTATTATTCAAAACATAATT
>JANITW010000001.1:24091814-24108851 GCA_027564335.1 Erythroxylum williamsii | reverse complement strand
TTACTAATGTGTATGTATCTTTACGTAATGTTTTTGTAAAAGATGCATGCCATGTTGATTTTAGAATCTGGTAGCAGCAATTACTGAAGGAACATTGAGAAATGCGGAAATTGAGAAGTGCGCAATGCCTAATCTTGAAATGCTACAAATTGGTAAATGCGATATACTAGAGATGATGCCCATGGGAATCGAACATCTTTCTAAGCTTCTATTTCTTGTCATTCTAAATCCTCACAATGATTTAGTGAACAGAATGTACGCAACTGAAGAAGGAGGTGGGAAAGACTACTGGAAAATTAAGCACATCCCAGAAGTTAGATGTTCCGAGCATGGAAAGCGAATACGTATACGTGACGGAAGGAAGGAGGGGATTAAGTGGCAAAGCTAAGCTAAGTGAGTTTTGTTACCAAAACTCGCCATAGTCTGTTGTGCTAGTTAAATGTACGCTTGCTGTTGCTTGTACAAAATACTGTAACAGGCCTTATTGTGTTGTGCTTGTTAAATGTATGGTTGATGCTTGTACAATTCTTCAAATAATTGCATACACTTGGTAAAGAATAAAGAATTGATACTGGACGCCCCTCACGGGGTAGCCTAACGGTAGAAAGGGAGAGAAGATTGTGAGAAGGTTGTGGATTCGAACCTTGAGAGGAGCAGCTTCTCTTTGAGTGGTTGTAATTCCCTGGTGATGACGACCTATCTTAGGATGCAGGTGCTTCTGATACTGACTAGGATCAGACCCGAATTTACCTATCTATGAGTCTGAGTGGGTGACTCATATGTCCCAGGTAGTCGGGCCAAGCCCGAATCCTGACTTATATAAAAAAAAAGAATTGGTACTGGACTTGTCAGTTTTCTAAGCCTGATTTAATACGAATCTTCTCCCTTTCCTGGGCTAAGTCCATTTCATTTGGGCTCTCGATCTAACTTGATTCAAATGTGAAGTCCTTTTACCAAGAAATCAACCAATTCAAAACCTATACTTTTGACAATTATCAGCCTTTTCCTTTTAAAGTTTCGTTCAACATCTTAAACTTTTACAATTTTCATACTTTTAACCTAAAAGACATCATTTTTGCAATCTATGGTTACTTATTGTTACTGGTTGTCATAATTCGAATTTAAATTTTATTTACAGTATATTATTTTTTATCATATAGAACTCATTTTTTCTTATTTCAATATATTATTTAAAATGAAACTATTCTTTTTTTTTTCCATAAACGAGTTATCTACATCAAGAGAAATTTTCTTATCATTTAGATATTGTGATTCAAAAAGAGTAAATATTAAGAACTTGAAAAATAAGAAGTAGATTATCCTGTTCATATAAAAGAATATATAATAATGATGTATTTAATGAATCAAATATAGGGTCAATAACAAAATTAAGAGTACCCACCATAAATGTCAATGTTTTTTAAAATTAATTTTACCTATTCAAGAGTGAAAATAATTTTATAAATATCAATATTTTAAAATTTTGATTCAATTCTACTTATTTAATATTGAAATTTTTTTAATAGATTCAATTTTTATTTTTGGTTTAATTAGTTTAATATTTTTGTTAAAATTTGATTAATATGATCAATTTTTTAAACTAATCAGTTTTTATAACTTAATTAATTTTTATTTTACAATATATTTTTAATTAATTTTTAAAATTTTTAATAAATAAGAATAATTTTTAATTATTTTAATTTTATTCAATATTTAACTGATTTTATTAGTAAGATTTGGAAAACATTGATAAATATAGCTCGTGTTCTAAATATTTGAAACGAAGGTTATAAGGGGATTATAATTAGGATTAATACCAATTTAACATTTTCCTTCTAGACCGTCGTCTTGTTTACAATTAGTAGTAATAGTAATTCTAATATTCTTTTCTTCGAGCCCAAGACAAAACGATGGTGAGTTGTTCAGATTTAATTTAACTTCTCAAGAACCTCTTAACGCGCACGAAACCTCTTTCCTCCGCAACATGGCCGCTCTTCAGTACCTGGAGTCCCTGCGAAATGCCAATCCGGAGCTGGCTGATTGGTACAACACCCTCGCAGATCTCTACCAGAAGAAGCTCTGGCACCAGCTCACTCTCAAGCTTGAACAGTTCGTTGCTCTCGCCGTCTGTCAGGTCCAAATCTCTCCCTGCCTCTTTTATTTCTTCTCGATTTAGGTTTGATAGATCTCCTACAGAGGTCGCTTATGTAATTGTTGCGTTTTTTTGTGATTTCGAGTTTTGAGCTTCTGGAGTTTCGGAATTTGGTGTCTTTGTTCAAGAATTAGGGTTTATGTCGGACAGTTAGGGTTTTGATAGTTTTGGTGAAATTGGAGACTTTTTATGAAGATTAATGGTATTGTTGTTATTTGTCGAAAGGATTGAGAATAGATGGCTTTGGATAAGCTTGATAACTAGTCATTTATGTCTTGAAGCGAATCAGTTTATGGTAATTTGCAGCTGTTCTAAGAAAGAGGTAGATTAATCAGTTTACTCCTTGTATCAATCTCCTTATTTTTTTATATTTCTGGATGTGGAAGCATTGAAGATTGTTTTTTCATGCTTAGTTCTCAATACAGGAAACTCTAGGAAGTACATATTGCGCTTTTCATTACAGTTTCTGTCACTTCTCCAATCTAGTTACATTAATACTTGAAATTTGACTTTTCACGTTTATTTTATGCAGGCTGGTGATGCTCTGATACAGTTATATCACAATTTTATCACCGACTTTGAGACCAAGATCAACCTTCTCAAGCTTGCACACTTTGCTGTGATAGTTTCTAGGCAGTATGCAGAGAAAGAAGCGGCAATCAGCTATCTGGAAGGGGTCATTGAAAAACTTCAAGCAACAAGACAGCAACGGATTGAGGAGCCAATTCTTTATATTAAGATGCAAATAGCTTTGTTCAAGCTTGAGCAAGGGGACCAAAAAGAGTGCAAGAAACTTCTAGAAGATGGAAAGAGTTCTCTGGACAGTATGACTGACATAGATCCATCTGTTTATGCAAGTTATTATTGGGTTTCTTCTCAGTACCATAAGTATCGTCAGGAGTTTGCTGAGTTCTACAAAAGTGCTCTTCTATATCTTGCATACACATCAGTGGAGTCCCTTTCAGATTCATTTAAGCTGGTATGTACTAGTCTAATTCTATTTGTGGTATCATTCATGATGAATGGTTTGTCAGGTTGCATGTAGGAATATCAATGTCTGATGCTATTTTTATATTATAATCACTCCTGGACTTCTTTTTCCCCATAATTGGAGCATCTTATTGCCTGCAAAAGTAAAATATTGAATTATTTTACAGAGGCATGTCTTTTTTCATGTGCAACCAAATTATTAATGGAATATAGTTTAAGCCTGAAGGAGCACAAGTGTTTGCGCTTCTGTTTGCTTGTTGTAGTGCTATTGTTTTGAGATACATCCAGTACAGGATTTTGCTGCTGAATCTATCGGAATATTAAGATGACAAGGTCAAACCTTACATAGAAAGAATTTATGTCTTACCGAATAGCTAGATTTGGAGGTTTAATATTTCTTTGCCTGTTGGTAATCTCTTGTTTCCAGAGTTTAAATGTTGTTTGTGAATATAAAGAAATTACTATGATCATATGCATTTATTTCCCTGCATGCATTCGTGTTCGATGTTTGAATTATTGATATTATGTAATTACTTGAATTTGGCATATCCTTTCAATTGTGTATTTCAGGATTTGGCATTTGACCTCTCTCTTTCTGCACTTTTGGGGGAGAATATCTACAACTTTGGTGAACTGCTTGCTCATCCAATTGTAAGAACACCTCCTTTCTTAATTCTTTGCTCTCCCACAAGTTTTGTTGAGTACATCTGAACTGCATATATCTATGGTAATTGAATGTAAGAGCTATCACATTTGTCTCTGTTAACCATTTGTTCATGAAAATTCTTTTCCTTTTTTAGCTTCAATGCCTACATATCAGATTTAGCATTTGTGTAAACTAGATCTATGCAATTCTAGTGGCTTTCCTGCTATGAGGTGCCTTCTATTCATGTGTCTGGGATTGGATGTGTAGGAAGTCATTACAAAGTGGAATGCAGTTTTGAAAGGTACAAGATATGCGTAATGCTATGGGTTGTATCTGGATGGGATGGCAATGACTGAAAGCTGTTGTCTCGTCTGCAAAAATAGTTTGATTTTACATGTAACGGACAGTATAAAAGACTTTTATTTTATAACTACAGAAGTGCTGATTGTTGAGCAAGCGGATAAAATGATGCATATTATTTTCCTTCCCTTGCATTAATTTTGTATCACTTGAATTCTTTTGTTCAAGATCAATATATGAGGGTGGATTAAATTTGGGTCCTGATATTTCATTTATGATTGTTTTCAAATGACTTATTCTTGAGTTGTTTTAAGATTTTCATTACTTCTGTCAAAAATTGACCTTGAAATATTATTCACAGATAAAGAGTCTTCTGGGGACTCAGGTTGAGTGGCTCTACTATATTCTTCAGGCATTTAATGCTGGTGATTTAGTTCGCTATCAAGAATTATGCCGTGTACACAATAATGCCCTGAGGGCTCAACCAGCATTAGTTGAGAATGAGCAGAAGCTATTAGAGAAGATCAACATCCTCTGCCTGATGGAAATTATCTTCAGGTATAAATGATGTTCTGATACACTTCATGTGATATATATGGGCAGTATCAAAGTTGTTTACAAACTTCATTTATTCTTGGGCCTGCAGCCGTCCTTCAGAAGATCGAACTATTCCACTAAATGTTATTGCTGAGCGGACAAAACTTTCCATTGAGGATGTGGAACATCTGCTTATGAAGAGTCTCTCTGTAAGTACTTAACCTAATTCTGATGGTAAAGGTAAAATCCACCAACTATATAAGAGATGAAACTGATACCTGAAGATGAGGGACATTATGGTGTTACCCGGTTGTTATTTACGGGACCACTTTTTTATTTTTTTTCTTACTTCTTTATTAGGACAATATTAACAAGAAAAATAATAGTAATAAAAAAAACAGTTCAACTTTGCTGGATTCACCTATAGTTTCTCATTTCTGTAGTGGTTCAAGCTGCATTTTTTTGGGGAAAATCCTACTGTTAACAGCTGCCCAGGTTGATGGGTTGCGTGTATTCTCATGAATTTACCTGGATGGTGAATACATTATATACCCACTTTAAGCCTCGGTTCTGGTTATGGCACAATCTAGGAATATAAAAGCAAAATAGCACGTCTGGGATTTGTTTTAGGCTGGTGGCTTTCTTTTTTCCTACCTAATTTGCATCCCTGAGATGATGCTGTCTTACCAGTGTGAACTCTTTTATGTTTTACTGCAGGTCCATCTTATAGAGGGTATAATTGATCAAGTTGAGGGAACAGTATATGTGTCCTGGGTGCAGCCAAGAGTTCTGGGAATCCCTCAAATCAAATCTTTGCGTGATCGGCTGGACGGTTGGCTGGATAAAGTACACACTGCCTTGGTATCTATTGAAGCTGAGACTCCTGATCTTGTTGCAGCTTGATTTTCTCTCCTCTCCCCACTCCTCTCTCCCCTCTTCCCATCTGATCTGATCTGCCCAGTTGTAACAATTTCTTTACCCAAAGTCGAGACTTTTCAGATGCTGCAAAATGGAGAATCAAGCATAGATAGTTTGGGTGGGTGTTAGGGCCAACTTGGTGCGCTTCTTTTTTTATTGCGGGATCATTTTGAATGAAACAATTTTCTAAAAGGAGCACCTAGTTTACCGTTCAATTTCTGAATTCTACTTGGAGCACTGGTCCGTCATTAGGGTGTGTGTTATTTTATTGCCATTGGGATTTTTCTCGGGTAACAGGGAATGTGATCCACTTACGTGGGTGGAACTGCCTTTTGTTTCTCACAATCGCCTGCTTAGCTTTTAGGACAGTATGACTTGATTGTCTGCTAGAACATTGGTTTCTTATACACTTTCTGTTCTGAATCAAATGTCCAAGTTACTGGATTATTTAACATTTCTATGTTTTTAGTGTTCTAAATGGAGCAACTAATTTATCAGTAAGGTCCTGATTGCGATACGTTGACCCGTTTTGTTTGAAGATGCATCGCAATGTATGTAGATTTCGCATGACGAGAAATAGACCTGAGAAATTTCTTGTTCCCAGAGATGTGTGACGTATAATTTACACGGAGCATATGAACCATAACAGCATTTGTACCTCTACTGCCATAAATCTCAGAACAATTTTACATACCATCACAATTAACTTTACATGGGGCAAAGGATTCATCAATACTGCACTAAAATTGATAATAGTGAAAAATGAAAGGAAAAAGAAAGGATTATATAAAGCAAGCTTAGAGAAGAAGTGATCATTCATCCTCTCTTTTTTTCTTTTTTTCCGGATGTGTACATTTTTTACTCCCCTAATATAAGATGGAAGTGAATCTGTAACATCCTACCACCGATGGACAGAATAAGGGGGCACTACAGAATCACTCTTGCCTCACAAATGGAAGGGAGCTGACATCGGTTGTACTGTAAAACGAGTCCTCAAACCCACCATAATAAGTATCTTCTTTCTCCTCATCCCATTTGACAACCTCTCTTATGTACTTGAATGCTTCATGGATGGTCACTCGGTCCCTGGCCCTTGCTTGCCATACAAAAAGTTTGCGACCTGTAAGGGAAGCATAGAGATCTTTGAACTTCTTTGCGACATAGAAGTAAGCCTGGTGTGCAAGCGATTGACTGTTGTGAGGACGCAGAGGACTGAACTCACTGAACCATTCACAGCTACTAAGAGGTACCTTACTGATCTTCTCTTCAAAGAGATCATACTTGTTAAGTATCAAGACAAAAGGCGTATCTTTAAAGCAAGGGTGTCTAATCATTGCACCGAACAGATCCTTGGATTGCATCATCTTGTTTTCCAGTAATGAACCACTGCCACTATTCTCAGGTGAAAGCCACACTCGATCATAGTCACTAAGTGCTACACAGAATACTACAACTCTCACGTCTTCAAACATTTCCACCCATTTACACCCATCATTCATACCCTTGGCATTTACTCTGATAAGTTGGTACCTGATGACCAAACAAAAGTCAAACTGATTTCAATTCATGATTTCAAGGGATTTATAGCAAATAACTCAACAAAGAACCAGTCAAACTCATGTCGCTTTTTATATCACAAAGGACTAATCAAGCTCTGAAAAAAGAGATGACAAGCTTGTTTGTTTATAGACATCGGACAACAATTCTGTAAAATTACCTGGTTAGAGGGGGTGGTGGGGCTTCAACATTATCTATGTAAGTCTCAGACATTGGACTGCGATCATCAAGTGAGAATTCTATGAAAGCCAAACCATTTCCTTGGGTTACACCTTCCGCATAAAGAATATCACGCTCTGAAGGTTCATACTCATTGCTTGAGATCTCTACAGCCTGAAAACGTACCATCTTAATTAGTCATTCAACATCAAAAGGGCTCATAAGCTTATCAACCCAGACACGAAAGCAAATCCAATGTGGGACAATATAATTATTTGTTGATAAGAAAGTGGTAATTATGAGAAATTACAACAGTAAACAAACTTAAGGAAGCAAGTGTCAAGTTTCTACGAGTAACTAGGAAGGTGATGAAATACCCGGCTTAAGAAATACTCTGCAACATCAGGAAGGAAATGAAGCTCATCTTTCCTTTTATAAGTTTCCTGTATGGCAGGATCTTTCCACACCTCCTCAACTAATGGAGCATATTCGCGCGTTGCTGCAGGGAAAAATGCATCCAAATCTCCCGTGGCTATAATGTCCAGCAGCCAGTCTGAGAAATGCTTCAACCTTGGGTTGATGGAGTAGACACATAGATTAGTTTCAACAGAATCAATCTTGCCACCTGAAGCAAAGTTGGAATCAAAACTGTGACTTGGAGACCCAATATGTTACCAAGTCTACACTATTCCATAACATACTACAGACTTTAAACTTGATAAACAAGATGTGGCCTAGATGCCCCTCAATGAAGCACTTCAGAACAAAAATCATACCAAACTGGCAACAACAAATAATAGGAGACCACAAAAGAACTATGTCAAATAACCCTATTTAAATATGTATTACTATTATTACCTGCTTCAGAGTTGTGATCTTGAGAATCCAGTTCTTTGATTCTAGACATCGCCTCCTCCTCAAAACGTTCCCTTCCATCCAGCAATATACTGAGATATCTATACATGTTGCTCTGAATCATCAACTTAATATCCTGCAGTTCTTCTACCGTAAAAGTGTTCCCATACAGAAATTTGGACTGTTGAGTCAAGTACAACAACTTTTAAATGAGATGGAATCTGTGGTTTTGAACATAAAAACTAATAATTCTTGAGAAAAAGACAGCAAATTTCCCACTCCAGGAAGCATAATGAATTTATAATGACTCAATTTCTCTTGTCCATCCCTTTATCAAAAATTGTCAATCCAACAACAATAAACCAAAAGCATCATGCCCCATTAATGTATTGGAGAACTGATGAAAATTTTCTTTTCAGGTACTTTAAGAGTTCTCCCGATGACTCCTTGAAGTGCAAGAAGATACGCCCATACCTTTATATTGATGTATTTCAGGTTAACATGAAATTTTATACCCAACGTTCGTCTATCACAATTGATTAAAGCCAAATTGGCATGAATTGAATATTGTTGGATAATAACAGAGACATACATGAAATTGTTGCATTCAGCAAATGACCCAAGACAATAAGGACAAACCAAACTGGTGGTATAAAGAGAGAGAACGAGAGGACTCAAAGAGAATAAAAAGATTCAAAAGTTCACACAAAAAGTTTGGGTGGTTTGAATATGGCAAAAGTTATATTCAATCCACCCAAACTTGAAGAGTTCTGTATAATTCTCTGCAGCAGTTAGACCATCCACCTCTAGAATGCTTGTCCAGATTACTACATGAATGCTGAATCTTTATTCAATTAAGAAATCTGACAAAATAACTTAAATGATCGTCCATGCACAAAAGCCTAACATCATAAGTTGCAATCACATAAGATGATGATGTTCTAGAGCACAGAGTTATCTTCCCCAAAGACACCAATGTAGCACCTCATATGCACCAGAACCCCAATACCCTCACTAATCTAAATATATAGCAAGGTTTGGCATAACCGTGGTTTGACATATTATATGTTGTCCAGCTACCATAGTAAAGCAAAAGTAGGATATCACTGATATCAAGCACTTGCCGAGTTATCTTGTCAAAAAACATATGGATTCAAGAGTATTCTGCAGCATTGATTCACCATAGCATTCTATACATATGGCATCAAGGATTTTTTACCAGGTCCATACAAAGTAATAACAAGTAAAAGAGTATATATTCCTGTGGAAAAATAAAATCACACTCCATCCTAATTAACTTCTGTCTTCAACACAAAAACATACCAAACAAAAACAAAATTATCAAAGATGGATTAGAATTAAAGTTGGAAGCTGTATATTTAGAAGATTACCTGCATTAAAAACTTACGAACACTGAAATGAGTGGACAAACCTGCTTGAAGATAGTGCTGGTTCCAGAGCCTTGAAGACCAAGCAAAAGGAGTTTTTGTGCTTTTTTCTGCTCTAGATAGTTTGGAACTGTAGTATAATTGCTAGCTTCATCTCTCAATAAATTAGGTTGACCGCGTGGCACAGGTAGTGAGAATAATGCACAGAGAAACCGTGTTGATGCCTGTCTAGCAAAAAACAAATCCCGAATGTTTTTATTCAAGATCAATAATTTGTAGCAGCTCTCAAATTGTTGGCAGTAAAGTTTCAAATATATACCTTCTCCCAAATGTTTCCCCTGATATTATTTTGACCTTCCTCTTCATAACGGCCATCATCATAAACCCAAAAGTGAGTATCACGTGGACACTGCACTCTTGCTAGCTGAGAACATCCAAAATCAGGTTAGTGGGTTCATAGGCCATAAACAGAGTGTAGATGACACATAGAGCACCAAGAAAAAATGATAACATTCTACAAAAGGATGATGATCTAGAAAATAAACTCAGTTTACAGCTAACAATTGATTTGGAAGGTACATAAATATCTAAGTCTCGCATTATTTAGTAAGGGGCCCCATGAATTCAATGCTTGATGAACTATTTCAAAAATGGCTTGATCTGTACTTTCACCAAACATGTAGAGCGAGTAACATCAAAGTAGGCAGATCGTCGCACATTCATCCATATAAATAAGAACAAAGCAGATACTATAAGAACAACAGGTCAGAGTGCCAGCATCTTCCTAAACATGGACCCAAATTGATGAGGATGTGAACAGTGTACACATGCAAACACACAGATAATCAAAAGTTGGATACTGTTTCTATGGAGACAGATGATCAAACACTGGATAATATGTCCCTATGAATTCTTGGTAATGATAAAGCTTTTGAAGCAAGAAAAAGATAATTGCTCATAGAAGTTGGACAGATCGTTTGTGAAGTGTTATATCTACTTTTCACTTATCGAAGCCAAGAAAAATGCATCAAATATCTTGTAAATGAAAACTAAACTTGCCTATTAACCAGGAAGCTCGACAATATAAGAACAAAATGATTAAAAAATAAGCATAAGCACTTCATAAAGTAGGTCAAACTCAATAAACTATCTGCAGACCATAATAAAATGTAAGCCATATGAGAAATATGAGAGAGCAGCCAACTTGGAACTAATCAGAAAAAATTGGGGTTTATGCAATTAACTATAGTCCACTAACAATCAATGTTGGAGGATAGTTGCTACTTAAAGGTTGATGGATGCACCATAGGTAAAGTGGGTGCGTGTGATTGAAGATCACACCATGAACTACTAGCTGAC
This sequence comes from Erythroxylum williamsii, assembly GCA_027564335.1. Classification (NCBI taxonomy): domain Eukaryota; kingdom Viridiplantae; phylum Streptophyta; class Magnoliopsida; order Malpighiales; family Erythroxylaceae; genus Erythroxylum; species Erythroxylum williamsii. Next base: position 24,097,990 of record JANITW010000001.1, on the reverse strand, counting down.
TAAAAAACAAGGGAAATTAACTGATTTTTGTAGATACAGGGGCTTGCGCTTGAATCCAATCTTGATATGTACATTGAGCTAACTAAGAACACTACTTTGTTCAGGACAAGACAGACCAGATAGGCCCAATAACAGGCTTCGTTGAATAATTGACACTCTTGGTTGAAAGAAAATTATGAGCTCCTTGTTATCAGTGTTTTCATGAAACAAACGGGATGAGGATTACAGATTTCTTTTACCAAATTCAAGAGTATCTCATAGAATATGAGGATTACAGATAAATCAACCACAGAAACTCAATTACAGGCCTTTAATGCTTTACAGACTCTGTTAATCCACTGAACAGAAGGGGATTGTTGACCAACCCTAACTCCCGCTGTCACACACATGTTGAAATAATTCAACCTAGCTACTTGCATGAGAACAAAAATAAGAAAATATTAAGTACTTACTTTTAATACCCTGAGTTCGAGTTTAGTAATCTCTCGGCCATTCATATAAACTTCAGTGTTCCCATTGCTTGCATCAGGGCTCAATTTCCCAGTGAAATTCAAGTTTGAACTAATGATTCTGTCTGGTTTTTCTCCCTCCTGTAAGCCAGTAAGTTAGTATGTTAAAAGAACTTTCTACAACTCTCCAGTTAACACAACTCCAAGTCCTAAACAAATTTATCTGAATGCTCTTGTTGAAAACCCACTCACCTTTCCCCAAAGTCCAGACTCTTTATCATACCAATATCTGCCAGGCTTCAACTTCCCAGGAACCAATGGACATCCAAGCAATTCTGCCATTTCTTCTGGCCTCAGAGGGAATCCATTCACAATTAGTTGCTCTGGTCGAAGCTGATTAGCAGAGCATTCCTTCTCTGCTTTCATAATTTGCTTAACTTCCAAAGGACTGAGCAAGCGAGATAAAAGTCTTGAATGGCTTCCCAACTTTGACCGCTTTGATTCATCTATGGGTTGTCCAATGCATGTAACACACTTGCGGCCTTCAGGCATCGATCCCATTGCTCTAAGAACGCAATTGCTACAATACTTGGCATCACAAACTAAGCACGACTCCTTGGTTTCCCACTTCCCTTTTCCACACCTGTTACAAAGTCTACTCCTTTTCTTCTTCTTTTCTTTCGAAACTCCAACATACTGCGGATAAACTGACTTCTGCATTTCAACATCTTTCTTGTAAGATCCATCAACAGTATTAAATGTCACAACTGAAACTCTCTTTCCTTCATTGCCCAGTGGTTTTGAATGATTATTAGGAGGATTGTGGACCGAACCAGGAGAAGCTGAAGGTGAGGCTGAAGAAAAATCAGGGTTTTGCAATACAGAAACAACTGATTCCGAGCTTGCAGATCCTCTAGGACTTTGAGTTAGTGACCTTGTCAAACCGGGAACGCGAGACACTGGTAAGGGAATTGGCTCTGCAGTATGAAGACCAAAACTTGCAACTGATCTGTGCGATTCTGAAAGAGGCTCGGCCATTGGGATTGCGTCTGAATTTACATCCAGGGGTTCAACTCTGGGGACTTCATAGGACACTGGTGGGCCCTCGTACTCCAAAGCTATAGAATAATCAAGTTCAGCCTCATTCTCAGGGATAGAAGCTCCTGGAGGGAGCATCTTTCGCACCAATCTCCTCCAGCTCTCTCCCTCACTTTGCTCCATTTCCACCACAACTACTAATTAACTATACCTTCAATAACGGCATCAAACTACTGACTGCTCACAGGATCGTACCTTCATAAAAAGAATCATCAGAAAATAATCAATAAATTATGGTCTCTTGAAGATTCCAAATAAAGAACCACTTACAAAGCAGAAGGGAAATTCTAGAGGGCACCCTTCGCATGGGACAACACCCAGCAGCATAGTTATCGTTTGAAAGAGTAACTTATAGCTTGATCCAGAAAGCTATCCTATTCCAAAAGAATTAAGCAAAAGTCAAATCATTTATTCATAGAGCAAGTACAACTTTTATACGATAACGTGGGAAATGCCTTCTAAAGTTGAATATTATCATAGTCAAATCAGACATATTCAAGTTGAAAAGTACCAAAATTCCACCCTATTCACGGTCCAATCAAGGGTTTTAAGCAACCATAACAAATACCCGAAAAAGGAAACCTAAAATCAATCCAGCTACACTCAAGATCAATTATCCCCAATCAAATCACAAGACGAAAGATCCCAGAAATGACCACGCTAGAAAAAGAGAATCAAAGCTCAATTGCAAACGCAAGACCGCCCAGCATTAAAAGAAAAAGAACTTCACAAATGCCCTTTTCAGTGAAAGCCTCAAACTTTCTAAAGAGAGAAAGACGAGAAGGAAAAAGACACAAACTTTAACACACACACACCAAGAGAGGATATGATACCAAAGGGAAAGGGACAAAAATGGAGAGGGAAAGATTGAGCTTGAGAACGGAAAAAAAGAAACACTTTGCTTTCAGAGCTCTCTCTTCTACAGGCTCTGTGGTTCAACCAAAAAGTGAAAACCTTTTCAAAAGGAAGAGCGGAGAGCAATGAGAGATGGGAGATGATGCGGAGAAAACCACACACAAGACACGAGAGAGAAGACATAGCGATGGGTCCAAAAGCTCAGAGGAGAAGAAGGTGGGGACCACATTTAGGTTTCAGTTTTCTACTTTTCTATGCTTCTTTATTTGTTTGGCTTCTTGACCCCACACACAGTGATTGAGAGTGGAAGCAACTGGTCCGCAACACGAGTGCCCTAACTTCACCGCACGACCAAGATATTTTGTTTTTGTGTATTTTGACTTTTCTCATTCACGCCCTTTGGGGAGCGCGTTGTTTTCGGGTAGGCCTCATTTGGCCCAACATTTTTCATTTTTTTTCTTTTGACCACATTTATTAATTTGCCTTTTATTTTATCTAGTATAGATATTAATATATTAGAGGACTTCAACCAACGAATTATTAGTATAAAACTCATGTATTTTTTAAAAAAAAATTTACACATTTTCTTTACAATAATTTATTTTATAGAACTACATTTTAAGAAGGAGAGTTATTTCAACTATTTAAAATATAAGTACATTTTCGATTTTATTTAATTATAAAAATCTTTCAATAATAAATTAAACAAAAAAATTTATATATTTTATTAAAATTTGATTTATTTATGATAAAAACGGCATCATATTTAATATCTAATATGACAAATACTAATAATATGTTATTTTAAATCTAAAATAGATAAAAATTAATAAAAATTATGTTGGCTCAAGCTAGCTATATCTAATATGACAAATACTAATAATATGTTATTTTAAATCTAAAATAGATAAAATTTAATAAAAATTATGTTGGCTCAAGCTAGCTATCATATTCAACCCGACCTGAGGGGGATAAATCTTCTATACCTCTTATTTTATGCCCTTTGTCATTTTTTGATCTCAACCATCCAATTTATTGCATTTGATGGTTAAGATTAAAGAAGTGTTGAGTAGATACAGAATAAATGGTACAGAAGATCTGTACCCCGACCTGAGGCCTAACAGGTGATGCTAAAGCCTTGGGCTCGAGCTATCTTGGGGCTACTCAACTTAAAGCCCAATAAGTTGCAAAAAAGTTATTCAGACGACTGTCTCAAATAGAGCCTAAGGGTCCGTTTGAAAAAGTTGTATTTGGATTTTTAAAAAAGCTATTTCTACTTTGAAAACGCTTTTGAAATTTTCAATCAAACACTCACTTTTTTATTAAAATAACTTTTGCGGTAAAAAAAATATTTTTAAAACTTTCAAAAGCTGAAACAAACAGAAGCTAAGTCAGGTTGCCTTAAGGCTCGGCCAATCCATTGTTATCATTAAAACCAAGTCACCCTTGCATTTTATTACAAATTCTTCATTCAATCTTAGAGATGTACTTATCTTTTTGTTAGGTAAACGTAGAGATATACTTTCTTACATAGGTTTTGGTTCAGATAAGTCGGACTGAATCATTATTAATTATATCCTCTGTCTTTGTTTCATCGCAAATGACTATTATTTATTATACATCAAGACTCAAATCTGTTTTTATTTTATTGAGAGTGACAAGATATAAAGCCTAGACTGATTCAACCATGTAAAGTGACAACGAAAGGTGTATTTTCTTGCAATGTTGTTTATACTTTGTCTGAATCTATCTTTATTACGTATATTAAATAGTCAATTAAAGTACCTACCAATTATTTTCATATTTTACTAATTGTGATTTTCAATTTTCAATGCCTGTCCGGTGTCATTCTCCATTGTTCAACGTCGTGTTATTGGTTAATAATTATCACGATTTGACCATAAATTGTTATTCAAATTTACTTAACAAACAAATTCTAACAAGTTATTATTAAAATTTTAATGAAAAACAAATATCTCTTAAACCAAAAAAGAACATCATGTTTGAACAGAATGAAAATTTGTTAAAATATTTTAGTTATGAAAATCAAACCTTCGTTATGCGTAAACATAATATTTAAGATCTTATAACTATATGATTCTTATAATTCAATCATTTATAAGAGAAAAATATGGGAATAGTAATGAGCTAGCTCATGGTTTTATAAGACCAGGCTCAGGCCTAGACTAGCCCGAAACTCAACTATTTTAGATAAAATGACATCGTTTTATTTAAAAGAGTTGGATATCAAACAAATTTGGACTTAATTAACCATTTTATACTTTTTAATTTTTAAAATTTATTTTAAATAAATTGACGAGATTGACCTATGGGCCGGCTCATTGTCATCCCTAGAAAAACATACATAATTTTATGAAAAGAACCTTAAAGATAACATTCAGTCGAAGGATGATTTAAAATTTTTATATTTCTCTTTTTTGACTATTTTAAGTTTGCCGAAATACTTTTTTTTTAATAAGAGAAAACTATCATAATAGATTGGGAGGGAACGATTTCTAATCTTTTTTTTTATTACGTTTACCATCAATATGTGCGGTAATTAAAGAAAATATATCTTTATTGATGAATACAATTTTGAAGCTTAATAATTATTAAACTAAATAAAAGATAATCAATTAGAATATGTTATGTGAAGAGTTAAAAGAATTAGAACCTGTACAAATGCTCTAATATTCTAGAGAGAGAAAGTCTTGAGAGATAAAAGGTGACAATTTGTTCGTGGTTCTTTCGCAAGCCTCTAGCGGAGGTGCTCTTCGCCGTGGGCAAGGCCACCGTGCTGAGGGACTATGGAGTCTTTAGATCCAGTGGGTCATCCAACGAAAAAGGGTAGGACGCGAAAACGAGAGGATGAGACTTCCCATCCCAAGCAGTCCTACATTGTGGCCTGACGAGGATCTCGTTGACGTTGAAAAGGGCGACATCACCCCAGTCATTGGTGATCAAGGAGGCAGCCTTTTTCTATCCCAGAACCTCAAAGACAAGCTTAACAGGCAGTGGGAGCGGGTGGTTGTGCTGAAAGTTCTGGGACGATGTGTGGGTTTCGCTGTGCATAGTAACCGGTTGCAGACGATGTGGCGTTTGCGTGGCAGGATGAAGATGATCGATCTTGAGAACGAATTTTTCTGGTCAAATTTCAGGAGGAAAGAGACTACTTCAGGGTCCTCACTGAGGGACCTTGGGTGGTCTTTGGATAGGTAGTTGTCGTTCAAAGGCGGAGTCTGTCCTTCCGCCCCTCCCACGCCACGGTTTCCCGAGCTGTCGTCTGGATACGGATACCAAACTTGCCACTTTCCCGTTATCATCCCCGAATCCTGACTGCTTTGGGTGACCTGGTAGGCTCTACAATTCGCTTGGATGAGGAGACGATGCTAGCCAACCGTGGGAAGTTTACCCGAATTGCTGTGGAGATTGATTTGAACTGCCCCCTAATGCCGAGCAATGCATTGGATGGAGAAACATTTCTTATTTCCTACGAGGGCCTACCCCAAGTCTGTGTTTGGTGTGGAGTTCTTGGGCACACTCTTACCCAATGTTATGAATACCGTACCGGGTTCAATACCGGATTGGGCTCTGGAACGGAACTGTACCGATATCGGTCGGTACCGGGTACCGTTTTGGGATATTTTTTAAATTTATAAAATAGTCCCTAAACTTTTTAAAAATTGCAAAATAGTCAATATTGATATATTATACAGCTGTACTGTATACTTTACTAGTTTACTGTTTACATCAACCATACTTTCAAAAATCTTA